>OX401914.1:8452228-9052228 GCA_947859195.1 Drymonia ruficornis
ATGAGATGACACTGCCGGCATGAGTTATGGTTTTATGAAGGAATATTTTTAATTTTATTCTTTTGTTATCGTGAGATCAATATTATGAAGATATAATATCTTTAATTAATACAGATGAAAGTGATTCCGTGAAAACACCTTATCTTGACGAGGATGGTAGCATCACGTCAAGTTTCATGATAGTCTTTTTATTTGAAAACTGAAAATCTGTTTCATGTGACACAGATGGCCCCCCACTGTTTTATTATTGGTTTGTCGAATCGAATCCGACCGTTTTTGGCCACGGCGACTGTTTCAACTCCCGTGTCGCTCATGTGCTCACATGTTGCTTATGTAGCTTCTTTGTAAACGGCGTCGAGTCAGATAGCGTTTAATCAGTGGACAACCTCTGCGGACCTAATAAGGTCCTTATGCAATATTGCTAATGAATTGCATTGCAATTCATTTTACTGATTTTCTGAGGAATCTTTAGCAATTCCGCTAAATTTCTATAGAATAGTGACACATTTTACGCCATTCGTGACAGCTTCACAGAAATTTTGCGGATTCTGCTGGAGGGTTGGAAAAATTTCAGCAATTCTGCTAAAGCAATTCACTTTAGCAGAATTGCTGCAATTCATCTTTGTGACGGTATTAGCCCCACTGGTCTCTAATAGGTAAATTATTATCTTCGTGAATTCTTCATTATAAATGGTTAATCTTAGCGGTGGAAATGGTTTCGGCCATCTGTTGGCAATCCCCTGACCAACAACATGCGAATCACAAAGAATTTTCGATTTATAATTAAGAATCTATACATATAATAAGAATGTAAAATTGGTCGCGTCTGTACATTCGAAATATTTGGAAAAAAAATAGTGGGGGGGACTTAGATGGACCAGCAGAATTCATTTTTATCATTTTTAGAATTTTTGTCTGTGTGTATGTTTGTATGTTTGTATGTTTGCTCAGATTTTCGAAAGAGCACAACTTCGAATCCACCGGATGGATTTCAATGAAATTTGGCATGGATATGACTAATAGTCTAACTTAACATCTAGGATACTTTTTTTTGCGAAAATGTTTAGGGTTGCCACAGAAAATTCAAAAAACTACATAAAAATTCTAAATGTTTGAAAGAGCACAACTTTGAATCCACCGGATTAATTTCAATGAAATTTGGCTTGTATATGACTAATAGTATAACTTAACATCAAGCATTTTTTTTTTTCGGTAAAGTTTAGGGTTGCCACAAAACATTCAAAAACTACCTAAATATTCGAACACGCACAACTTCGAATCCAATGGATTGATTTCAATGAAATTTGGCATGGATATGACTAATAGTCCAACTTAACATCTAGACAATTTTTTTCTAAAATATTAGGTTGTAAATTTTTATGAACACACAGAAAAAATAAGTTTTAGTTATTGAAATACATCTATTTAGAGCGGAGCCCTACGGAGCCCTACGTTGTGTGTGATCCGACACTATTTGGAATAGATAATCTTAATTTTAATAATAATAATAAATATTTTATTGCTGCGTTCTACAATCTTTAGTTTCGTTTTTCTTAACTAGATGTCGCTATACTTAAAATCAGACAATACCTGCCTTGCACCACATGTGAAAATTTAATATCTTCCTTGCTTCAAGAAATTTAGTTTTTTTATTCCTACTTACGTATAAAAAACATTAAGCGGGTCTTTGTATCACGCGGAATCTTAGACGTTAACTCTGGAATTCATCTCCACAGTACTAATGCCGTAGGGAAGCTACCTACCTAAGAAGTAAGTCTAGAGGACCTGCTGATTTTGAATTAAGTAGTAATAGAAACACAGACATTGAACTCTGAACTCCAACCCCTCAGGAATGATGCTGCTGGGTAACTGCCTGCTTAAACCATAAATCTGGAGGACCTGCTAACTTTGAATTAGCAATGTGGGTATCAAGTAGAAACTTCTCAGGCTAGGTCGCGTTTCCGATCCGGCGCTAGAATTTAAGGAAAACATGTAAAATGACTATAAGTGCTCTCCTAGGCCTAAACAAAATAAACGCTTTGACTATTGACTTAGACGATAAACTCCGGACTCTAACTTTTTAAGCACGATGTTGCGAAGTGACTCTTACCTAAGCCGTGAGTCTGGAGCACTCACTCATTTTAAATAAGGAACATGGGTATCAAGTACGGGGAGGTGGCTGGGTTGCGCTTCCGGCTCTCTCCCTCATCATACGAAACGAAGGTAAATTAGCTACTTGAATGCCGATCTCCACCTTACTGGTCAGACTCTACCACCTTACTGGTATAGACTGGTACAGATAGACAGCCACGGACAGACGTACTCAGACTGATGCAGACTGACGTAATACAGATTAGACGATAGACAAAATTATATTTAAGGGCTTCACCGACTGGACGCGGACGGAGTCGCGGGCACAGCTAGTTCATAAATATAATTTAGGACACCAGTGGTTACGCAAAGGTAAATTGTTAAGAGACTCGAGGCCCAGTGGTTTTGCATTGGTAAATTGTTACCTAACAAACTCCTGTGGCCCGATTCACGTAACCAAAACCGTAACGATGTCTCAGCGATATAGTCGTTGATAGCATTTTCGTAATACAAAAAGGCTATCAACGACTATATCGCTGAAACATCGTTACGGTTTTGGTTACGTGAATGGGGCTACTGGACGAATAACTAATTTATATTTTAACGGACAACTTTGAAGTCAGAACGCATTCTATTAAAAGGACGTTTTAATTTAACTTCCCCCTGATCTTTATTAAGCCCTGAAATCAGTTCTATTCTCAGCGGTAAACCCACTGACACACCTGGAAACTCTTAAGAAATCTTCAGTTAAATGTTTCTAAAAATTGACTACGTGACTTCAAGCATGTTTTTCAAATAAATATCTCAATACGTTGTTTTTCAAAACTGAGTTATAATAGAACACCAAAGGTTTACTTTATGAACAAAGAAAATATGCGAATGTTCCACACGAAATAGCGATGAAGTGATTGAATGATTTAGTACTGTACCTTTTAATAGAACTGTCTAGTCTGTTTTGATCTTATTCTGTAGTTTTCGCTATAATTTATAATGTCAAAGAGTTGAAGATTCTGAGTTTTTTTTACCGTTTGATTTATAAAGAGAATGCTAAGTTTTTTGTGTGAATTCATTTTGTTTTCTTGCGACTTGATTGAAATGTTATGGAACACTAAAAAAGATTACGCAATTTTGATTATTTTAATTCATATTTTAATTATTGCTGATGGAGCTCTCACCATCTTTCCCTATCTAAGGCAGTCTCTTCCACCTTCTTTTACGATATAACATTGACCTCTTTACCTACAACTTAGTTAAGCAAAGACCTCTTTGTCCTAGCTGACCTCGCTAGCTGTTGATCTAACTGTAGTGATAAATGCTTAATAAGATTCCATTCAAAGTCTTATTGCATGTGGTTGCTTTTTAATCATAAGTAATAGGTATAAACTATGTTGGTATTCAATGTTCAAGTATTTTTTATACGCAACATACTTATCCATTGTTGTATTTTAATAAGCACCAGTTGTGCAAATGGCCTAACATTGTCACGGTTTTAGACGCGCCGTGGGGTGCGTTCGACGTCACGTCGTCGTCGTCGCGTCGTGTGGATTGTACGATCGTTATCGCCTCACTAAACACGTCTGAATGTCTTATTAATTCTACGGGCTTAGGAATTTTGCTTTAGTAACGTTTGACATCATTGAATACAGTGAACTGACTGTTCTCATTTGGATTTTTCATAATCCTTTCCCACTATCCTTTAATAACAGCAGCATTTATATTGTATTTATAAAGCTTATTCTTATTATGCTATAATCTTTTATAGCGTACTTTTACTGAACTTTATATAAAAATAAAAGGCCTCGGCCACGGTCAAGCGGCTTGACGTCAAGCACGTAGATTTTAGCTTGAGTTAAGCCTGCTTGATCGAGCACTCAGTTTTACGTCGGAACACACTGACATAATTTCATAACATAGTGCTCGGACGAAGTATGCGAGGCATTTGTACGCACCAAACCAATTCTTTGGAACAGTTATATCACTGTTTAAAAGATTTGATCCCAGTTATCAGCAGCGTTAAAATTAGCACAATGCGATCATCTAACTACCGTTCGCCGTTCACTCTTCGTGCTATTTTAATAACAATTCTTTTCACAGCGCGTTTAGATACACTGCATTACCGCCAACCTTGTTTAGCTTTCGCTGTTTATTTTTGCTGCCGACTAGTATAAGATTAATAAAATATAGATGTTAGCAGCGATAGACCCGGTGCTATTAAATCATTAAACCAGGTGCACTAATAACGATTGCAAAACTTTAACCAAGACCGTCGGCATCTGCGGAAACCGTCGAAAAATTCACGTAACGTAAACATTTCGGTGCTGCCCACACAATAAGATTTATAGTCACCGATAAAAATACCACATCGGTTCTTTTGAGTCGCCAACGACGAATCCAGGCAGATCCACGCTAGTCCCGTAAATAAATAAACAATTATTGCCGTTACTGTAACACCGGGTATACGGGGTGGCTCATTGAGATGGGTCAGTATGGGGCCCTTGACAACAGCTGTAAGAGAGAAAGATATGTTCAAACATGTCGTCGATTTTTGAGAAAAGAAAAACTGCATTCAAAGAAAAAACCTCACACACCTCCATACACCTCGTATACCGAAAATACCTCGAAACAGCTCGTTTTGAAAAAATAAACCATTATTGTTGTATTGCGACATTGAAAAGAAAATGTTATATTTTATTATTTTATGTGGATCTTTTTTTTACTCCAGATTTTATTTTTTTTATTTCCAGTAAAAAAGTTTTTTTACAACGTTTTTATGATAAGTTAAAATAATAAAACATAAACGATACCGAGTAATTTCTATGAATACAATTTTTCTTACCTCTAAAATCGGTGACATAGTTCCTTAGAACATTATTTTCATATTAGGAGATATTTATATTGACCCATCTCGTTAAACCACCCTGTATAGAATCAGGAATAGCATCGGCTCGCGTGGTTGCGGGTGATACAAAGCGCATCTCAGCTGGTAGCGGCGAGTTGCGCCGGGAACGACGCAATTATCGCTATTTATGAGACTCGGGCTCTGTTCTGTTGTATTTCTTTCAGTGGAATGACTGGTTTGTGTATTATCAATTGAGAAAGGATGGAAATGTTAATTTAATAGCCTCTGAGAAAAGCAAGCTGGGACCTATAATGCAATGCAAGAAGAATTCAAATCAAAACCGGCCATATTTTCGTATCCTTTCATATAAATAGTTTATACAATATAATGTTGCTTAAGCACGGTATCCATATAAAAAACCAGACAAGTGCGAGTAGGACTTGCGCCCTGAGGGTACCGTACAAACTTATTAGGAGCTGAATTTTCAAAAACGCTGAAATATTTTTTATTTGTATGAGTAGCCTTAATAGTAATTTTCAGCATGTCTGGAAACATAAAAAATACATAACAAATTTTCATGCCTTATTTTATCCCCTTAGGGGTGGTATTCAAAAATCATTCCTATGCTCTACTTCTACGTTATGATAGGTACCTACTGTTAAAATTTCATGTTTCTCACACCAGCAGTTTAGGCTGTGCACGCGTATTGACAGACGGACGGACAGACGGATGAACAAGAAAGTAATCCTATAAGGGTACTTGTTCTTTGGTAACGATTCAGCTTTGTTGATAGTACCTTGGTTGGTACCAAGAGCATGGACCAATTTACCCATCAATACCGTTTGGAACTGTAATAAAATTAAATAATAGTCAATAAATATTATGGTACTAAAATAAATACTTTCATATACCACAACTACTTGAATTTAATAAGCAAACGACTCATAAAACGTTGATTTATAACTTCAAAGTACGCTATTTATATGCTCACAATAGTTACGCCTGAATTTGTTATAGCATAGTGATGGGCAAAGTTTATTGTTTTGACGGATAAGAATATTTTTTTATTAGATATTGAATAGGTAGGCAGTATAACTATACAATAACGATAATACCTACGTGCAATCAATGTCACATACTTTATTTTAAAGATAATAACAATAATATAGATATTAATTAATATCGCAATAATAAATTAGTAAGAATTGTCAAGCTGTTCTTGTATAGGAAATAGGAATCTACAGACTACACTACAGTCATAAATACACTTCGGTACTTGACTGATTTCAAAATGTATTTCTAAATTATTGATATTACTTGCGAATTGAAAAGGAAACATTAAACTAATCGTTTGTATTTAAATACACTGGGAACCAATGCCCATGGAGATTTACGATTCGGAATTTAATCGGTATTATTCCGAATCGATAACGGGTGGCAATAACATTGATTACGATTACGTGAGGAATGAGTGTTAATGGTTCTTCTGCCTAAAACCTCGTCTGTGCTTAAAACTCTTCATACGTCCCTTCATTTAACAGCTACCGTACAAGCGTTGCTTAGTTTAGGCAAGCCATTTGGTCCAACCATTTATAACGGCGCGCCCCATTGAGGGCACACGAATCCGTCGAGTTTGCACCCTATTGCCTTTCGTGAGAGTAGCTTTTATACATTTTTGTGCAGTGATTCTTCTGTATGTAGAATAATTTTATTCTGTGGTTTAGGAATTACGTAGGTCTCGTGTCTCTTAGGGCGATAACACAACGGGATGCCATGGCGACGTCGCCAGTCACCGTAGACAACTAATTCGTATTGAAATGTATGACAGGTAACACACCTGTCCCCCTAGATAAGTGGCATGAACGCTAATCGAATAGAATCGAATAGAATAGACTTCACAATATATGGAAATGTCAAACGTCGCTATGTAGATCAACAACAAGTTGCTATGTGTAGATCACGTGCTTATGTCATTTCCATATATGAAGCGTAGCAATTTGAAGGAACGCTCGTAGACGTCAGCCACTTGTCTAGCTTTTCTGGCGACGGACTGGCGACGTCGCCAACAATACAAATTGTTTGGATACGTAGCCGGCGACGTCGCAATGGCGTCCCGGTGTGTTATGGCCCTTTACAGTTGTCCATTGCCAAACCACTGGTCCCTAATATTATCTTTGTGAATTCTTCATTGTAAATAGCAATTCTTGGGGGTCGGCATGTTCTCGGCCATACGGACATTTGTTAAGAGGACTCAATGCCATGCTAGTTTGGCGACATTTCTTCTTGACTCACCCGAAAAAGTAAAAATTTACGATAAAAATATTTTAGGTACACGTTAACAACTAGTGAATTCACTAAAATATATAAGCTCATAGAAGTGCTACAGCTCTTAAAATTAATAAACAAAATATAATAAATTTAAGTAACCCATTTAAAATTCAGTACCAACCTACTTTTTTAATTGGTTGGTTATGAAACGAAATATAATACTCCATATTTCGCAGAAAGTATATTGCGTCATTAATATTCTCTAATTGCAGAAAGGTTCTGCCTTGACATAATTACTAGGGTGTGGCTAATGGACTTTGATACTTTTAAGGATTTTTGAACCGTACATTTGGGGCTAACGAATGATGTATCGGGGCAATAAGCAATAAAGAGAAGTGTTGAGTTTAATTTTAAAAGGGCCGAATTTGGAGTGGATATTTTTAGAGCTTCCTTTGGCCGGTTTTGTTCCCATTTTCTGAGACCTACTTTAATGCAGCCTGACATTACAACTTTGTAATATAAATAATAATAATAATAATATCCTGGGACATTTTTGTACACACGGTTACCTGATCCCAAACTAAGCAGAGCTTGAACTATGGAAACCAGATAACTGATATTACTACATATACTACTTTTTATTTGTAAATACATACTTAATATACATATACACCCAGACTCCGGACATAACGACATGTTCATGCACACAAATGCATGTCCCGGGTAGGAATCGAACCTACGATCTGCAGCGTGAAAGGCGCCTCCGCGCCAACCACGCTAACGGGCCCGTCATAAGCTTATTAATAGTTAATATTAAAGCTTAATAAAATCACATTTAAGACATGTGACCGTCCAAAATAGTACCTATGTCGTACTAAAAGAAGTCCATGGACATAGTACGACTCCATCGTTCGCGGAAAATAATGTGAAAAACGTGTCGGTATTGCCAATACGGCTCATCTTCTGGAGAAAAGCCGGAAACCCACCGCGGCACACGGAGAGGCCACGCACACGGGCCACGCCTCGCTTTGCAAGAAAATGTACCTATGCATGACCTCATTTCGGGCGTAGCCTCTCCGTGCGCCGCGGTGGACACAATTGCATTCATTTTCTTGCAAAGCGAAGCTTGAGCCACGTGCGTGGCCTCTCCGTGCGCCGCGGTGCCTTCAAGTTGATTGTCGAATTGCGAGCGCAAAAACGTTACGCTATAAAAATACTGAGCTTTCAATGCGAAGGTTATTGAAGTTATACCGTCCACCATACTGGTACACGACGGGAGTTGTAGGAAATTAGATTTGTATCGTGTTTATAAAAAAATACCAGAATCAAAACATCGAAATACCTACTACCCCGAGATCTCTTTATGAAACTCGAAAATATGGTATTAATGGACTAAATTGCTTTTGCTTTTCGAGCAAAATGTTTGAGTGAAAGTAAATTGAAACTGAAAAAAAATGAATTTACGGGGAAAATGTTCAGTTGGAAAGCGCCGTCAATGATAAAATGACACATAATTAAAGGAAAATGGAAGTTTATTACGTGGGTAAACACTTAAAACATACACTTCTTTGCATTTTCTAGTAGTACTTATAAATTTTCCTTTACTACATACAGCTATACATTTTAATAATTTATTATTTACTAGCTGTGCCCGCGGCTTCGCCCGCGTAGAAATTGATGTTTATGATTAGTCTGTCTTATTCCAGAGCCTTACACTATTTGCGTTTCACATTAAAATCAGTTTAGTAGTTATGGAGATACCGACGTGGCAACAAACATTCACACATACAGACACATACACTTATTTAGCTTTTGCCCGTGACTTCGTCGGCGCAAAATTTAAATTAAAAAAAAACGGACTCGATCCCGTTTCCCGAGTCCCGGATCCGGTTTGCTGGATCCGGGATCCAGTTTGCCGGATCCCATATCCTGGATCCCGTTTCTTGGATTCCGTTTCCTGGATCTCGTTTCCCGGATCCCGTATCTCTGATCCCGGATCCCGGACATCGTATCTCGGATCCCGTATCCCATAATCCTTGATTCCGGATACCGTTTACCGTATATATCACGTATCCCAAAACCGACTTGTATTTTTAAGAAGACATCTAAACACCAATTTTCATACTTAATTCTAACTTCAAAAATGACGAACTCCCATACAAACTTTCATCCCCTGTTCTACCACCTTAGGGGTTGAATTTTCATACACCCTGTAATTATTATTATTTTTATTTAAAGAAACCAAAACAACTATTAACTATCAAAAATGACTTATTTTCATCCCCCATTTAAACCCCTTAGGGGTTGAATTTTCAAAAACCCTGATTTGAACATTTTTCATTATATAAAAGACACCTAATCACCAATTTTCATAATTCTAACTTGAAAAATGACGAACTTGCATACAAACTTTCATCCCTTATTTAACCCCCTTAGGGGATGAATTTTCGAAAACCCTGAAATTATTTTTTTACATATATAAAAAGAAACCTAAACACCAATTTTCACAATTCTAACTTCAAAACTGACAAACATCCATGCAAAATAACATTCAAAACTTTCATCCCCCATTTTACCCCCTTAGGGGTTGAATTTTCAAAAACGCTGAAATTAAACATTTTTATTTTTTAAAAGATACCTAATTACAAATTTTCATAATTCTAACTTCAAAAATGACGAACCTACATACAAACTTTCATCCTCTATTTAACCATCTTAGGGATCGAAATTAATAGGTATGATTAGCCTATGTCTCCTTCCAGAGTTTACACTATCTACGTTTCAAATTTCATTAAAATCGGTGCAGTAGTTATGGAGATACGTGGTAACAAACATTCACACACACACACACACACACACACATACAGTTACTTTCGCATTTATAATATTAGTAGGATGGATAGGCTGTACTTTTGTGAACAAATTAATTTATGTAGGAATACGGTGTGTGTTCATTATAATATCTGAGTTTCCGCTTTGAAAATTTAATTTGTTCTCGTAATCGCGAATATTATTTTAATTACCTATTTAATCAATTTTTTGCTCGGTTTAGTAGGTACATACTTATATTCTGTTATTCTATCGCGTGTTTCCATGTCTCCCACTTCTGGCTTACTGATTGGTCATGACCATTGAGCTACTATATGCATTACGTACTAGAGGTGCGATGTCAAATAGACGTTACGCGCAACACGTCGGTAGATACGCCCATACCTACTTACGAGAGAATAAGTAGAATGACTGAGTGAAGTGCGGCAAGAGCGCCGCAATTGATTGGTGATAGCGTTGTGATGTGTGCGGTCTGCTCTAGTAAGTAGTACATTATAGCGCAATGGTAATGACCAGTTTAAATAATAAAATTACCTACTGGAACATTCGATTAAAAGTTTCATAATATCTATACTCCCACAATATGTATTCTAATCAAATAGAGAACAGGGCAAACAGTAGATACATTTTTTAAACCAATCAAAAGTTATATTAAGTTAATATTGTATTTATTCCAAAGCGGGTGGTAAGGGGCCATCCATCCTCCCCCCACGCATTATCACAGCTGGTCACATTTGTGAGACTCCACCCTCCCTAGTGTGACGTTTTTACAATTTGCGGAAATTTAAAAAAAATTTCGTTAACATTTCAAATATCGGTTATAACACTTAGACATATTAGATTATTAAATGTGACGCACGAAACTTAGGACTCCTCCCACCCCCTTGTGACACTATGTCACATTTCGTCGACCCCCTCCCCCATTTTACGTGTGACGTAATTTATGGATGGATGGATAATTTATGGATGGCCCGTAATAGTCCAAATAAAAATAAATATCGCCAGTCTAATACACAAACTGTATGGTCCCAAACTAAGTAACGCTAGTACAACGTATACCGGACTGGTGGTGATCCCAGCGATCGAGACCAGGGTAAATTACGAAAAAGCCGTATCCAATATTTTCCTTTCGTATTAAGGCCGCGCTTCCCCGCCGAGCGTTTTGGCCGTTTGGATTGGCCGAGAGTGCACAAACCCCGCCCACTTTTGTTGCGCAAATAATTAATTGTGACGTGAAAAACTTTTGCATCACCAAAATCGAACTTATTTTTTTAGGTATTATCTTTCTCCATCATTTAGTGAAAAAAAAAAAAAAATGAAATTCCGAGCCGTTTGGAAGAAGATACAAATTTAAATTAGAAAACTGCTACTTTTGGTATTTTTTTCACATAGTAAAAGAGCATGTAGCACTTTTTTCCTGCTTATTTTTTAAAGATGAGGGTTCAATAAATACGGTGATATTTTTTTCAAAATGTTTACTCCACTGGTCTAAGAGGAGATAGCCTCCAAACATGCCTTGTTAGGTGCCTGTACAGTCTTAAATACCTAGATTGAATTATTTGTTGCAGAGCGCACAAATTATTTGGCCCAGCCTGCGATGGAGAACGGCAAGCCTGTTGATCCTGCGTATGATGTAAATATAGCTAGTAAGTTTGTTTTCACTGTAATCTCTATACACACATTTCATTGATTTCCTTTAAGCCCGCCACATACATACGGAATTTCTGTACCGAATTCCGATTCGAAATATCGAATCGGGGTTTCCGAATGCGATACGTTCATACGTTTGGATGGAGTTAATGCGTTCGGAATCCCCAATTCGATATTTCGAAACGGAATTCCGTACGGAAAATTCCGTATGTATGTGGCGGGCCTTCTACCTCCTTTGGTACCGTTATCCTCTGGTACTGTTATGTTATGTGATGACATACCTAAGAAGTTAATTATACAATTTAATCACTTATATCGACTAGTTTTGATTTTATCGTCAGTTTCTTCATCATATAAGATAAGAAGTTCACAATCAACCTACTACTTTTGCATGCCATAAATTCTACCATTCTTTTGTGTAGTTAGTTACACCTATGGCCATTAAAATGTACCTTATTTCAATGAGCTGTTAATATTTCTTTAAAATATCATCTATGAGATTTTATATATGTTACGTATCAAATGCAATCTGTACATTTATAGTCATAAAGTTAAATATTAATCATACTGTTTCTTTATTAGATTACGTGAGGACCATGATATCCTTTGGGATCATCAGCCTGTTCGTGATGGCGATGGGCTGCGGGTTCTCGGCCTATACCTTCAAAAACCCTCGGTACATGTTCAAGCGATTAGCCGCGGGAATACACTTCATTAGCAGTGAGTATCACTCTTTAGAGACAGAAAACAGCTCCAATAAACTGATGTAAATAAACTTGGCGTGGATCTTGCTAAAAATATGCAAGAAAGACCGAGAATGTAAGTGTGTAGACACGCGTCATTATTCTTAGGCATTCTATAAACTGTTCTCAAGGTGATTGGAATTCTTGCTTGCCCATGATTCTTGCGCATAATCTTCTTCCAAGTTCTCCTATTATTTCTTTTGATTAAATTCATGCGGGTTCCAAGACACCTTAGCTTTTCCCCAAATTCATCGTATGTCAGACTTGAGTGTCACCATAGGATACCATTGTTGATCCTGGTTTACAAGACCTGCATTTTTTTTTTTTTCCAGCCTCATGCACATTCGTGGTGGTGCAAGTGATGATGTCATCAGTGGACCACATGAAGAAAAATGTGAAGTTTCTTTATCCAGAGCATGCCTACCATTAGTGAGTTAAATAAGTTAATAATGAAGAGGCAAAATGCTACAAGTCTATATTTATTTTCATTTATGAGTGCCTACGTAGATGTATTTTTAACAATCAAGGAGTTATGTGAATTTTTCTTTGCAGCTATAACATCAGTTTCTTCCTGGCCTGGTTCGTAGTCCTCGTCAACCTCTTTAGTGCTGCCTCCTTCCTCTGGTACTCCCGTAAAAGGAAAGGCGACAAGGCAGCCACAGATGAACTGGCCATGGCTGACGAGCCCACCATCATAGGGCGATGACGCCTCAGGCGGCCCAACCATACGCGATACCTCTGGTCGCTGGAAAGCTTCCTTAAATCTATCCTGAACAGTGCTCAAATGACCAATAGCTGTAACAATGTTCAAGTCTTCCATATAATGTATTCTACGGGACTAAGACTTAGTGATGCGGCTCCATGGATTCCATGTCCTACGCCATCCGGTGGAACGATGGAGTTTCGATGATCTAAGCCATAAGCCATAAGGTCATTTGATATGAACCATGAGTTGATTTTCGTTGAATAAAGACACGCTTGAGTCAACGTAATATTATTGTTTTCTATTTGAAATTTAACTCCTAAAATCAGTCTTGATTTTGTGTAAGACATAACCTGCAAGACTTGACCATGAAAGTCTTGCAGAATAATTATCGAAACAGCCGTGTAACAATTTTGGGGATTACTATTTGAAATCATAAGCATCTGCATTATATTGCTAAAGTTTAGTTTTGAAAGGCGAAGTTGTGACTCGAATGGATTTCAAACTTTAAACACTCGGACTTGTCCTCCAAAATATTGCCGTAACCTCGGACAGGAATTCCCATAGAGTCGCATCACTACAATGTTTTTCACACAAGAGTTTCCACTTTACAAGATTCTTGACTGATTCTGTTGCCTTGGTTTTAATTACGAGCTAAATGTTAATCATCGCCTTGTTAATCTTATGAGCGAACGAAAAATAATCTTTATTGCGACATTTTTTATTACCGGCTTGCAATGTTTTTATGTGAATCATGTATCTTTATGTATTCGTCTCGAACTTATAGGATTAACGAAGCAAACGTACCAACCTCAGTGCTATAAAATAGTGGTTCATTATATTAAATTGTGCGTAATTTTTGTGATGTAATGTAAATAATGTACTCGCTGCGATGAGACTATATGTAACTTGAATCTAGTCATATTATATTAAAAGTGCATATTGTTTGTAAAGGTTACTTCCGTAATTAGTTTGGAACGAGGAATATATTTATGAAATTAATGGCATAGAATAACAAAACTCTGCGAGTAGAACGGACAGTTAAGCTCTCAAATGTACTTAACACTGTAAACCTGCATACACACATGCGTAAGAAACAGCGAGAGAAAACGAGTGAGTACGCAAATTGAAGTGACGCGACGCCGCTATGCGTAGACGAAACAAGTAGTTAAAGTGCCTAATTCAAGAGTGGCGAATCTACTTCTCTTTAATATTGTACTAATGGCCTAAGAGGATAAATTATAGTTTTTATTACCATTTAAGTGGTATTCCTTGTCCATAAAAGAACAATTAATGTCGGGACCAAGCGGACGCTAAAATGGGAACTTATATTACGAACAAACTGATGCGAGAAGATGATGAGTCTATCTCAGGCGCGAAATATGTAGAAGTTGAAATTACGGAAAGTATCTTGAAGAGTGGTATTGTTTATTCCATTATATTTGCATTATCGTGTGTATTGATGTTATGTACGTTCTTCCTATTTATAAATTCTTTTTTAAATACATCCTTTAAAACTAACTGTTTCTTTATTCCACCTCACAAAAGCTCCTGAATTTAAAACAATTTCCTCTGAATACCTATACCGAAACATTGGTATCGAATGTTAAAAAGTTCCACTCAGCTGGTTGAGAGAATCTGTAATTTTTGGGCGATGTGTCAAATTAAGAAGTTCTCAGTTGCGTTCATGTATTTAGCAGTATTTCTTACTCTTTCTTCATTGTGAGATAAAGGCCCTCTTTCAACATTAATTAAACGTGTTTATATAAAAGTGACAAAGTGTTATGATTGAAATTAAAAACGATAATACAATCTGGGAAGAATATCAAAGCACCTTATGGGATTAACGTACTGCGGCCAGAGTCTTTAACATTTTACAACTGAAAAAATGTCGTGTAAATTTTCGACAGCGGCTATTTTGGGTGAGCATTGTCGAAAGTCTGGCAATCGCCCAAAGTTGTGCTGTGACACTGCCAACGTCTACAGAGGTTAGTGTCCTAAAACTGGTGAGGGAAAAGGTTCGTGGTAAATTCCCCTGCACCTCTCAAGAAACATATCCAGCATAAGTTGAGCTCTCTTTATCACTGGTATCAATAATAAAGGGAGTTCAGCTTATGCTGGAAAATTTTCCTGAGAGTTGCAGCCTATTATCGAACCAACCGCAGCGCCGAAGGGCCGTGTTCTGCCCTTCCTGTATTTTTCGACTGTCACGTCCTTAAGACGTAATAAATAGACAAGAATAATGGTGAAAATGATGAGTTATAAATTGACAAAGGTCGTTATATAACAAAGTTGTAGGTATGCATGTCATGAGAGTGACTAATCGATATAAAGTTCATACATACAAAGTACTCTGTGGTTGATGCCAGTAGGAACGCCAATATAAGCAATAGGCACACACCTAAAAACTGTTCTGGCTTTCGATATTCCGATAGGTTCTCCAAAGTATTATTTCAATTATCTTACTTTTATTGTGGATACTAAAGATACTATGACAAATAATATACCAAACTGATTATTAATAATAATAATAACTACTAAAGTTTAAAAAAAATATAATTTAATTGATCTCTTTACGAGTTTAGGACCGGGAGCCCATGATGCAAACTGTGGATTTACTCCAGCGTCGCCCTAACCTTTTGGCATAGATTAATTTTAGTTTCCGCGAGGGCGCTCCAACTAGATGGAGCATGCGCACTAATAAAATGCGGCAACTGATACCACGCAAAATTTTGAGTACTTCAGTACATCGCGTATCTAGTTAAAGCGCACGCGCGAAACTTTTATAAATCTATGCCTATTAGATTCGGTAGATTAAATGATAGGAAGAATAAATGGTTCTAGATGTTTCCACTTTCAGCGGTGGGGGAAGCGTCTACATTATACTTTCAAAATAGTAAAAACAAATCAATGACATGGAAATACTCAAGCGTGTCAGATATTTATATTTTTCATGCTCCAACATGACAAATTGAAAAAAAAAAATTACTCGAGCGCGTCAGATTTTCAGAGGGGGTGTTTTCCCATTTCTTAGATTAACGATCAAATTAGCAAAATTGACACTTTTGACACTACTTAGCTAGTAATGAATCCCCCTTATCTCAATCTGACGGGTTCGAGTATTTTAAGATGGTCTATTTTTTTTTGGTTCCCCTTAGCGTACCCACCAATATTAAGGGCTCATACTGGTTGGAGGTTCTTATCTATATGTAAGGTATCTCCCTTATCTTAATCTGACGCGCGAGTAAATCCAGAAAACCCTTCTACGGTTCCCCATCTATTTGTATGTTATAGATAGATCTTACGCCAAACAACACAAACCCAAAGGTATTTTTAGTTTTCTACAAACAGTCGGAGATAAACATTTACAAATTAAATTCAGAAGGTGGGTTATACCCACAAAGCAAATAGATTGTCCATGGTTATACGACACTAGTTTTAATATTGTTGCGATCTATAATAATGGAAGGTAGGTAACCAACCACCAAGTCACCAAGCCAACTAGAGACCTGTCAAATGTGATGTCACCCGCACAACAAGGCAGTGGCGGTTTGCGAGCGGGGGTGCGGGCAGGGAGCCGCGGGTGTGCGGGCGGTATGCGGGCGGTAAAGTCGCATTCCATCCGAGTGCCTAGTTGGCTTGGTGGATTAGTATCAGTGAATTTGGCAGCTGCAAACTGCACGAATTTCTTTAAAACTGTACAGAATAGCTAAGAAGAATGGCTAGTTACTGGTGGTGATGGACGACATAATATGAAGATTAAATTCAGTCAACAACATTAGTCGCTAATCATTCTCAATTTTTCAAATCGGTAATTACCTACTCTTTATTTTACAAACGTTGGTGCACATTGTCAAAACCAAGCTTTAGTAATATGTCTTCCTTTTGTATAGATGAAAAAAAATTATGGATTTGATGCAAGACAAATGTTGGTCTAAGATACACTGAAGAACGACCTTCACCCATCGACTTACCGGATCAACTCTAGATTTTGTCAAATAAAATATGTTGCTGAACATATACCAATAGAGTTGCCATAAAAAATATGCTCAAGGATAAAAAAAACAAAAAGCTAAAAGCATGCACAGCTTCGTCGCATGCAGCTGCTGTACTGCGTCCTCCTCTATCGCATCAAATAGAACGCGGATCCGCAGTGCTTCTCTGTCATACATTTTTGCTTGCTCCAATTTTTTTATTTCAAAGCCCGACTACTGTTATTCTTGACTGGATTTTCGCAAGCAACACTTTACACTGTATTCGCAATAAAATTACCTTCATTTTGATATCATTTTCATTTGGAAAGCAAATCGGTGAAAATTGTTTAAAAAAAATAGTTTTTATAATTTTAATTAATCATAGCCATGAGCATATTATTTACGGCAACCCTATTGGTATATGTTCAGATACATATTTTATTTGATAAACTCTAAGGTTGATCCGGTAAGTCGATGGGTGAAGGTCGTCCTTAAGCGTATCTGGTACTATTGTGCGAGTCATTTGAAAAAGTAAGTACTTGTTATGTTCAATGACTTATCTTGTATGCTGATCGTACTATTATTATGTATTTGGTGGGAAATAGATATCGAAAAAGGAATATTTAGTGTCTTCTCATTAATTAGAAATTGTCATGATCTTGGACATGATTTTTCAGTTTTTTTTGCCTGTGCCTTGGTCCTATGTCCAGCAATGGACGTCTTCCGACTGAAGCCTACATTACAATGCTATGGATATTATTTGTTTTACTGTGAGCATATTCATAATAGTTCCTAGAATCTCAAGCTTATTAAATCTTAAATACTGTGAGACTCAAACTACCTACAAAATGTTTTATTACCAAAAACTAAACTAAACAAGCGAAACTCTTTGTTCGCAACTGCAACTGGCAACAAAGCGGCGCGTTCAATACCTGTATACCCGTTACCATGGCAATGCTTCAACCGTCTTCGCAAGTAACTGCAGAGATAATGGAGTAAAATAATTTCGGGCTGGAACCTTAAACAGATCAATAAAAGTTGGGTGATTCAAGCTGATCACGCGATGGGCGACACTAAGGTAATGCTACGTTAGTACAATATAATTAATGTGGTCTACGTGACATGCAATCCAGTTGTGAACGTAGAACCCTATTCGCACGAACTCACTCCCTTGGGCATCGTTATTAGCATTTTATATCGTCTGGTATTCCCGTCTAGTATCTACCTACCGCTTTGTGACGTCTTTCGCGTCATTTATTTTACGACTACACATTTAAAAAATATGTCATCTCGCAAGGCATAAAGTCGTCCTCAATGTTCAAAAGTGTTCTCGTTTTACATCTTCATTTGCATGAGTTACTGCCGTTATTATGGACAATTTCGCTACACTATGGTTTGAAGAGCGACATAAAAATCTGCTGATACTGGGCTTAAAGGTCCAACAATGCAAAGACAAAATGGAAACGGTCTTTTCGTAGTTTGCCCTGGTCTGGGTGTCACTGGGTTCGACCCCAGTCCATTGTATGGTAGCCAGAGTACAAACAGTGCTTACTATACTGTTAGTGTGAAAATCTGGCGATATTTATTTATTTAATGGTAGGTACCATGGTACATGGCACTTGTTATTCTAGAAGTAAAATAACCTTTAATGCTATATTTTCCTCTAGTAGTATTTTGGAGTTGATATAGGGTACTTAAAATTTAGTTATTTTTTGCAAACTACAGGCTACCACCAAAAAGGCTAAAACACAAGAAAAAAGTCAAGAGGGAGGATCAGATGATGATAGCTCGAGCGTATCCACTGGTAAGTCTGAACCAAACCAAAACTGGCAAGTATGGTACTACTCAACCAAGCCAACTAGTAACCTGTCAAATGTGACATTACCCGCACAAAAAGTGCGGTGGCGGGTGTACGGGCGGTATGCGGGCGGGGAAGCCGCATTCCATCCGAGTTCCTAGTTGGCTTGGTGGTTTAGTAGAGCTTAGCGACCTGACCACATCAATAACTAGCTGCAGGGCGCTAAATGAGTATGAATTCTTAAAGACTAGCCGTGTGCGCGTGGGTGGGATTTCTATACAAACTTCCATCCCCTATTTAAAGGAACTTCTGGGTAAAATTGTATGCTTCCAGATTCTAGACCCATCCGTTAAGGGTATGCGTTATCTGTCAGTCAGTACCTATTATAAAGCATTTTGTCAGTCATTTTACACGTGCAGCCTGTGGACTAATTGCACCCAGAAGGCCATTAATGCTCTCCGGGTCCAATATAACAACACGTTTAGAATGCTGTTGGGGCTGCCTCGCTTCTGCAGCGCGTCTGAAATGTTCGCGGACGCGCACGTTGACGGTTTTGAGGCGATCAGACGCAAGCGTGCCGCGTCGCTGCTGCAGAGGGTGCGGGGCAGCTCGAACAGTCACCTAAATGTGATTGCGGGGAAGTTTGATTGCCCTATCTTTTATAAATTGTGCCAGCTACATGTACTAACATAACTGCCTTAATTATTTTACTAACACATTATATGGATTGAACTTTTATCCGAAATAAACGTAGTTATTATTATTATTATTATAAATTATCCAATGATCATCATGATGAAAATTGTTGCTATCTAAGATTGATATTTAATCTATCCTTTGAGTTAAACTTGGCAATATCAACTGTAGATTGCGTTCGCGTAGGAGGTCGATCAAACGATATTTTTTTTGTTTATTTTAGACCAATTAAAATGTTTATTAGAAATACATTTTTATTTTGGACAATAATGGGATTTTATAATTTCACAATTTCTTCTTTCAAACGTATAGTTAGTGGACAAGATGAACAAGAAAAAGAGGAATGCAACATCCAAATCGGCCATGGCGTTGGCACAGCGTCCATCACCATAAACCGCGACGAGTACCTCTTGGCCCACAGAGACCTCTCGTTCGAGAAACACCAGCAACAAATCAAAAACAATCTACTCCACAGACGTTTGGCCGACTATTACAAGTATGTTATTTATAGACGCGATGTAACTTTCGCGGAAGCCGTTGTAGATTTCTTGGGAAATAATGCAGAGTAAAATGGGATATTAGGCGGCACAGATGCCGGTACGGAGAGGTGTAGTCATGTGCTCTAGCGTAAGTTAACACCCAGTTTAAATGCTATTGAGATCTAGTTTAATGGCAAGGATGCGTAAATTTAACAGCTGCAAAGACAAATTTCTATAAAATGTTATTCTTTTTTAAATTACGGTTACGATGACCATAGCACAGTGTGACCATAGGTACTATTAGGCAAATACTAGGTATTTACTATATAGAGTGGAGTGCCAGCAGTGATGTGCCCTCGAGTAGGTATTATACTCACCAGTTTGAACATTATTGAGATTCATAATAATGGCAGCGATAAGTAAATTTGGCAGCTGCAAAGACGAATTTCTATAAAATTGTACAGAATAGCTAATGCTATTTACTGATAGTGACGAACGATGACGGTAGGTACGTACTAATAAGTGAAAGTGAGTGGAGTGGAGTGGCAGCTAGTGATGTACTCTCGGGTATATTAGCAAAATTCCTAATATACCGGAGTCCTCAAACTTCGCGGAAACAGTTGTGGATTTCTTGGGAAATAATGCAGAAGAGAGTAAAATGGGATAGTTAGCAGTAAGACGCCGATAACCGAAGAACAGATGCTGATAAGGAATTGTAGCTATAAGAGCGACGCGATCTCAGGTAGTGATGTGATATTGGGTACCTAAGTTTAAGCTAGATATTCAGAAGCCTCGAATAAAGTCCCTGAATAAAAACCCACTCACTAACTGACTCAGTCATCATGAAATCTTCAAAACTGTGACTTGAAATATTGCATGCGTGTTCTTCTCGACCTCGGGGTGCAGAATTTTTAGCTACATTTCAGACGATTGAAACAGCAGGTTATCAATATTCCCTTTCGTAATAAATGGTTAATCCTCATGGTAGTATTTATGACAGAATGCATTTTGCGGCAACTCACTTTAATAGTCTGTTTAGTCAGAGTAGTATAAAAGAGAAAAGTCGTGGTGGCCCGAGACTATAAAAATGGTGACATTGATTAATGTGGATAGATTGATATAAAAATAAAGGTTGAGAGCGAATGAGAGAAATCAAGAATAAAATATCTGTAAGATTTTTTATATACCTGTCTAAAACGAGCTGAGTTACCCGGCACCAATTGATGTAAATAGATATAACAAAAAAAGTCCTGTTTCTGGGAGTTACGTTAAAATTAAATAAAACTGACATTGTTATTTATTATAGCAGCCCTCGGTCGTGGGTTTGGCGCGAACATCTGAATAGCTCATTTGTATTGAAAGAAAATACTACGCTCATTGGATAACACAAGAAGTTGTATAATGCTTTGGCAAACGTCTGCGTTACGCAGCGCCCGCGCCGCGCCGGTCCGATTCTGTTATTTTTGCAATTTATCACATCCGCTGATATTTAGGTACATTGCATAATCTTTGTTGTCGTGTTAACAAAATCGTAGCAACGTATCCAATAACTATACGATGTAGTGGGACCTACACTTTCCGTTCCGATCCCATTCTAATTATCGTATGATGATGTAAATGATGTATGGCAATCGTCTTTTTTTTATAGGACTGCGGTGGCAAAAAAGCGTGCGGCCCGCCTGATGTTAAGCAGTTACCGTAGCCTATAGATGCTACGGCCAAAGGCATTGCTCGCACATTTCCGACCTGAAGGGTAGTGGAATAGAGGGAGGGGAAGGGGGGGTGTTTGGGCTTTCGGCTCTCTCACTCATCGTACGAAACGCAGCTGAAATAGCTGCTTTACGCCGATCTTCTGTGAGCGGGTGGGGGGTCGTCTCCTGCAAATTATCCAATTCCATCCGATACTTAGTATTGAATCGGAACGTGTATTGGGTGCGCATATGACATACGTTTGCGGAACGTATGGTGATATATTGGGTTTAAATTAGGTATATACCTACGTGTTCTTTTAGGAAACGGAAGCTTGACCATGTCCTAAAAACTTTAGAGGGTGCTGCAGATTTGGAGGAGAAGTACCAACAGAAATTGTTCACTTACGAAGAGCTAATGGAAAGTGCCGAAAGGGAAACAGCTGACGTAAGTATTTTAATTCAAGCACCTGTTTTTAGTTATAAATGCCAATTGCCAATACTACTGGTACTAATTGATGTTAAACTGTAGCCAATTGACTGCAGCTCATATACAGGCTGGCCCGACCGGGGTAGTACCCTGTCACAGAAGATCGGCGTAAAGTTACAGCTGCGTTTCGTACGATGAGTGAGAGAGCCGGAAGCCCTACCCCCTCCTCTCTTCCCCTCCCTTCGTTCTACTCCCCTTCAGGTCGGCAACGTGCGCGCAAAGCCTTTGGTATTGCAAGCATCTATAAGCAACGGTAACTGCTTAACATCAGGTGGGCCAAACGCTTGCTTGCCACCTCCTATAAAAGTCCTATAAAAAAACTACTAGATAACCCCCTACATAAAACTTACAAACTTTAGCTAAAATCTCGTTATAAGCATTATTATTAGTAAGTATGATTTCTAGATCAGAATGTGAGATATTTTAAGACTTCTAAAGTCCCTTCCTTAATACAAACCGTCAACTAAGTTGTTAAACTGATTTAATTTTAAAACATGTCCAAAAGCTCATCTCTAAACTCGGTATTATGTTCAAACAGATAAAAGCGAAAGTTTTAGCCGTGGAATTACAATTCGCCGGGCGACTGGAACACGCCGAGACGAAATTCGACGAACTCCAAAGCCTCGAGAGAACCACAGGATGTGGTCTTATTTACTCTAAAAAAGGGAAACCTATCGCTGATAAAGTAAGTATGTATATGTACCTTCACATCAAAAACAAAACTTTCCAATAATGTTTATTTGATCCAAATGAAAGACCACAATTTCCCAAAATATTCACTTTCACAAATTAAGTGGTGCGTCCAAATTGCCTCGCATGCCTCCCCGAGCACTCGTGTTATGACATTATGTCTATGTGTTCTGACGTCAAAACTGAGTGCTCGGGCGCAGCATGCGCCTTATGTAGACGCAACCTTTGACCATATGACCACACTGACCATGTTTTCAAAGTGACCACATTACCAAACTGATCATGCTCGTGTTTATCAATGCTCATAGCCAGCTGCAATCACTGATCGGTAAACGATTGGAGGCTAAGCAATGCTCAGCAAGGTCAGTCGGAGATGGGTGACCATTTAGTGGCATTTTAAACTGAACGTCTCCATGCTTCGGAGGGCACGTTAAAAGTCGATCCCAGTTGTTGTCATTTAGACAGCAGTCGGGCGGCTTGAACAACTCTGACACCAGGTTGGCCACTAACCATACGATAAGAAGAAGAAGAAACAAAATGATTATTTTTTCGAATTGGCTAATTGCCTGTTTGCAAAGAGCATGTCAAAAATATATGAGACTAACGGCCGAATACGCGTACGCAACTTAAATTTGAGAGCTGCTTAACTTTGACGCGCAATACAAAGAAATGACAGTTAACGACGTCTCAAACTGCTAAGTGGGACTTAAATATTTAAGTAGCCTTGAGTATTCGGCCGTAATAGATACATAGATTATTTGATAGAGACACCTCAAAACCGCTATTTTAAGTCTTAACCAATTATTTCTAACACAGACAGTGGAACGCTTCCTTACGCTGCAAAGGCGTAAAAGAGAACAGTCTTCAGCTCTATGTTTGCGGTATATAAGAGTTCGCAACGCCGTCACAGAATTGGAGGCGATCGTACGGAAACTGGAAATGTTGGGACCGGGGCTCTATGTGGCCCAGTATGAACAACTGCACGTTGATAATCAGAACCTGATGACTAAAATTGAAGGTAACATACTGTAAGATTTGAAGAGTTACATACCAACTGTGTGGTCCGAAACTAAGCAACTCGGACGCTTGTACAAGGGCTACCATACAATGGGCTGGGGGCGATCCCAGTGACACCCAGACCAGGGCAAATTTCGAAAAGGCCGTTTCCGAAATTTGCCTCTGGAATGGAACCTGCAACCTCTCCAGTGAGTCGGCCTACGCTCGAACCACTACGCCAAGCGGTCGTTGAAACATACTTGAAGAAGAGTGACCATGAGCTGGCTCTTGAGATGTTATGTTCTTCTAAGCTGTCAGGATTGTCCCTTTTTAAAAAAATATGGCCACAAATGTTACTTCAATCCAAACGAAGGGTCACCACACATTCCTAGAACAACACCAATAGTAATTGTATACCTGAAACATCCTGAAAGTCTCATAATCACGTCATCAGATTCAAATACAGATTCAATGATAATAATAAAGGTATATCGACTCTATCCCTTTGAGGATAGTTTATTCAGCGTATAAGTTCTTGGAAAAATTATATTCTTTTAGTCTGCCTCTATTTATTGTCTGCCTATATTCATAACAACGGAAGTTTCTCCATTGTATTTGCCATAGATATACTTTTGGGAAAACCCACATTATCCGGTTCAAATAAATAATTCTTAAGCATTATGATCATCCTTTTAAGAAGGTGCCTGGTGTTAATTGTGCATATCTTAATGTGTTTTTTCTTCAGAGCGTGAAGATGAACTTATAAAAAATCGTGCGAAGTGCACTGAACATAATCAGATTTTAGCACACATCAGAGAAAAGATGCACCACACTGACGAGGTCATTGACTTCGCTGAGTGTGATCTTGGGGAGGCTGAGATTGAGTACATGAGAGCTAGAGAAGATCTGGGACAAGTTAAGGTAAGAAGTGATGCAATTTTGTAAATATTAAATTAATTACGCCCGGTTCACACGAGGTAACTCAAGTTGACTCGCTACTTGTCATCTTGCCAAATTAAATCGTGTCACTGGGCATCACTTATAGAAACACGTATTGTCTTTATTAACTGGGTAAAAAATCTTGTCACACCAAAATGGCGACAACGTCTCATTAGAAACATCCTTATACATTTATTTCGCTGCACACCCTACATACAATGATGGATTGATGGTAACCGGGGTAAAGTATAAAGCTGACTCCTCAAGATTGAAATGTACTTCGGTAGGTATATAAAACTGGATTCTGCTGACACGGGCATTCAAACACTTATGGACTTTCTTCCAACAATATTTGTAATGAGTATACACTTGATTTACCTTACCAACATTTTAAAATAATTGAGGCAATTACCGTAACTGTACCGCGTGATTGCAATACTAAAGGCATCGCTCACACGTTCCTGGCATGCAGGGAAGTGGGACAAGGAGGGCAAGGGATGGGAAGGGAGGGCAGGGGATTTTACTTTTGGCTCTCACACTCAACTTTTAATACGAAACTAAACTATAATACTTAAGCTACTTTGGGCCGGTCTATCCTGGCCAGCTCGTAGCTACGGCTTGGCTCCACCAACTTTGACAATTTACAATTGGACAGGGTTACCGCGACAAACTACGTTGGTCACTCGAAGCGGAGCGTATGAAGGCGGGACTTCTCACGCGCAAGGATCTATTGCGTGACTTCCAAGACGCGACTGATGAGGTAAATAGTTTTAAGACAAGTAAGAGCACGTGCGCGCGAGCAATCAGTTTTGAGGTCTAACCACCTAGACATAATGTCATAAAATTATTTCTTGGCTACGCCGCTTGCCTCTTTTGGGCGCACCCATATATCCCACCCATAAGTCTCATTATCATACAAAACTTCGCACTTTAATGTGAACTGAAAAAAGGGCAACAATTTCTTACATTATCATTCGCTGGCTGGTCAGTTCAGTACAGTACATAGACGACCTCTTGGCGTAGGCCGCTCGGCTCACTTCATCGGGTGGTTGCGGGTTCGATTCCCGTCAGAGGCAAATTTGGGAAAGGGTTTTTTTAGTTATTTGCGCTGGTCTGGGTGTCAATGGGAATGCCCCCAGTCCACTGTATGGTAAACATAGTACAAGCATTGCTTAGTTTGGGACCTTATACTTGATGTAATAGTCTGGCAATACACAACAATTATTATTAATTTACTGTTATTAAGCTAGCTCTAGGTCTTGGCCCTTGGGACTTAGATGATCAGTCGATGGATTTATTTATCAACAGTCAATGTATCATAGATACTAAATCGACTGCGTGTGTAGCGGATGTTATATCCAAACAATATTCGCAGGTTGTGAGACTGAAAGAAAGAAAGAAAGCTTTGCAGGCTTCGATTGTGAAGTACACGCAAGAAGTGCGAGAAGCTAGAAGATGTACAATGCAACTACAACGAGCTTCAGAGGCCTCGTGAAACAGATAACCATGTATTTAGGCGATTTATTTATGTTTTTAATAATATTTGTAGAGTTTTCTGTTTTGTAGCAAAATATTATTGTATCAATTACATTGATATAGTATAGTAGTAGATATGGTACCTCTTTACAGAGCAATGACCAGACTGCTCAGCGCACCATTAGATGCAGCGAAGTTCATGTATCGTATCGCACTGGCAATTCGACAATCAGCTTTTAGGGCATTTTAATGTGTATTATTTACCAGAAGATGAGCCGTATTGGCCATACCGACATGTTTTTAACATTATTTCCCGCGTACAACTGAGTCTTACTTTGTCCATGGACTCTGTTTAGTAGGAAATACTATTTTTGACAGTTCCATGTTTCCCTCCTTTTTGGTAATGTCTGATGAATTAGTATTTATTAATTCAATAAATTAATCGTTAATAGAAACTTGACTTATTTATTTATGTGAAGCTATAACTCTAGTATATCTAGAGCTAGTAAAACCTCGAAACAAAATTACATATTTTAGATTTACCTAGTATTTTTTAATTCATATCATTCCCGATAAATGTTTGAGGTATTGATTTATCTACAATCTGTATCGGGTCCATTTCTAAGGATTCGAAACTCCGAGAAGTGTCCGTCGTGTACCGGAACTTTAATTTCCACCTTTCAAACTAAAGACCCTTTTCCAAACAAGTTACCATAAACCTAATACTAAAATCTCTACGCAAGTTACCCTCCAGTGATTGGTTTCCGACCGTGCAATGCGTTCTACACTCTACAATATTAAGAATTGATCCTAACTGGCCAAGTAAATAACTTAAATTGTGTTTAAAATTAATAGTTGCATGTCCAATTATTATTATACCCAACGAGTTAGTTTGATAATATTGAGTTACTGTATTTTGTTGTGTCTTACATAGCGTTGCTGTTTGAAAATGTATACAATTATTTAATACTTTTTCTATTAAAAAGAGTAACCATTGAGTCTCTTGTCGGCTATTCTCAGTGGAAGCAATTACGAATCAGTGGTAACGCTAAAATTTTGATGTTAACGATTCATAAACGCTACTTTTGACTTTTCAACGTTATTACCTATACCCTATAACTAACCCTGGTCTATTGCAACAGACAATGAACTTTAACCCGTGTTCCGAACTTGGTTCATTAGTACCACCATCCATGAGTTATTTATCCAGAACTTTACAATAGAGATCCAATTAGAAAACTTAACTTCGTAACAAAACATTGGAACAGTTCGGCTTTCTTTTGTTTATGATAGGATCCCGTAAATTTACGGCTATAGTACTACCGCAACCGCTGTGCCGCGCCTTAGGTATGCGTGGGGAGGTTGGGAGGGTATGACGGCGAAAGCGATGACGGGTGGTGGAGTAGGACGGCGAGAGCGATGAGCCCCCCCGTCTCGCCGCTCGCGTACCTAAGGCGCGGTACAGCGCTTGCGGTATACCTATAATCCCAGTAGTCTTGCCGGCTTGCCCTACCAATAGGACTAGTCACTAGTCACTAGTGAGATCGTCCCAATAGTCTTCGTATTGGATGTTAGAAAACTAAATTCGGGTCTGAGATATAAGTTATGTTTAGGATACAAGACGACACCAGACACTAGAAACTCAGTGTATCTCTGTGTACCAACACCGCCAATACAACTGTAACAAGGTGTCGCAGTGGTGGACACACGTAGACACTTGATGTATACCTGAGTGTTTTAGTGTCTAGTATCGCCGAGTATCCTTAGCATCAGTTAGACGAGGGACAATTCACGCTTATGATAATTCATGCGTAGATGTCACTTAAAATAATATAAATAAATAAAACCACTAACATATTATTACTCAAAAAAGTTTATAATGTTGTCATTATTTCGCAAACCTTCTTCAAGCAAAATCGGATTTGTAGTATTGCAAGAGCTACTAGACATACAATGTATTATTATCGAGTATGACCGTCACAAGGATCTTTTAATAGAGGATAGACAAGTTGAGTTTTTGGTTAAGAAGAAATTCAACTTTATTCTGCTGCCTTAAGGTCTATTATACCTTGACAATTCTTAGACAGAAAAAACGAGCCGAGCGAGAGGCCCTAGTTGGGACCGTGTCCCTCTCATTTCGAGTTGCCATGCCAAAATAATATTATCGTTGGGTAGTGATTGTTAGTTTTTAAATCAAGCAATTAAATTAATTTAGTATTTATCGTGACTATTGTTAATATGATAAAACAATAGTCACGATAAATAATAAATTAATTTATTTGCTCGCTCTCTCGCTCGGCTCGTTTTTTATGCAGTAGTGAACAGTCCAGTATGTATTTACGTTCGTGGACCGTCATTATATTGCTGTTATTTGACCGTTGCCATGGAAACGTAACAAACAGGTATGTTTATGGTTCGTTTAAAATCTGATTGACAGTTAAAACGAGTAGGTCGTGCCGTTGCCATGGAAACATAAACAGAGAAAATACACAACTATAGATATAGTTCGTAAAAATATAAATATAATTGTATTAATTTTTATACCCACTTAGCTAGTTTTGTTTAAACTAATAGTCGCATTTTTGAGTAAAGCACTATACAAGCCTTGGTCTCTAATGAGTGTACTGCTGACCACGCTATACTGGCCTCAAGCTAAGCTTCGCTACGCTCACGGCCTCCAAGCTTGGTCATCATAGCTACCCTTGCTGGCCGCGACCAAGGCCTCAAGACCATCGAAAGGCCTCGACCTTTGGTCTCGGCCTTTATTTTAGCTTGTCCATCAAGGGTTGCAATGCTGACCGCGCTGTGGAGGCATGGAGCTGCGCTGCGCCGCGCTTTCGGCCATCAACAACGCGGTCAACAACACTCATTAGAGACCGCAGCAGTAATGTACTATTATAACAGAGAGAACTTAACAAAAATATTCCTAAACGTTTCGCAGCATGGTCCACCCTTACGTTACCTAGCGCCTATGAGCTGTCTTATCAAGGCAAATTAACTCGTGCCCTTCATTCTTAATTTTTCATTAATACCTGTTTTATTGGATATTTCGAAATGCGAATCGTGAATACTCTCCTTCAATAAATACATCGTCTGACCTAAAAACTGGTACAAAATAATTAAAAAATACACAAGAAAAACTATAAAAAGTAGATTTATTCTTATAAAAAATCGATTATATCGTCAAAATGGGACTAACTTAGAAAATAAGGCACTGTTTTTGTACAATCATTATTATTATGTTCTGTTAGATCACTGACTAGCTCCACTGGTGTCATGGTGCTAATTCTGTTAGTACACCAAATAAACAAACCTACACTAAATATACTGCCGTCCTTAAAATCATGATGATTTCATTATGATTTGCATTTGCAAAACAGCGATAATTTTGTTGTTTCAAAGGAGACTGGGCGAATTGGTATGACAAGTGGTCTGGGAACCAATAGGTATTGTGAACTTTTATGTTGGGATTCTAATCTGTATTTTAATTACATACGGTGACAGTTTTATTGTCTTAGAAAAGCAAGCCAGTTAAAGTATTCGATAAATTTACATTGGTAAAAACAAATATTGAACTTTGCTAAGCAATGAGCTTTTGTAAGACGATAAAAATGTCACCGTGTATGCCCAGTCTCCTGTAGTTTAGTCATAATTTGTAGCCAACAGAATTAACACTAAAGTATATTTTTCTATGTTTCATTTTGATTGGATATCATCCGGATTTCTGAGCGGACAGTCTGACTGATTCTGGTTGCTCCACCGTTTCTCGGATGAGGGGGCCGTGTCTCCAGCCCTCAGGGTAGCCGTATTGTCTGACGTCATCCCACCATTGCTGCTTGCCGTCGGCCCAGATGCAGTACACCACGTTGGTCCCGACGAGGACAACGAAACACACCCAGAACGCTATGCGCCATTGGGCTAGGGTGGACTGTGGAAGAAAAGGGTAGATTTTTAGTCATAAAGTAAGTGGAGCAAATAAAGCTAAAAGCCAACACAAATGACTTCTATGACAGATAAGGTCCTTTAATTTATGGAAGGCAGTTTTGGTGTTTTCTAACCACTTGACTTTTTATCACTACCGAATTTAGCTATGGTGGCCATTTAATATATTATCGGGTATTTACCATTTATTAAAATCAGTGTCAGTGCCCTTAACAGAGTAGTCTTACTATGCTGTGTTCGGTAAGGGCCATAACACACCGGGACGCCATGGCGACGTCGCCAGCCATCGTAGCTAACTAAGGGCGAGGCTCCATCTACGCGCTGCGCTGCGTTGCGCTGCGTCGTCGCAAGATTTTGTACTGGCACGTCACCCTCCCCGCTTCGTCTCTCGCCCGCTGACACCTGCGACGACGCAGCGCAGCGCAGCGCGTATATGGAGCCCGGCTCTAATTCGTATTGAATGTACCTATGGCAGGTAACATACCGGTGGCGTCCCGGTGTGTTATGGCCCTTAATCATGACGATGATTTCTAAGTCACCACGATGTTTTAAGAACCATTTTATTTACCTAAGATACGTGCCTAGAGTATTTCAAACTAAGAAGTGCGGATTTATATGAAAAAAACAAACTCATCACAACTCAAAATTGCTTAGGTCAAGTATATTTGGCTACTTCATCTAATGTTGATTTAAAATAAGGGCTAAACCAAAATTCGCTGGTCTTTGTTTACTCTATCATGATTTATTACGTTGTTGTGCTGCCGGCTTCGACCCGGATAACGTTAAGATATTGCCCATTGGAGTATAGACGCAATATAGACGTCTTTGTTATATGAAATCTAAGAAGTCGGCTTTATTAATCATGATTAGGTAGGTACCTACTTGATGTCTTTAACAAACGACTAGCTCTAAAACAGGCCTACAATGAGGTTTTCTAAAATTCTTCATTGTAATTCGCAAATTATTGGCGGTCGACAATATGTCGTCGATGGCCAACAATATGCCGACTAAGGGCGAGGCTCCATCTATGCGCTTTGCTGCGTTGTGCTGCGTCGTCGCAAGATTTTGAACTGGCACGTCACCCTCCCCGCTTCGTCTCTCGCCCGCTGACACCTGCGACGACGCAGCGCAGCGAAGCGCAGCGAAGCGCAGCGCGTAGATGGAGCCCGGCTCTAAGAGCGCGGCTCTACTAGTGCGCTGCGCTTCGTCGTCGCAACGGATCAAAGGGTCGACGGGCGAGAGACGAAGCGGGGGAAGGTGATGCGCCAGTACAAATTCTTGCGACGACGCAACGCAACGCGCTAATGGAGCCCGGCCCAAACAAGAATTTACAATTTATAATACAGAATTCACGAAGATAATTTAAAGACCAGTGGTGTCGCAATGGATAATTGTGAATAGACTCGGAGACGCAGGTGGCTATAATCTAGGCACTTAACCTAGTTGTGTACTTACGTCCGGCGTCAGTAGACCGATAAGGTATGGTGTCACGATGCCGGCAAACGTGGACGTAGTATTCACTAGTGACGTCAGAGTGCCAGCGTAGTTGGGGGCCAAGTCCAGAGCATTCACCTGAAAAAGAAAAAAAAAATGAATTTAAATTTTGTGAAGTTTTGAGATAGATTTATTTTTCACAAGTCTATAATCGTACAATTATTTTGACCAGCTCTAAGATATTGCTAAGCTAAAAGGATTGGGACAAACAACATTATTTTTTAATTTAGAATTGTCACATGGCTGAACACATACCAAAACAATTTTAACAGTACCAAAACACTATACCAATTTTTCAGTATACCATTTTTTTAATGACTAACGCGGATAACATGCGTCCAACCCGCCTGATGTTAAGGCAGTTACTGTAGCCTATAGAGGTTTTCAATATAAAGGGGAATGGGATAGAGGGAATGGGGGTATGAGCTGTAGTGTAGTCAATTGGCTACACTACAGCAATTGGCAGCACTTAATATTTAACGTATTTAAGCATCTTATTTTATATATACCTTCATTCCACTATAGAAGCCTCCCATGAGAGCCATGGAGAGCACAAAGAAGGCCATAGCAGCGTCTCGATTGCAGCCGGCGTAGGAAGCCAGGATGATGCAGATAGCTGGGCCAGTAGCAGCTGGAAGAAAAAATTATATTGCATAGAATTCAGACCATACAACTGAGTTTGAAAAACAAAAAGTGACTTGTGAAGGAACAAAAGTGATTTGTAAATCCATCATAACTTCATTTAAATTTGGGGTGTTAATATTTAAGTTCATATCAGCATGAAATATCAGAATACCATTCTTCTTCTTCTTCTTATCGTATGGTAAGTGGCCAACCTGGTGTCAGAGTTGATCAAGCCGCCCGAAGGCCTCTGAGAAGGCTTAACGACTGCTGCCTAGATGACATCAACCGGGACCGACGTTTTACGTGCCCCCCGAAGCACGGAGACGCTCAGTTCAAATGCCACTAATGGTCACCCATCTCTGCCTGACCTTGCCCAGCGTTGCTTAACCTCTGATCGTTTACCGATCAGTGATTGCAACTGGCTATGAGCGCTATGGCTTTTGAGATACTTGGTAGAAATAACTGGACATCTTACCAATAGTTGTGTGAATAATTCTTCCAGTCTTAATAGTATGCCATCCTTTTTTGATGCACACGTCACAGACGAATCCAAACAAGAAGGAGCTCAGCCACATGGCGATGTATGGCAAAGCGGTCAGTGTTCCAGTTTCCGTAATGTTGTATTTGAGTACATCGTGTGAGTACTTCGGGAGATCTGTCACCATTGTGTAATACCCCCAGTCGTGGCCAACCTGGAGAAGATTAAGACTCATATTAATAAATGCATCTCAAAGTTGAGATCGATCTTAAGATGATGTTGCTGATGTTCCATACGATAAACGTCAAAACTGCGTCTTAAGATCGATCTCAACCTTGAGGTACATTTATTAATACGATAATTATGGTTATTTTAGAGGTTCTATGTAAGTACTATCTTTTATGATAAAACAGTCTTTAGACCCTAATTAAGTAAGATTTAAGTCAGTTTTGAGTGTTTTTACTCAAGGCGATTATTATAGGTACAGTTAACAAATTTAAATCATGACCCGAGCTAAGACTAATTTTAAGTTTCTAGATTAGTAGATAGTAGATAATAGAAAGATTAGTCGATTGTACATTCTCTACATTATACAGAAATCTCTTCTCTTTGCAGAATACCTACTGCATGAACTTTTTTATATATTGCTACTTTACATTATAACGTATACGTATTAATAAGTGGATCTTATTTCCTTTAACTTAGTGTATACAGGATGGTGACAACATAGTGACAATAAATTAAAATACGATCCCTGCAAGTCAATCACAACACATTAAAATTATAAAATTAGGTTTAAATCACTAGACCAAAATTTCAAATTTCCAAACAAATTAAATGCCGAAATAGTCTAAACAAAACACAACATCCTTTATAAACGTCTACCGACCTCATAGACTGGCCTGTAAGTACAAGCGTGGCAACATCGCTTCGGTGTCGGTGTTTTTAGCGGTACCTTTGTAGGCGTAAAGTTAAAATAGTCAAAATAAAAAAGCAATCCCGTGGCAATACCTTTGAATATAATTTAATAACATTTTATGTGCGAACTACTAATGTGATACCCAGTATGTGGTTTCAATTATTGTCATGATGTCGTCACCACCCTGTATTTATGTTGAGATTTGTACTGAATGGATCCGCAGCATCATAATCCAAGATGATGGATAGTCTGTCGACGTAATCCTTGGATATCGATGGATTTCTTTTAGCCTTAGGCAGGAGGAAACAGCGTAACAATTTGTTTTTTGTTACCTACTTTGGCAGTGTGTACCATTTGTGTTTGTATAGCTATCTTTTAGTATCAATGTTTTTAAATAGACTTTCAGCGGCTTCGATTTATCAAGCGATCATTTTATAAACCCTTGGCTAATAAAATTATATGCCGAAAAGTGTAATTAAAAATTAAAAATTTATAAAGGTGAAATATTAAACCAAATATTAATAAAAACAATATATTCCTTTTCGTATCGCTTCTCGTTGGCCGTGGCATTGTTAGTTAGGCTACGGTAACTGCTTAACAACAGCCGGGCCGTACGCTTGTTTGCCACCTTAGTAACATAACGTATTATTTTTCCTACTGTCTATGAGTTGCCATTAGTAACAAATTAGGCAACCCTTTGGTATTTAGAGCCTCAAAGAAATTCTCTACACGACACTTTGCATCGATATTTGCTTCGGCGAACCGTCAACTTGATTTGCATGAAACGTGTATACGAGATAGAAACCGAAAGGATCGCAATTTTTGCTTCTATTTCTTGAGGCCGCCGACATTTCCGATATCCAATAAGTGTCAAATAGAGGAAAGCGTTCTCGTGAAAACTTGTTTGCATTCCGCGGATATTTGCAAAAAAATATCTCGCTTTGAAGGCAGAAAAGAACTGTGACTCGCTTATTTTTTTCGGATATTCTTTCACATAACATCCTATTGGTACCTACTTTCGTAATATACCTAAATTTTTTAATAAAAACCTCTTCAATCTTAAAAAAAACCCGAACTAGTGCGAAAAGGACTTACGCGTTCAGGGTTCCGTACAAACTTAACAAGAGTTGTAATTTTATTTGTAAACAGCAGCCTTAATACTAATTATAATGTCTCTAGCTTCAGAAAAATTGGGACCCCATACGAAAACTTTCACCCCTTATTTTACCCCCTGAGGTGAGGAATTTACTAAAATCTTTGTCTGTTTTGATAGGCATGTCAACGCCGGTGCCGGATATAGGGCACCATAGACAAGGGAAATATATATTAGCAAGGTCTGTGGGTCATTTGACCACAAATATTTTTTTTATTTTTTTTATTTTAGCGAATGTCTATTCTGTATACCTACCTACCTACCTACTGTTAAAATATCATGCTTCTAACACCAGCGGTTCGGGCTGTACAATCTTGACAATCAGACAACAAAGTGATCCTATAAGGGTCCGTGTTTCCTTTTGAGGTACGGAGCCCTAAAATATCAATAATAGCTTATCAATTCACCACTTGTGGTTTAGTTGGTAGCCAACTGCGCGGTTGTTAAAGGTCAACGGGTTTTTGCGTGTCTATGGTTAAACAAAACACGTCTATAGGTACATATATGGAATTGCCTTAACCATTCCATTCTGTACATACCTACGGTTTTTACTACCTACACTAAATAGTTACGTTGCTTCCAAAGTACCGAATCTTATCAGATCTTAAAATATGTATTAATACTGCTAGATAATATAATTAAAATAGTATTCAATGTTTTTAAATAATTTGTGGCCCACAGAGTAAAGACTAAAGAAAGAGGTGCCCTTATTAGATATTTGTATGAAACAAAACGTGGTCATTGTTTTTTCATTTTCATTTTACTATTTACAGATTATAATATAATTTTTTTGTTCAACGTTTCACCTTTCCAATATAGAATAAACAACGCATTTATTAATTGGCCGCCCGAACGTTGGCGAGGCCGGCGGTGATCAATTTGACTTAAAACATAATTAGCATTTCGTATCGTATAGCTTCTCGTAGGACGCGGTTTAGTTTTTATTTTTTCAAATTTTTATTCTACGAAATAAAATGTACCAAGGATTATAAATAAACTGGATAGGGCTATGAGAAAATTGCTCGCGCTTTTATATCCGTTGCAAAGCGTGGTGAGTTCTCTGAGTAAAGGTTGTAATACTTACAGCAGCGAAGACCAAAGCCCACACTGGTGCCGATCTCAGGAGACCCTTCCATGGTACAGGATCCTTGGCGGTTGTATTCTCAGCAGTAGTCACGTTTGCGTTTAAATAGTTCAACTCCTTCTTCGAAATGAACGGATGTGTATTTGGGGTACTGAAGCACGTTAAGCTCTGTAAAGAGACGTTTTACTTAAAGGATGGTTTAATAGATATTAAAGAAGTCATAATCTGTACGGAGGAGGAAAACTCGCGAGGAAACCTGCATGCCTCAGAAAATCTAACCATTTTTCGAAAAACATGAGAAATCCCTAACTAGCACTGGGCTAGCGTATTGTGCATTATTGCTTGAATCCCCTCGCATTTGAGAGGAAGCCCGTGCCTAGGAGAGGGGCATTAAAGGGTCTAATATTATTTTATCTATATCACAGTAACAAATGTATGAATTGACATGTAAAAATATCACAATGTAAATATAGCGGATCCGGATGGCCCGCTTACCGCGCGCGCCACGCGCTACTGCCTTACAGCCCGGCCACGACTTCGCGCGACGGCGACGGGCGACAGGGTTTTTGGCTAAAATGTTGCATCGCGCGCGTTGCCGCCGAGAGCGGCAGCCGGTGGCGTCATGCAACATTTTAGCAAAAAACGCTGTCGCCCGTACACGCCGATGTCACTATAGTAACATTGTGACGTGGCGTATGCGTGACGCTGTAAGCGGCCGATGGCATTTAATAGGAGACCAAGGCCTTAGTCGCTCGCTCGGGCGAAAGGGCGAGTCAACCTACACCCTAGACAGAGAAGGATATACCCGAGGGTATAAAATTATCGTTCTTTCTCATGACTAGACCAAACTAGGCGAAACAAATGACAGCGCTTGGGTCAGGCAGGTCGAGCATTTGGTTTGTGTGCGCCATGTCAAATTAGGGCCGGGCTCCATTAGCGCGTTGCGTTGCGTCGTCGCAAGATTTTGTACTGTCGCATCACCTTCCCCCGCTTCGTCTGTCGCCCGTCGACCCTTTGATCCGTTGCGACGACGCAGCGCAGCGCCCTAATGGAGCCGTGCTCATAAGCAATGCAAAGCTGACTCACGCGGCATGCGAGCTATTTGGACACGATTATCTAAATAATCTGTACCATAGAACTATTATATTATCTCTGACCATAGTACCGACAACGGAAAAAGCCAGTAATAATGACGATCATTTAATTATACGCCCACCCGTACGTGCTCACTGCCCAGTGAACGCTATCAATCCACGTAAGTGGCTATTAACTCCTCTAATCAATGGCTGTCTATTGCGATTGACGGTAATTACTGAGTTTGTTTACTCAAAGCTTTGTGATGACCTTGTTCAGTGGTCTTTATTCAAAAGGTTAGAACTAAATACAACCATTGATCATAGGAGATTATTTTACTTAAAACAACTTGCACATTAAACAATGAATCCTGTAATTGAGTAAATGGTAGCTTCTGTCAATGAAATCAAAATATAGACAAGAGAAATAGTTACAAAATTAAGTAGTAGTAGTAAATAAATAAATAAATAGTAGAACGTAGGTAATGTTACTTTTATTTTCAAACCGTAACCTTTGATTAAGAGAAGTAACTTAATACAGCTTTGATTGAAAAAATCAAACCTATATAATATGTAATAAAATAGAAACAAATCTAAGCTTCAGTGCGCGGCATGGAACAGCCCTATTCATCCACTCATGTTGATCTATCGAATTTATGAGCCTGTCAATTTTCCCGGATATAAAAACCGGCTATTTGTCGTGATTGACCATGATTGCTTTGTGGTTCAAGTATTTGCCTTGCAATATATGTATGAACTGAATACTCATAATTTACACATAACTATAATTAGGTAGGTAATGCAAAATGATAGTAATAATTCTAAGATAAGCTGAGCTCTAAAATTACGGGCCTCAATAATAATGAGAGCTCAGCATATGTTGAAAATGTTACCATAGACGTGCAGGCCAACGGTGGCAGGTACGGACCAGGCTCGACATTTGTTTAGCTTTTACGTGTCTAAATCAGATTGTAAAGTGCCAAACGCTACTTTGAAGATAAACTTATCATAACGCAGCTCGTTGCTGGGATCTTATTATGATAGTGTTAGAGTCTTGTTTAATAATGACAGCCATTTGTGTCCCACTTTTGGGCAAAGGCCTCCTTCCACTTCCACACCTCCCTGTCTTGGGCTATACAAAACCAATCCCTCGCAAAGGTGTCCAGTTCGTCACGCCATCTCCGTCTCAGCCTACCAAGTGCCCGTCTAACATTTTGTGGGTAACAGTTTTTGCCTAAAAGGTATTAGGCATGCGGCAGACAGTTTTGCTCTTACCCATAAAATAAACCAGAAAATGCCAAATCCGCCGAAGAAGTAGAACACGTACGCCCAATCTCTGCCATCTGCCAGCAAGACGCCAGACATGAAGGAGCCGAAGATGTTGCCAATTTGAGCGCCGCCAAACACCAGTGCGCCTTGGAAGGAGCGCTCGTGCGGCGGGACCCATCTGGCCAGCATGATCATCAGAGCTGGCATCGTTGGACCCTGAACAAAAGTAATAGCTTAAGGGGGTTATTACACTTAACTAAATTTACGCTACTTAATTTAGTCGTTACTGAATTTAGACAAGTGTAATCGCATTCAGCAAGCTATTCAGAAGCTAAAATGGTTTAAATATTTAGAAGCTTCTGAATTTAGGCTTCTAAATTTAGCCAAGTGTAATGAGCTCTTTAACCAACGGCGTCTCACTGGCACCTAAGGTGGTGGTAGTTCAAGGTGGTAGAGCCAAGCTGTAGTCAATTGTCTGCAGCTCATATAAGGACTGGCTCGATCGGGGTAGTACCACCCTCTCACAGAAGATCGGCGTAAAGCAGCTATTACAGCTGCGTTACGTACGATGAGTGAGAGATCCGAAAGCCCAACCCCCCCCCCCTCCCTCCATCCCACTCTCTTTCAGGTCGGCAATGTGCGAGCAATGCCTTTGTTATTGCAAGCATACTACGGTAACTTCTTAACATCAGGCGGGCCGTACGCTTTTTTGCCACCGCAGTCCTATATGAAAAAACCTAAGCAGGTGTATGAAGTGCGTGTTTTAGTTTGTCTTTTCTTCTTAAGCTGTGGACAGACGGTCTCTCTGATGGGAAGTGGAAACCGCCGCCCAGGGACCTAAGTCACTTAGCCATTGCCATTGAGCGATTATAGTGATCAATCCTCTGATGGGTCGGTCAGAATCAGCCGACCAATCAGAGGGTCGATCACTATAGCAGCTCAATAGATGTGTCCATATGGCGCGCATGCCTCACCCGAGCACTCATATTATGACATTACGTCTATGCGTTCCGACGTCAAAAGTGAGTGCTCGCGCGAGGCATGCGCTTGATGAAGACGCCGCCAATGGCAATGGCAATTCAATGGCTAAACGACTTAGGGACCAGGTCATCTGCAACTTAAGGGGAACAGACGTAATGCCTGTAAATATGCCCTTTGAAGAACCCCATGTTGAAGTGCAAAGGAAATGATTGTGTCAAATTTTCGATGCAAAAAGATATATCTAATGTGATACGTACTTTCGAATATACTTTTCTGCCTGTATTATCCGCTTATATGCGTAGCATATGCAAATGTCGCTAGATGTGAAAGTTAAATGGATTTCCTCATCCATACGGTGCTACGAAATCGATTTGATTCAGCGACGGATGGGTTAGGAACTAATTTTTTCATCAGTAACAGGTTATTGGCAATCACAGTTGACTTAGCTTTTATGAAAAGACTCTATTTTTGCGGACAAAATGAAGAATGCATGCCTGAATTATTTATTTACATATTATAAGAATCAAAGTGCTGACTCACTGACTGACAGACAATGCACAGCCTAAACCGCTGGTCGTAGGGACTTGAAATTAGAAGTGTGTATTTGTTTAAATAGGTAGAGATGTACTAAGAGAGGATTTTTTGAAATTCAACCCCTAAATTTAATAGGGCGTTAAATAGGGGATGAAAATTTGTATGGAAGTTCGTCATTTTTGATGTTACAATTATGAAAATTGGTGTTCAGCGCGGATGAAGTCGTGGGTAAAAGCTAGTTTAGAATAAAGGATAATCATATCACACTGTACGGTCCCAAAACTAAGTAATGCTTGTACTACGGCTACCATAGGTATATTGGGGGGCGATGCCAGTGACACCCAAACTAATGCAAACAACGAAAAGCCATTTCCGAAATTTGCCTCTGGCGGAATTCAAAGCAAAAGCGCAACCACGCGATGCGGTGAGCCGTGCGGCCTACGCTTGAGCCGCAGTACCGGTTTATTCCACTTTGATCACCTGGGTGATATCACCTGGGTGATCAAAGTGGACGAAAAAGTCGCCTTTGATCACCTGGCGAATTTGAACACCCAGGTGATTTGCCCAGGTGATCAAAGTGGAATAAAAATTCGCGTCAGATTACCAGGCGAATTTGATCACCCAGGTGATCAGAGGCGACTCCTATTTCGATCTTTTATTTTAGTCTCTTATAATCACCTACAAAAAAAAAAAACAAATTAAAGATTTTTAAAGTAATTTGCAGGTGGTAGAGCCAAGCTGTAGCCAATTGACTGCAGCTCATAAACGGGCTGGCTCGACCGGGGTAGTACCACCCTCTCACAGAAGATCGGCGTAAAGCAGCCATTAAAGCTGCGTTTCGTACGATGAGTGAGAGAGCCGTAAGCCCACCCCCCCTCCCCCTCCCTCCATCCCACTCCCCTTCAGGTCGGCAATGTGCGAGCAATACCTTTGGTATTGTAAGCATCTATAGGCTACGGTAACTGCTTAACATCAGGCGGGCCGTACGCTTTTTTGCCACCGCAGTCCTATAAAAAAAAAAAAAAAAAAGTGCAGAAGTTGAATAGATATTGGAATTGAATTGAAATTGATATTAGAATTGAATTGAAATGAAATTGAATTGAAATTGTTGCAATTGAATTGAAATGAAATAAAATGAAATTGAATTGGACTGAAGTGGGAGTGGAATTGAAATTAAACTAGAGTTGACGTTGACGTTGACGTTGACGTCAACGTCAATTCTAATTCCACTGCCAATTCAATTCGACGTTGACGCTGACGTTGACGTCAACGTCAACCTCAATTTCAATTTCAATTCCACTTCCTCTTTGAATTGAAATTGAGTAGAATATAATTGGAATTTCAATTCCACTCCCACTTCAGTCCAATTCAATTTCATTTTATTTCATTTCAATTCAATTGCAACAATTTCAATTCAATTTCATTTCAATTCAATTCTAATATCAATTTCAATTCAATTCCAATATCTATTCATATTCTGCACTTTTTTTTTTTTTTTTATAGGACGGCGGTGGCAAAAAAGCGTACGGCCCGCCTGATGTTAAGCAGTTACCGTAGCCTATAGATGCTTACAATACCAAAGGTATTGCTCGCACATTGCCGACCTGAAGGGGAGTGGGATGGAGGGAGGGGGAGGGGGGGTGGGCTTACGGCTCTCTCACTCATCGTACGAAACGCAGCTTTAATGGCTGCTTTACGCCGATCTTCTGTGAGAGGGTGGTACTACCCCGGTCGAGCCAGCCCGTTTATGAGCTGCAGTCAATTGGCTACAGCTTGGCTCTACCACCTTCAAATTACTTTAAAAATCTTTAATTTGTTTTTTTTGTTGTAGGTGATTATAAGAGACTAAAATAAAAGATCGAAATAGGAGTCGCCTCTGATCACCTGGGTGATCAAATTCGCCTGGTAATCTGACGCGAATTTTTATTCCACTTTGATCACCTGGGCAAATCACCTGGGTGTTCAAATTCGCCAGGTGATCAAAGGCGACTTTTTCGTCCACTTTGATCACCCAGGTGATATCACCCAGGTGATCAAAGTGGAATAAACCGCAGTACATGCTGTCGTACTACGATGTCCTAATGAGTACCAATTTTTATCATGAGTACCTATATTGTAACGAGTTGCGCACTTGAGTACCCACCGTGTTATCAGTACGTTTGCGGTTATTCAATGAAAATAGTTTCTCAAACGTTGATAAAATATTTCCACATACAGTCATTGGCCATTTGCTAATAATTTTAACGGTTTTATATTTTATGTCTTGGTTAGGTTAACTACATACACGTAAAGTCAGCGACAGAAGTCGCTGAAAATAGTAACGTTTAGATTATAAATCTGATGCAAAAGGAAAGCATGCAAACGATTTTAATAACTGAGGATATTCATTTCTTTTTTTGAACGGACAATAATGTTGTTGGCCAAAGTGGCCTCTACAACTTCACACGGACTGTGGTGAGTGCAAAGTGCGCTCCAACCAGAAGGGTAGGGGGACAGTACGCTCAAGGGCCACATAGGGCTCCGCCTCGGCTTGGCAGCTGTCTCTAGAGAGAGAACGGAGGTAAAAACTACCACCGGATCGTAACGCAATATTCAGTTAAATATGTTGTTGGTGAAACCTAGCTTTGCTACGTGAATAGCGGGGTTCAGACGGCTCGCATGCCACGCGAGGCTGCTCGGTCACATGCCGCGCGCGGCACGCTCGGCAGTCTCAATCACATGCTCGGGCAAGCTAAAGGGCGAGCCAACCTACACCCTAGACAGAGAAGGGTATACCCAAGGGTATAACGTTATAGTTGTCTCATGACTAGGCCAAATTAGGCGAGGCAAATGACGGTGCTCGGGTGAGGCAGGGCGAGCGATCGCCAACTAAGCGAGGCAAAATTACCTCGCACGACATGCGAACCATGTGGACACAGCAAATGAGACCGGTATGGGAATAAGTGGGATAAGGCTACAGCGGAAGTCGATTCCAATGTAACAAAATTAGAAGAATTCTTCTAGCTAATATCAACTTTATTACAAAGGAAAAATTCTAATTAAAAATCTCAGGCGGGTCAAGGAATCCCATTATTGACCCGAACCAAATTATTACTGTTTAGGTACTTTTATGAATAAAATAGAAATAAGTATTATTTTGTTATAATGTTGTTGCTACCATTATTTGTGTCAGGACGATAAGAGCCGTGCTGTTGCTCGTGATAAGCTAATTTAAAAATGACCCATATTGTTTGAGTAACAGGAATCAAAGTCGATTCCATAAATAGGTATTTTGTGAAAACATAACAACTCTACCAATCAATATATTCGTACGAATATTGGAATGCAAAAAGCGAAGCCTTTAGTAAGTGCCTAAACACTTGTAAACTAAAAACTAGTATATTTTTCTTGTTAAATACGTACCATATTTTAAATATTGTTTTTATGTCCTATTTAACATGGTACTCTGACTGTTCTATTTGATTTACAAACATTAAAAGTTCGAGTATTTTCCGAACGACAAAAAATAAACTTAAACGCATTGACGTATTATTTTAGCAGATATGTAACCTCCTTACATTGTAATCGTAGACAATCATGACATGCAACGAAATCTACACATCTAATATCGCACTCGAAATTTGACAGTCAGTTTAAGGTATTTTGATGCGTGGCGTATTTTCAATATTATTTTCCGCGAACGACTGAGTCGTACTGTGTCCATGGACTCCATTTAATAGTACATACTATTTTCGACAGTCCCATGTAACCTCTTTCTTGGTAATATATTTGCTTAAAAACTTTTTGTTGGTCTTTATAAAACAGCTAGCTAAAAGTAAAGTTTAAGTATCTGGAAAAGAATCAGCTACATGATTATCCGAGGTTCTCGTAGAAGTAATTGCACTTTGAATTGAGTTCCTTCTAGTGCAGTTACCCCGAAGTGGACTTTCTGGTCTCAAGTTGGATTACGATGAGAAGAAAGGCGCTTTTGACTTGACGGAACAATTTTTGAAATGAAATCATGAAGAAAATTGTTAGGAGTGCGTTAAAGTTTTTCCTTTCTTCTTCCCACAAATGAATAAGAATTTAATTTGAAAAAAGACAGGATTTTCACTTCGCTACTAACCTGCTTTGTTTTGTTTGTTTGGTAAAGAAATATTGTTATATTTAGATGAAGCAAGTAGTGTCTATGTTAAAAGTATTCCGGATTCATCACTCTTGATCCTGAAAGGTAGGCTAATTTGTAATATATTAGCGCTGTGGTTCAAGCGTAGGCTACTCGGCTCACTACATCGGTTGGTTGCGGGTTAGATTCCCGGCAGAGACAAATTTAGGATATGGCATTTTCGTAATTTACCCTGCTCTGAGTGTCACTGGGATCGACCCTAGTCCATTGTATAGTAGCAATATTATAAGCGTTGCTTAGTTTAAGATCATACAGTTGGTCCTCCGCCAATATTTATTTATTTATGAGTTTTAAACATGAGGAACATATGGAAAGGAGACGGCCTAAGCACCCGGGCCCTATGACTCAACTAGGCCCCTGACATCATCACAATAGGCATGGCTTAAGTCAGTGTGCTGTCGGCGTTCGTCCTGTGCACTCGTCTTGCCAACGTTCGCATCCCAAATATAATTCTACTCTACACTAGATGGCGCAACTTTGTACGTCTCTTTACCATCCTAAATTTAGTGACATCTAGTATGAAAAAGTTAAACTATGTACTAACATTGACACAGAACGAAGCGAGTAGTTTTGCTATTGACCGGTAGATCGAAAATAGAAAAGTAGGCGTTATGTAACACCTCTTCACCCGCGCAAATTGTCAAGCATTGTTTCATAGGGAAATCTAATAAGAACACCTCCTCGATGTATTTGCTTCGTGGTTTTAAAGACCTTTTAACCTGAGTGGGCCCTATTTTAGAAAAATATGAGAATATCCTTACCTCACCCATACCCTGCAGAACTCGAAGAATAAACAGCCATGTAGCCCCACCAGCTCTGATGACGATGGGCGTCAGGAAGGTAAAGACTGCTGTGCTAAGGAGACCGACGCCTAGCGTCCATTTGCCACCAAACTTTTCAGCCAGGTAACCTCCTGGTACTTGCGTGGCTGCGTACCCGTAGTAGAAGCCACTGAGGATCAGACCTTGAGTCTTTTCATCCCAGTCGAAGATTGCGTGCTGGAAAGAATAATTATAAAATAGTAGTAGGTAAATAGGTAGGTAGGTAGGTAGCTGCTAAAATATTGATGTTAACGATTGATAAGTGCCCTAGCGTACATGAATAAAAAAAAACGTTGACTTTGATTACTTGCGACTCTTTTTTTTTTTTTACTAAGTTGGCAATCAAGTTTACGACCCGCCTGATGTGATGATGATGATGCAGTTACCGTAGCCTTCGGTATTGCAAGCATGTGCTTGCAATACCGAAGGCAACGCTCGCACGTTGTCGACCTGAAGGGGAGTGTGACAGAGGGAGAGAAAGGGTGGGGGTTGGGCTTCCAGCTCACTCATTCATCGTACGAAACGCAGCTGTAATAGATACTTCACGCCGATATTCTGTGAGACAGCATTTAAATACAGATCATGAATTCACAAAACTTTCTGAATTCAGAGAGGCTTTTGTAGTTTCAATCCAGCCCAATAGCAGAATAATAAAGCTGCCATCATATTATAAATATTTATAACCTACTTGGTAAGTAGGTTATAAATAGAAATTGGCTGATAGAATTAATGACTGCCATCTATTAATATTTTATGCGACAAACACCACAAAACGTGATCTGACATAATCACCCGCGTTGCATGGGATGTGCTTTAATCTATCTATAAATAGTCTGACAATGCCTTCCGCTGTTTTAGCATAATCTAAAGGTGCGTACAGATTGACAGGCACATTACATCGCCGTTGCTGCTACTGGTACTGTAACCGTGCGCGGCACATTTTGGCGTAAATCCATAGCGCATCATGCAAAGTTATGCGCGTATTGCACGGTCTGCCCAAAGCCTGGAGTCTCTTAGGGCCTCCGCAGACTAGCTACTTTTAGCATCGGCGACCGGCGATTTTGTGACGTATCGATGCTACGTCGCGTTTCTTCGAGCGCGAACGAGCGAGACGCAGCATCAAAATCGCCGATCGCCGATGCTAAAAGTAGCTAGTCTGCGGAGGCCCTTAACAATTGTCTATTGCGAAACCACTAGTCTCTAACATTATCTTCTTGAATCCTTCATTGTAAATCGCAGAATCATGACGATCGGCCATTGGTTTCGCAATGGTTAAAGGTTAGCAGACTTGGGGGCCAGTTGCGCGTGGCCCGCGCATTTGAAGCAACAGCCCGCGAGATGCGCATTTGCCAATCTGTACGCACTCTAAGATTGTAGATACTAATTCTCGATTCAATCGATTATTTTTTTATCTAATCTTAGTCTTGTACAAGGTACACTCCTACACAGTATGCATAATTATCTCTTTGCATACTTGCTAGTAAGGACAACCAGATGAGGTCATTAATGTTATCAACACATCTGCAGATCTGACGACATTCATTAAGTACCCACATTTAAACTCATCGACCACATAACGGTGGTATATTCAAGCTGTAGCCAATTGACTGTAGCTCATATACTGGCTGGTTCAACCGGGGTAGTACCACCCTCTCACAGGAGATTAGCAGAAGGTAGCTATTTTAGTTGCGTTTCGTACGATGATGAGAGAGCCGCCCCCCTCTCGCTTTCCCCTTTCTCTCCTATTCCCCTTCAGGCCGCAACGTACGAGCAATGCATTTCGTGTTGCAAACTACAAGCTACGCTATAGGCTTCGGTAACTGCTTATCATCAGGCGGGCCGTACGCTTGTTTGCTACCTTTACATGAAAAAGCACTTATAAAAACGGATCATAAATCATGACGGCAACCTCAACTTCGCTGATTTTTATCGCAATCAAAGGACGTAAACAAAGACATTACAAAGAAAGGGAGAGACATATTGTTACTTTCTATAATAGTCCTTATGCCCTGCTCAACCGAGTCCAAGTATGACTCAGTCGTTAGCGGAAAATAATGTTAAAACATATTGGTTTTTCCAATACGGCTCATCTTCTGGTGAATATTGCGCATCAAAATGCCTTTAAGTTGAAGGTCGAATTGCAGGGATAACAGATGTGTGAACTTCTCTGCATGTAGTGATGCGCTGAGCACAAGTCTAAGATTGCAATGTTGGGAGGTACCATATCTGCTAAATTATTAACTCGTGTGTAAACAAATAGGCACAATGGGAGCAATGTAGAGTGACATTTTGATTGACCCGTCAAAACTTCCCATGGCACGCAATTATTCACGAGTTTAGGTCAGGGGCTTTTTAACGGAGCAATTAATCAAATTGTAGCATTAAAGCACGAAGAAGAAGCTCTATTACTATTGTTTATAGCCGTGTTTTCTGGTCCTTTTCCCCTTTTGTTTGAAGCCAGTACCTATATAAAAATAATTGTTATTGTTTAAACCCCATCTATTGGTTCATTAAAAAATAAGCTCATTACTATTTTTATATATTTGGAATGAGAATCGATTACTGAATACTCTCCTTCAATACGTCCCGCGTCTTACCTATCGCCTTGTATAACTCGCTTTTATATCGATTATACACATCTTGTCATCAACAATACCATGTGTGTGGAAATTTTATGGCTGGTAGAGCAATTGACTGCAGCTCATTAATTACGGGCTGGCTCGATCAGGGTAGTACCTCCCTCTCATAGAAAATCGGCGTTAAGTAGCTTTTACCGCTGCGTTTAGTACGATAAGTGAGCCGCTTCCTCCTCGCCGCTTCCCCTCCGTCCCACTTTCCTTCAGGACATCAACGTGCGAGCAATGCCTTTGGTATTGCAAGCATCTATAGCCTACGGTAACTAACTGCTTAAAATTAGAAGGTCCGTACACTTGTTTGCCACCTCAGTCCTATAAAAAAATGCTCTATACCCATCGTAAAAGGTTTACCATGAAGATCTACGGTAGTCGACATAAATTTATATTCATAGATGTTTACATAGGTACTGAACTCTTGTAATAATACGTGATTGATTAGATTCAATTGAGTTTATTTAATTATGGTAATTATACAAAAGCAGTTAGACGTGAGTGGTACAAACCGAGAGAGAGAGAAACAAAAGATGGTGCGAAGAGCTGACTCAGTCACCGTGACAGTGACACTGACAGACGGGTGTTTGCGTTCCGTTTCTATACTTCAACATGAACCAATGTTATCTTAGCACTTACGATACCCACCCGTATGGAAGACGAGTCATCCCATCAAGTTAATTACTACAGGGCAATTCCATTAAAAGGTGAATGGTCTGGTACAACTACATATCAACTATTATTCCCAAAAGGCTCTTTGGAATGTAATTCATTAGTAGTTGCAATTAAACTGACAGTAGAAAAGCCCATTCATTGGAATTATTAGTGATTGCAAAACTTAACAACTCTTGACTAAAGGGTCATAGAAATAAATGGGATGTTTGTGGAGTAGATATTTAGTGCAGCGACTTGTGGAAATTATAGATAGAGAAAAAATCCCCAAAGTCAAAGTCAAATCGTTTACTTTGTTTCGGCCTATGGTGTGCCTACTACCTACCTACAAATTGTATTTTTTTTTGCCAAGTAAAAGCGGCTACTCACGAACCAATTTCCTCTTCAATCCGTCAAACTTGAGTTGATTTGACAGGTTGCGCGGTGATGAGGCGAATTGACGCCAACTCTTTCCCACTACTACTGCTACTTCAACTAATTGAATACAAAATTGCATCGTGAGTAGAAGAGTAGTAGAGACCAGAAGGTGAGTCGTATTGCCAACATTTGCCTACATGTTTTCTACATAATTATTGGCGCGTCCGCGTGCAGCCCGTGCAGCCATGACGTTAGGTGGTGCGTGACTAAGGGGATGTAAGGCATTTACCTTGCACTGATGTTGCCAAAACAAGCGCGGAAAGGCGCATTTAAAGTTCGTCTCAGGTTTTCTTAAAACATTATTGCGATTACCTACATTACTATTAATACTAATACTTACAGGATTCTCAATAATCGGTGTCGTAATGTTATTAACCGCGTCATTGCTGGGACACGCGAATTCGTCTACGGCTTGTGATCCTCCGGTCTTGTTGCGGTGGACCATTTGCGTGATGGCGAGGTTTAGGCAGACGCGCATTGTGTACGCGTTGCAGACGCCTAGGAGGCCCATGACCCCTAGGACGTAACGTTGAGGGATGATGCAACCTGCGATGAAGATAAATAATATAAGAACAAAATATCTCAACAGTCGGTGGAAAGTTTGCCTCTATGGCTATTTATCCACGGCGGGCGCTACTAAAAAAAATCCGAACTGGTTAGTAATTAAAATTACTAACTAATTTCTAAAAAGGCGCTTCTGAAGAGGAACGCAAACGGTTAAGAACAAAACATAATAACTCAAAGACGAGAAACCAGAAGGGCTAGACAAGTGGCTGACGTCTACAAGCGTTCCTTCAAATCGCTACGCTTCATGTATGGAAATGACATAAGTCACGTGATCTACATAGCAACTTGTTGTTGATCTATATAGCGACGTTTGACATTTCCATACATTGTGAAGTCTACTCTATTCTATTCGATTAGCGTTCATGCCACTTATCTAGGGAGGCAGTCGCGCACGGCCCGCATGTCGAGTCACGTGCTACTAATAACTAATTAGTTACTAACTAGGTTATTTTGTTTAGCGTCGAATACTAGCCACTACTAGTGCTTACTCTGTAGCAACTCATTAGTAATTTAAGTTCGTAACCAGTTTCTTTTGAGTACTTAGCGCCGTGGACGAATCACGTAAATGGTACTATATTGCACTGAAACTGCTGGCCTACTCCGAAATACGAACCTAACGTTTCGGCTGACGGATTGTTGTGATTTGACATTTCTTCTTTCGTTTTACTCTACGATTTGACATTGTTTTGATCGTAAATCGAATCCGTACTTCGGACGATCCGTCAGCGATGTATTTCGGAGTAACCCCCCTGGTATGACATCGACATGTAGGTTTCTAACGGCCGAATACTCGTACGCAACTTAAATTTGAAAGCTGCTTAACTTTGACGGCCATACAAAATAAATGACAGTTAACGACGTCTCAAACTGCTAAGTGGGACTTAAATATTTAAGTAGCCTTTGAGTATTCGGCCGTAAGGCATTTTTTATTTATAAAGACCGATATTCAACTAAATTCAATGTTTCAAATAAACCACATTAGCTAATCGGCACTGCGTGGGAACATTAATGTAATACTTCCAATATATCACATTGCAAAATATACGATATTATAATGCAACTAGAAGAAGTTCGTATTTCGAGGACGCAGAACTCGACCCAACCGCTAGTTTCACAACAATACGCCCACAGCTTAAGCCCTTTGGTAACTTTCTATACGCTCCTATAGACAGTGTTAGATAAGACTAGGCACGTATTGAATGTGGGTAAAACACTAACAACCTTGCAGGGACGCCCCTAACACTATTACCGTATTACTAACATCAAAAACAACAACTTTTGTTCTATGACTTTTTACGAAAAAAAAAAAAAAAAAAAAAACACTTTATAAAATGTATGAAAAAAAAAATCTCCTCTAGGGGAAAGCCGTGGCACGTGGTTGTATTCCACTTTGCCCTTAAGTACCTAAAAGGACCACGGCCATATTCTAGATGCATATTTTCTTGTTTCATACATTTTAGAGTGTGATTTTTTGTAAATTTTATTTTTGTTTTGTATAAAAAGTCATAGAACAAAAATTGTTGTTTTTGATGACAATAATATGCCCCTGCAATAACCCTGTATATATTTTTTTATTGGATGAATTATAAAATAGCCATCGAGTTATAAAAAATGCCACGGTCAGACGAAGAATGGTCCTCATTATTATATCAAAGTCAAATTCGTAGAACATGCCGCGAGACAAGTTAGACATAGTAGAAGAAAATATAGAACGTAAAGTATGAAAAACTGCAGTAATTCGTATTGTAGTCACAGTGTACGTGTATTCAGTCGTTTAACGAGATTAACAACTCCTTTTGCATTTATGTAAAAGTTCATGTTGCTAAGTGTGCGAAGTGAATTGAAAATACCATTAGCTACACATTGCGGTGGGGGACTTGATGGGAAAACTGTATGAGTTAATAGCACGCAGTTAAAAGCTTATTTACTAGAGTGCACACAATTTAGTCCGCGCTAGGAATAACGCTGATAAACATATTATTTTTATGTGACTAAGGGCCGGGCTCCATTAGCGCGTTGCGTTGCGTCGTCGCAAGATTTTGTACTGGCGCATGACCTTCCCCCGCTTCGTCTCTCGCCTGTCGACCCTTTGATCCGTAGCGACGACGCAGCGCAGCGCAGGTGCGTGCAGGACGCAGCGCAGCGAAGGTGGCATAAAAGTGTACGTTACGCAGATGCTTGCAATACTAAAGACATCGCTCGCAGGTTTCCGACTTGAAGGGGAGTGGGACAGAGGGAGGGGTGGGGCGTTGGTCTTCCGGCTCTCTAACTCATCGTACGAAACGCAGCTGTTAGATTATTTACGCCGATCTTCTGTGAGAGGATGGTATTAAGTACCCCTATCGAGCCAACCCATATATGAGCTTCAGTCGATTGGCTACAGCTTGGCTCTACCATTATATGGCTTCGTCTATAAACTATTCTACAATACGCTAATAGATCGAACGGAATTATGTCATTTCCATACATGAAGCGTAGTGATTTATAGAAACGCTTGTAGAAGAAGCCACTTGTCTAGGGGGGCTGAAATGTGAGCATAATATCCTTGCCTCGAGTTGGCCATCATGAATGGGGAGTATAATTGATAGATACCATTTCTATGGGATTAACAATGGACCAATTACTAAGGGGACTGGCCCTAAGCAACTCGGCCGAGTGGTCGGCCTAGTACTAACATCGACATAAAACGAAGCGAGTAGTTCAACTATTTACCGGTAGATAGAACAATGAAAATGAAAAAACAATGACCACGTTTTTTTTTTCATACATATACCTATCTAATAAGGGCACCTCTTTCTTTAGTCTTTACTCTGTGGGATTAACAGTCGAATAGTACCTATGCAAATTTCCCTAAAATGCCAATCGAGTGTTTTCTGCTGTTATTGCATCATTAGGCATGAATCTAGGCGAAATATTAATTCTAAAAGGTCTCTACATCATAAATATTTAACTCAAACGATAGAAATAATGTTATACACCAAAGATGTGACACTGAACTCATAACAATGCATTCCTATCCTGTCTTGGCCTCATCACGTAAACATGACAATCACGATCTCGTGGCAACTGCTGGCGTCTCTCCAGACTGCAAGTTTACAGTTATTCCCCGTATCACTACTCTGTATTGTAATCGCAACTGGCAACCGCATAGCAATCCGTTTCCGATTACAAATTCATTTATTCCTGTTAAAGTATTTACTTTATGCAATACCTACTGGATTCGATAGCATTTATAGGACTGAGGTACAAACGTACGGCCCGACCGATGTTAAGCCGTTACCGTAGCCTATAGATGCTTTCAATACCGAAGGCATTGCCGCATTGCATTTGACGGGCCCGTTAGCGTGGTTGGCGAAATGGCGCCTTTCACGCTGCAGGTCGTAGGTTCGATTCCTAGCCGGGACATGCATTTATGTGCATGAAAATGTCTGTATGTCCCGAGTCTGGGTGTATATTTATATTAAGTATGTATTTACAAATAAAATAAGTAGTATATGTAGTAGTATCAGTTATCTGGTTTACATAGTACAAGCTCTGCTTAGTTTGGGATCAGGTAGCCGTGTGTAAAAAATGTCCCAGGATATTATTATTATTATTGCTCCCATTTGAAGGGGATGGGACGAAGGGAGGGGGGGGGGTTGTGCTTCCGGTTCTCTGACTCAACGTACGTTTAGCCAGCCCGTATATGAATTGCCTTCAGCTTGGCTCTATCACCAATAAATTGCATAATACGTTTTGCAAATTCTGCAATTTCCCAACGTTCTACCCACGCTGCGTCTTCCGGTACAGTACGGTCCTCATCATCCTACTATAGGTAACAAATATAAAATATTTTAAATCAACTTAGTACCTACAATGCCATACCTGTTTTAGCTTAACATACATAGGCATACATAGCACAGACGGTATCATATTCCATATATTTTGGTCAGTAGGATAGAAATAATCCAGTTTGGGGCCATGCATAAACGTCACACGAATTTCATGATTTTTAGACCCCTCCCCCCATTGTCACAGCTGGTCACATTTGCGAGACTCCCCCCTCCCTGTGTGACGTCACATATTTTTTTCAATTTACAGATTTTTCAAAATTTTTCGTTAACAATTCAAATTTCGGTTTTTATACTCAGATATATTAGATTTTTCAATGTGACGTCACAAAACTTAGGACCCCTCCGTCCCCCTTGTCACATAATGTCACATTTCGTCGACCCCCTCCCCCCTTTACGTGTGACGTAATTTATGGATGGCCCCTTTGGTAGAGCTAACAAACGTTGCGATTTGTAGAATGGCCGGTCGCTCTCATTTGTAACTAAGTGCACGATATCTATGTAGTTGGTTCGATACTGTAGCGCGAATATAAAAGAGTAGGTATATCGTATTACATACATGGGAAATATTGTACACTCATGACATTAATACTGGAATCAATACCTTTATTTATGTATTGTAGTCTGTATTTATATGGTAGATAGACATGCTAATTAATAGACGTGTCTACAACATGCACATGCCGCGCGAGGCTGCTCATCCACATGCCTCGCGAAGCACGACGTTTGCCTCAGTCGCATGCCGCGCGAGGCAAATGGCGAGGCAACTGACACTCTAGACAGGGAAAGGTATACCCAATCAATCAGTTTGACACGTTTGACATCGTTCTGTCTCACAACTGCCAAACTAGGCGAGGCAAATGTGAGTGCTCAGGTGAGGCAGGGAGCGCATTTGCCTCACGTGAGGCAAGTCAAACTTGGCGAGGAAAATTTTCCTCGCGCGGCATGTGACACTTCTGAACGTAGCTAATGCATAAGAATTTACTAAACATGGAAGTATTTTCACGCTTGACATATTTTGAAGTCATTTTTGAATTTTGAATTGAAGCGAATTGATTTTCTTTTGTTTTATTTATTTAAATTAAGAATACATACCGACAAAATGAGGGTCGTTTTGTCGTTACACTATTTTCAAGAAAAGAAAATATAAAATAACAAGAGGCTCCGTGGAATTTCTTATTACACTGACATTCTTTCAAGCTATTTCAGTAGCTCCGTGGTTACATTTCCAAGATAAGCTAAGCTCTGTCAATTGCGTTTGTCGATAATAAGCCCAGCCTCCGTTGCATATGTTACCATGGACGTGCAAGCGACCGTACTATTAAGGACATTCGCACTTAACAGTATGTACTGCTTAGAAATATTAATGTATGTTTAGATACTTACATGATCGTAATGTCTTCGTTAGTGCATTGTCCGGTCTTCGTGGAACTTGAGTTTTCAAGCCCAATAACTTATGAGCCTGAACTTGGGCCTCAGTCTCCTCCATATTGTTTACCATGGGAATGTTCTGAAAACAAAGAGTACGAAGTGCTGAAGGACTTTTTCAGTAATAAATAATAAATATCGCTTGACAACACCCGAACTGTTATGGTCCCAAACTGAGGTGGTAGAGTCAAGCTTTAGCCAATTGACTGCAGCTCATATACGGGCTGTCTCGACCGGGGTAGAAACCACCCTCTCACAGAAGATCGGCGTAAAGCAGCTATTACAGCTGCGTTTCGTACGATGAGTGAGAGAGTCGCAAGCCCAACCCCCCCTCCCCCTCCCTCCATCCCTCTCCCCTTCAGGTTGGCAATGTGCAATGCCTTTGGTATTGTAAGCATCTATAGGCTACGGTCACTGCTTAACATCAGGCGGGCCGTAAGCTTCTTTGCCACCGCAGTCCTATAAAACAAAAAACTAAGCATAGCTTGAACTATGGGTACCGTACAATAGACTGGGGGCGATCGCAGTGACACCCAGACTAGGGCAAATTACGAAAAGGCCGTTTCCAAAATTTACCCGTGGCGGTCGGTGTAAAGTAACTATTAGGGCCTCCTCAGACTTGCTACTTTTAGCATCGGCGATCGGCGATTTTGATGCTGCGTCTCGCTCGTTGACGCTCGAAGAAACGCGACGCTGCATCGATACGTCACAAAATCGCCGGTCGCCGATGCTAAAAGTAGCAAGTCTGCGGAGGCCCTTACAGCTGCGTTTCGTAAGATAAGTATAAAAGCCGGAAGCCCAACGCCCCTCCCCTCCCTCTGTTCCACTCCCCCTCAGGTTGGCAACATGCGAGCGATGCCTTTGGTATTACTGCATCTATAGGCTATGGTAACTGCTTAACATCAGGCGGGCCGTACACTTGTTTGTCACTTTTGTAACATAAAAATGCATCGATATTACTTATCTAATTTGTTTAATTTCACGTTAAGTATGATATCATTTTTCTGTACCTAACAGGACAATGGTTTCAAGTTAATAATAACTCCATAAGTATACCTATTATTAATAAATTTAAATGGTGCAGTGTTAATTAAGATGCCCTCATAATTTATTGTTATCAGATGCCTTGACATACTTAACCGAAACACATTTGACTTAAGCAATAAAACGACACTCCGTTTAATGTATTTATATTGGTGCCAATAATGTAGGTTCTTATTATAGTTTTCATCCCATCTATTCGAAAAGGACGACTTGGTTCGCCTTTAAGTGAGCCCAAAGGTGGTGTTTTAAGGCGGTGTATAAGAAACTTGTTCCAAATTCAAAAAGTGCGCCGGAATGAACTTTTCCGCACACTTATGAAATAAGTGTGCGGGAAAGTAAATTGCGGCGCACTTTTTGAATTTAGAATATCTTAGTGTTCAGCGCCAAATAAATCCAACACAAATATTGTTTGAATAAAGACTGGCTGGTACGACGCGACGGGGCCCATAGTCGCCGATCTTCTGTGAGAAGATCGGCGTAAAGATCGATCTTGGGTGGTACTACCCCGGTCGAGCCAGCCCGTATATGAGCTGCAGTCAATTGGCTACAGTTTGGCTCTACCACCTTTAAATGTCTTATTAAATAATAATATTACAATAAAATATGAGGAGCCCTTTATTTTCTCATAGAGGGTGATGAAAAGTAGAGTGTATCTCTCGGGCGCAAAATATTTTTGGCTCGGGCGACGTACTTTGAATCCCTCGCTACGTTCAGGATTCTACTAAAGAATCCCTCGCTACGCTCGGGATTCTACTCTAGAATCCCTCACTTCGCTCTGGATTCAAAAAAGCGCCCTCGCCGAAAAAATATTATTTTGCTCCCTTATGATACAATCTACTATTTTAGGGTTCCGTACTCAAAGGGTGCAGACGGGAATCTATTACTACGCCTTCGCTGTCCGTCCGTCCGTCTGGCAGCGGACTGTACTTCACGAACCGTAGTAGGTAGAGAGTTGAAATTTTCAGAGAATGTGTGTTTCTCTTGCCACTACAACAACAAATAAAATAAACTTGGGTCCCCATACAAGAAACTTTATAGTTTAGACCACAGAGTAAAGACTAAAGAAAGAGTGAATGAAAAAAAACGTGGTCATTGTTTTTTCATTTTCATTATTCTATCTACCGGTAAATAGTTGAACTAATCGCTTCGTTTTATGTCGATTTTAGCACTAGGCCGACCACTCGGCCGAGTTGCTTAGGGCCAGTCCCCTTAGTAATTGGTCCATGGTTTAGACGTTTTTATTCTACGGTGGTACGGAACCCTTTATGTGCAAGTCCGACACGTACTTGGCCGGTTTTCTTTTTCTTATAGTCATAATGAGCAAGACAGTATTTTTGGTCGTGTCAGAGTTAAATTAGTCGTAAATTGGGACAACAGAATTAACACCTTTTATAATTTGAACAGGTTTCTTTCGTATGTGTTATTCAAACTCAATGGCCACGTCCAGATGTCTCACATGTTGCGAAAGGCAAATTGCCTCATGAAGATTGACTTGCTTCGCGCGAGACAAATGTGCGTCCTGCCTCCTGCCTCACCTGAGCGCTGTCATTTGCCTCGGATAGTTGGGCATAGTTATGAGACAGAACGATGTCAAACGTGTCAAACTGATTGCTCGGGTATACCCTTCTCTGTCTAGAGTGAAGTTGCCTCGCCATTTGCTCGCACGGCGTGCGACTGAGGCAAACTTCGTGCTTCGCGAGGCATGTGGGTGAGCAGCCTCGCGCGGCATGTGCATGTTGTAGACATGCCTATTCACGTCATTCATATACATGACAGTATGACATTCTTATACACAGATGGTCTGCGTTGAATACAAACAAACTGAATGTGTTGTTTTGATGCTTCGGCACAACTGGATAAGAACTACACTAACACAATTACTTTTTATATACCTTTATAGACCTGACATACTTGGACATACTTTGAAAATGTGTGCTCTAAAACAGGTCATTAAACTGTACCTACATATAATAAATTAATATTCAGGGATATTCTTTTTACACACGGCTACCTGATCCCAAACTAAGCAGAGTGGCTGACGTCTTCAAGCGTTCCTTCAATTCGCTACGCTTCATGTATGGAAATGACATAAGACACTTGATCTATAGCGACTTGTAATGTAATTTCCATACATTGTGAAGTCTATTTTATTCTATTCGATTAGCGTTCATGCCACTTGTCTAGGGGGGCAGGATAGCAGCAGTGCGTGAGAAGTGCCGAGAAGATGTCAAGCGTGCAACTTATACCTAAGTGATGACCACGACCACTTTGCCAAGTGTGTAACGACGGAAAAGGAAGGAGTAAAGTGATTACAGAAGAGCTAAAACTCTATCGCTACCAAATTTTTGGAAAATATACTAAACATTCTACATTCTTGTAGACCAAAAGTACTCTAGTAATAAATTTACCCTTAAACACAATCTATCCATTAAAATGTTTAATTAATAAGAGATAATAGTTACCGACTCAAGCACGTAACCTAGACCCCGAGTTCAAGAGCCGAGGCCACGGAGCTATCAACATAATGATTACAAAAGAGATCGCTTGCTTTGATTTAAATTAGTTCGTTAACCACACTGTACCAATTAAATTGGTCATTACCTATTTAATTTATTAATTCCAACGCTATAGTATTTTTTTAACTCTACGTTAATAAAGTAAATTATGTCACTTGATATAAAATCCGACCAAAAAATATACGATACCTATATTACGATAAGATTCTCATAGATTAGGTGTATAATATGGGATATAAGACTATTAGAAAATTAAAAGATTAGCATAGATTTAAATAGCTATAAATCGGAATATATTGATGACCACTTGGTTCAGTGGTTTGAGCGATGGCCGTTCGGCTCACTGCATCGGGTGGTTGTGGGTTCGATTCCCACCGGAGGGAAATTTTGGAAACGGCCTTTTCGTAATTTTCCCTAGTCTGGGTGTAACGGGGATAGCCCCCAATCATTGTATGGTAGACATAGTACAGCGTTGCTTAGTTTGGGACCATACAGTTGGTGTAGGTTGGTCTAGCGATATTATTTTATTTTAACATGTTATACTATATAAAATTCTTAAAAATATCTAAAACATTATAGCTACTACACCAAAAAAAAAAATTAATCAAAATAGGTAACTTTTCAACTCTTCAACAAATTCACATCATTCTCTCAGCTACCTAGTTAAAAAATCTACAAGTATTAAAGTGCGAATTTGCAAATTTGCTAATTAAAAAGAAATAAGAAAAAAAACTCACATTATTTTCTATAACAAACTAAATTATCACACAACAATAATTGCACTCAAATTTCACACATTAACTATATAACCTTATTGACATACATAACAGTAAAGTCACAACACACGCGATGACGGGCCGACAATCGCGAGTACAATGACTCGCGATGGCGATATCTGAAGTATATAATATAATTTTTATATATAATTTATCAATCGTTAAGTAAGCCTACGAGTCGCGTGGTCGGCGCCGGCGCATGGCGAATATTGTCAACTTTGCCGTGCCCGACGCCTGCGCATGAGGTTGTCGGCCTTGGGCAAGTAGTCGGCTTAATACACTGGCAATACCTGTTGTGGGTTCAGCGTTATTGTGAGGTTTATCCAACCGGTAATTCGCAACTAGCTTTTGTTAACGGCTTCACCCGCTTATAATGTTTTATGAGAATTGGTTTGATTTTGTTTCGTTGGACACCATTGTCGACCCTGGTGGCTCTTAGAAGTAACAGTGGTGAGAGAGTGTGGCGGGCGGGCTTATTCCCAAAGAAATATTGGTTTGATTTTGAAAAATAACCTGCTGTTTGGAATGATTAGTTATGTAAGCGTAACTAAATTATAATGATCGGGAATTAAAATAGCTTACAAAAAAAAGGTACACTTATGTGGTGTTCAGTGCAGACGCGCATGGCATTCTGGTTTAGGAGTCGCTTAGAGAAAGTCGTGTGTACTTGTGATCATCAAAATATTATAAATACTAAAGTAAAGAGAAGTGAATAAACTTATGAAACGATTTAAGATGTTTTATTGAAGAGAAAATTCTACAGTTATATAGATTAAGAATTTTTAGCATTGCACAAGTCACTTACATAAGGTAGTCGATATTACTCCTCATTGGAAAACAATTATAGAGAGGGACCCACCAAAGCAAAAGCAAAGCCCCGCGCAAAGTTACGCCTGATTCCATCAATTTCCTCATTGTAAGATAATTTCTGCTTGGGAGAGTTTAAACTTCAAATAATACGATACCGACGATACGCCGAATCATTACGTAGGTTTTTTTTTTTTAAACAAAAACTTACAAAAGTTACATTAAATAGGAATTTGGACGCCATTTATTGAGAAATGTTGATCCAAGTCTTAATTGTACATAGTATAAATTAAGACACATTACACGAAAAACAATCGTTTATCCTCTATGTATAACACAAAGACGTCAATATTATAATGGAAAATGTGTCATCCTTGTAAGTAATCATTGGGGTATTGTTTATTTATGAAACAATAGGTAGGTATAAAAATATTACCTATGATATTTCCACGTGTTGTGTATTATTGAGGGATAACTAGGTTCAACTAGTCATTGCTTTCGACGTTAAACGACTCGCAAATTAACTAGTTTAAAATATTACCTAGTAAGATAGGCAATGTAGTTCTAGCTCATCCTTCGGACTGACGAAACATTATTTTACTCAAAAAAGTTTATAATGTCCTCGACCTTTGGTCTCGGCCTTTATTTTAGCTTGTCCATCAAGGGTTGCAATGCTGACCGCGCTGTGGAGGCCTGGAGCTGCGCTGCGCCGCGCTTTCGTCCATCCACAACGCGGTCAACAACACACTCATTAGAGACAGCAGCAGTAATGTACCTACTATAATTGCTCAGGAAGGCAGACCAGACGCACAGTTCCACCTCATGGTAAAAGGTAACCGTCACCCAGGACATCTGTAACTTAAAGCCCCGCTTCCCGGCCGAGCGTTTTGGCCGTCTGGATTGGTCGAGAGCGCACTAACCCCGCCCACTTTTGTTGCGAAAATATCGAAAATAATTAATTGTGACGTGAAAAACGATTGCATCACAAATCCAACTATAATTTTTCCATCTTTCTCCATCTTTAGGTAAAAAAAATAAATTAAAAATTCCATGCCGTTTAGAAGGAGATTTAAATTTTAAGACGAAAACAGCTTTACTTTGATATTTTGTTACACATAGTAAAATAGCAAGTAGCACTTTTTCCTACTTAAAATTAAAAAATGAAGGTTCAATAAATACTGTGATATATATATTTTTTAATTTTACCCCTCTCGTCTAAGAGTAGATAGCCTCCAATCCTGCCTCGTTAGGTGCCTGTTGCGTCTTAAGTGTAGCAGAATTTTAAGAGACCTGTAAACATGCCCTTTGAAGAAGCCGACTTATGTTGATTCACACAAAAAGAGACAATATTTAAACGATTTAATATTTCATCAGTGTATACAAAGGTAAATAAATAACAATAACTTAACTGATTCAAATAAGAAATCCCTGAGAAGTTCTAAGAAAATACTGATGACACCTCACTAGTTCATTGAAAATTGTACCTAATGTAAAAACCAATTAGGTATGTATGCTATGTTTTCCGGCGCGGCAGATGTATTACACACAACACAATTACCAATTATGTTTCACCCCGTATAGACGTACCAAGCTAGCCGCAGGTAGCCGGTCACTTCACGCCAAATGCAGCTCACGCTGCCCATGCCTCAAGTTTGCTGATCGTACCGAAATATAAAATATAACTTATTTTATATGTAGACATTAAAACTTGATCTGAATATCCAATATCGTAACCAGATATACTAATCGAAAAGTAACTGGTTTCCCAATAAAGGTTGGTGGCCACTGCAATGCGAACCAATAAATTATTTGTTTTTTGGTTAGTAGAATTTAAATATGCGTTTAAAATAGAACATTATGCTCGGATTACGTCATAGATGTTGATAGAGAAATAAATTTAAATACAAAGCCACACGTATAATGATATTACCTACATAGCGACAATTTGATACTTACCGAACATTTGTATGAGATAATAATTATGGGTAATAAGGTAGATATCTATTGAACATGGAATGCGTTCTATCTGTTTTCAACCAAATCACGCATGAAAATTATGACCCTATACAGGGTAACATTTTATCAAGTGCGCATTTTCTTTTTTCAATTGTTCAGAATAATTAAAAATTTACAGAATAATTCGTGGAAATGTGTTCTATTGCAGATATAGAACCGCATAAAATAAAATTGCGCACTAGTTAAAAGATCTTCCTGGATATTATAATCATCTTCTATAAGCGAACCTAGTCTAATTAGTCGAAACCAAAATATGAGTGAATAAAATAACAAATTGTATTATATAATATCTACATGACACAAACACTCCGTTCGTTAAGATATCTTGACATCGCTATTACTGGACAGGAGGGATAACCAAACTATCATATTTGGGTACCACAAGTAATGTAGGTTAATTCGCGACCACATTAACATTATTCGATTTTATTGAAATCGGAACTGACAAGTCAATGGAACAAAATACTACTCAACCAAGCTAACTAGGCACTCAGGTATAAATATCAAATGATAATAAGTCAATGTTCGTCCACAACGGCAACGTAGTGAGCCTGGGCCAATGCCTGGGCACTCCTGTGGCAGTAGCTCCCACTACGGCAGCACACTGGAGCTATTGTTTACCAAACAACATTGTATTAAAATAAGTAAATGGCGATTTAAAAAATACAATTATTTTAAAACAATGTAAAAAAAGACAAGCCCGCTGAGTTTCTTGCCGGATCTTCTCAGTCGAGGTCGCGTTTCCGATCCGGCAGTAGAATTTAAGAAAAAATGTAAAATGACAATTTGTAAGTGCCCCGTAGGCCTAAACAAAATAAACGTTTTGAATTTGGAATTTTTTGAGTTATTACGTGGTGGAAGGACCGCGGAATCATTGACTTAATATCATTTGATGTTTATACCCGAGTGCCTAGTTGGCTTGGTGGAGTAGTGGTTAGTGTGGTGAGTACATGTTCAAACTCAAACATCTTGAATTTAAATAGCGTGGCCTTGCTTAGAACGCGTTTATATTTTTTGTTGTAAGTAGGTACCTATAAGGTAATGTAAAGTCACTAAGTTGATAAGTTTTTTGTGGATTGAACGATGTAAGTACTTAAACATGGGCCAACGAGCACAAACACGAAAATGACGAGGTTATTTTTTTGCTTGTTTTTAACGTATCAAAATCACAGAAAATAATGATAATTATGTTTTGAAAATGTCTAGCGGGTTGCGAGCGCTGTATGATAAATACATGCCCATACATGATAAGCTACAGCCCCCCTACACAAGTGACTTCGTTTACGAGCGTTTTTACAAATCGCTACGCTTAAATGTATGGAAATGACATTACAAGTCCATAACTAGATCACGTGACCTATGTCATTTTCATCCACGAAGCGTAGCAATGTGTAGAAACGCTCGTAGACGAAGCCAATTGGCTAGGGGGGCTGAGCGTAGACTAATCGTCTCATAGGAACGTCCAACTGTTCTGTTTCGGTGTAAAGTACGAAAACCAAGTCACACAGACATTATGACAAAAAAAAAATAAGAGTGAGTTCTCGAGATTCAGGAACATCAAAAAATATTGCAATAGAATAGATAAATGTTCCTAGTTTAAAGACACCTTTAGGTACAATAAGACGATTTACGATTTTAAAATGTAGGTATGTACAGTTGAACTACAGACAGTGGCCCAGACTTATCTCTACAGAAAGGTAGGTGGGTACATACGTATTAATAAATATCCGATTTATCTGGAACTTCTATCGATTTGTTGTTCCTATATTTATTGCTGATAACTAAAGAGAAGTACGCATCGGATATCGCAATCGGCTATTCTAGGCATAGATACGATAAAAATCTTCAACAGAATGATGTGCCTATTAAAAAAAAAACAATTGGATGTTTAAAATATACCTATTAAATCAGGTAAGTAATCACAAGACGAATAAAATTAGGTGATATAATAAGTAAAACTTACCTACTCGATTTTGGCAATATTTTCAATGACCGACTAATGAATTAAATATATCAATAACCTTTAACTAAGTGCTTACAACTTTACATAACGGGTAGGTATGTTTATAAGAACCTTAAAATATTGTTTTCTTTTTTTTCAATGTTTAATTATGTAGTCAAATTATTTTTTGTGTAATTCCAACTTTTTTCTTTTAAAGAAGAAGGATAACCGCGAAATTTATTGAGGTTACAATGGTTTTACAAAGCATTTCTACGAACAAAAGTGAATTGTAATGCTAGTGTAAGTCCATTGTAATTTTCTATTTTAGGGGTTATTATTCAAATGAAGGTAAAGATGCAAAAATGAATAACAACATATTTATTATTTTGTATACTACGTTCGATCGTTCAATCGCTTAGTAAATAGAAACATTATCTATGGCAGTACGATGATATGACTGATATTAAATGTAAATAGGTACATAGTTCCTCCCAGACAGATTCCGCAATAGATTGTTGTATATCAATCATGCGCACACAACAGACGATAAAATTGATTGATGGAATACACAACACCGCTATCCCATGTGTAGATATCTAAGGTAATGTGTAGGTAAGTTAATCTTTAATATCGGTACCTATTCATATTTTTAACAATACCCATTACAGTAGGTAACGAGGAAGAATGATGTTGAATATTTAAGATTTTTTTTATTGTTGTAGGTACTAGCTTTTGCCCGCGACTTCGCGCAGAAAACTCCAACTCCAACTCCTACCCCTAAAATAACGTTGTAAGCTTGTTGTTATCTTGCGGTGAATAATGCCTTCTTATGTATTTAATGAGTGAATTGTCGAATTGCAAGTGCGATTACAGTGTGAATTTCGCTGCATGGAGTGGTGCGCTGAGCACAAGTTTCGTGATTGCGATGTTAGAAGGTCCTACACAGGGCCGGATTTAGGGGAGGGCATTCAGGGCAACTGTCCCGGGCCTCCACAAAAGAGGGGCCCCCACAATAGACTCCGAAAAAAAAAAACAACTATCATAAAATTTTCAAAAATGTAAATTATAAAAAAATAAGCAAAACCGTCTATCAAAACTATCTCTCCTCAGCATTAAAAGTATTTAAAAGTGAAGTGATTTATTTCAGGAAATGGATTTCAGCGAAATCTTACCCAATTTCGAAAAAAGCTCGGAACTTGTTTTTGTATATATTGATTGTGCGTTGTTCCAAAAATTCACTTGGTTTCACACTAAATTATTTATTGAAAAATTCGACTGAAAAAATTGTTCATTTTATTTGGAAAATAATTAGAGTCCAGGGGCCTCCACTTTTTTTTGCCCTAGGGCCTCCAGACCTCTAAATCCGGCCCTGGTACTACATTTACTAATATAACACTTCAATGGTATGTAAGCTTCAAAGTCCAACGAGAAATTACAGCGACGTTCAATTTTATTACTGTGGGAACCATCCTAGGCCACCATTGACCAGTTTGAACCCTATTTATAAAACCTTGTGACATCAAACGCTGCATGAACAAATGACCATATGGCCGGAATCATTTGTCAGAAACCCATGGTCAGACACATTAGTCCCACATTGCAATTACGCCACCCATGGATGACTGCCTCTGTGTCATCGCAACATAGTATTTTTATAAAATCCGAGTTGTATGTGTAAAATTCTAATTTGGATAGTGCATTGACCTATGTTTGGATTATTTATTATTATTTTACTTAACCTATATTCTCCCACTGCTGGGCAAAGGTCTCTCATACAAATCTCCATCACTAAGGGCCATAACACACCTAGTAGCCATGGCGACGTCGCCAATGTGATCAGTGTAAAGATGCTATTACAGCTGCGTTTCATACGATGAGTGAGAGAGGCGGAAGCCCAACCCCCCCCCCATCCCCTCCCTCTGTCCCATTTCCATTTATCTTCAGGTCGGCAATATGTGTGAGCGACGCACCATATACTACGGTAACTGCAGTTAGCTTAACATCAGGCCGGCCGCACGCTTATTTGCCACCTTAGTAACAAAACAAAACCATCTGCGCCTACGCACAGTCAAAACCCAATCGGAATGTGTCCAATTTCAATGTGTGTTTGCGTTAACGACTTTATTCAAACATTTCAATGTAGTTACCTATTGAGCGACCAGTGTTTTATCGCTATGACGTCACACCATGCTTGTATGAGGATCAGTAATAGGTCAACAAATCAACTCATAACCAACACTAACAGTTAAAACTAAGCTTTCTTATCAATATAGTTTTTAAATCATCGAAATCGGTCCATCGGTTGCGATTTCCTAACACATTTTATGTATCCAAAATTTATCGACGGGCGGTAAGTGCGACCAGCGCGCGTGACGTCACCGTGCTCGCCTCGTTGATTTCGCGCTGTGGCCGGTTTCCCGCTTGCGCCGCCATTCGCTATTTTAGGTGTTATTCATTCAAATTACATGCTGTAAAGGGCCATATTGATCTATATTAAATGCACAATGTATTTAAGGTACTTAATTGGATAAGGATTAATGCTGTATTGCTTAAAATCGCTTCGTAAATAAGCCATTATTTCTCGTAAAAAGTAAAGGATAAAAAATGGTTATTGTGGGTTATCCCTAAGAGATAGACATAAATACCATCGCGGACTTTTTGTATACCTTTTTATGGTGTACAATACTGTAGTACATTATTTTGATCTATCTCGTAGGATTCAACCAGCGTTTGCAATGTAAGCGCAAAAAAATGTATTTATTTACGACATCACATTAGAAACCTCTAAAATTATCAGTGTTTCTCTACTATATTAAGCATGTATTTATACATAATAAACCTTCCTCTTGAATCACTATCTATTAAAAAAAACCGCATCAAAATCCGCTGCGTAGTTTTAAAGATCTAAGCATACATAGAGACAGACAGCCAGAAAGCGGGAAGCGACTTTGTTTTATACTAGGTATGTAGTGATAGTGAATCCTTAGGTAGGGTGATGGGTAATATAATATTATGTTAATAATAGATTATAAAGGAATAATAAATAATAATAATAAATATCGCCAGACTTACACGCCATCTGTATGGTCCCAAACTAAGGGGGCGTTCATAAATTACGTGAGGTGATTTTTGTGAATTTTTGCCTCCCCCATCCCCCTTAGTAAGATGTTGTGAGATTTTGCTCGACCCCCTCCCTCCCCCTCTTATCTTAGGTGAGATTTTTCAAAAGCCATATTCTAGTGGAGAAACATGTTTTACTTAATTTAACCCAGTTTTCTCGCAGTTTAAGGGTGCGTTTCCATTGAAGCGGAGCGGGGCAGAGAAGAGCAGTGAAAAGTGGCAACTTTTTCCATTTAAGCGGAACTAGGTGGAGCAGAGCGGGGCGGAGCGGAGCGGGGCGGAATGGAGTGGAGCGGGGCGGAGCGGAGCGGGGCGGAGTCAAGCTGAGCTACATTGAGCCGTGTTCCGATCAGTCAAATTTGAGTCAAATTCAATCTCATGGAGTGATCATACGTCATGTTATCGGTTAAGAAAAGAACAGCGCTTTTACATCTTTCTCTACTAGAAGATGAAAATTCGGAAGCTATCCGCCGCGTGTTCATATACTGTATTCGAAAGTCCGCTCAGCTCAGCTCCGCTCAGCTTCGGTTAGATCCGCTCAGTTCCGCTCAGCTCCGCTCAGCTTCGGTCAGATCCGCTCAGCTCCACTCAGCTCCGGTCCGCTCCGCTTCGTGCCCACCACTCGGCACCACAGCCTGCTCGACTCCGTTGTGTCCGGCTCGGGGCCGCGTGTTCATTTGTTTTATTCGAAAGTCCACTCAACTCCGCTCCACTCCGCTCCGCTCCGCTTACACTGTTTCCACTGATGCGGAGTGGAGATTTCGAGCACTGTGATTGGCCAGTTCACGGTCCGCTCCGCCCAGCTCCGCTTCAATGGAAACGCACCCTAATTTTTGCGGAGAAAAAATTACGTGAGATTTGCAGAGACCCCTCCTCTCCCCCACGTGAGATTTGGTGAGTTTTGGCTCGACCCCCCCCCCCCTCTAAATGCCTCACGTAATTTATGGACGCCCCCTAAGCACCGCTGATACTTGGCTACCATACAATGGACTGGGGGCGATCTCAGTGACAACCAGACCAGAGTCGATTACGAAAAGGCCATTTCCGAAATTTGCCTCTGGCGGGAATCGAACCTACAACCACCCGATGCTGTGAGCCAAGCGGCCAACGCTCAAACTATAGCGCCAAGCGGTCGTCAAAAATAAACAGGAATAAAAATAGTACTCAATAGGATAAACACCTAATCTACCTACTTATGACAGGATACTACCTACCTTCCTAGGTATCTTATATATCTTATAGTACTTTGGGTAGTTACACCGAACCTTTCCATGCTTAACCTAGTGGTAAAATAATAGGTTTCTTTGTATAAATAGTATTCATAACAGAAAAGGTAACTGAAAAGGTACCTAAGTGTACCTTTTCCGTTTCCAACCACGTGTCTCGGCGCTGGTGTATTTTAAATTATTGTTTAAGTAGTCGAATACCATAAAAGTATCGACTTTTGGCAGGTTATCCGACTTAGCTTGTTGAAAACTTTCCTGTAAACTCATTTTGAGGCTTAAAACACGCTGCGCGCGAACGAGACAACCGAACCCTAGCGCTAGCCGAGCGCGTATCAGCCCGCGTGACGTCACGGCGAGTGCGGCGGCCGGCGCGACCCGGTCAGGAAACTTCGTTAGGAAATTAGTCGTATCTTCGTTAATTTTTGTCGTAGACCAAAAATTATTGAGCTGTATGTTATAGAATCCTTAGCTCTATAAATCTGCAGTTTCAACTAAATTCGTTACGGTATTCTCAAGATCATTCGTATCTATAGTCATGTTGGCGGGTTAGGTCAAAGTGGATTTCATAAGAATTTTTCGTATAACGTAATTCTAATTATACAGGCTGACTGGTTGAACACTTTACATATTGATATAGAGTGCTCAGTACTCGATTCTCGTTCTAATTATGTAAAAAAATAGGTTCCTAATATTTGCCTAATTTATCTTTAATTTTTTTTTTTTTTTTTTTTTTTTTTTATAGGACTGCGGTGGCAAAAAAGCGTACGGCCCGCCTGATGTTAAGCAGTTACCGTAGCCTATAGATGCTTACAATACCAAAGGTATTGCTCGCACATTGCCGACCTGAAGGGGAGTGGGATGGAGGGAGGGGGAGGGGGGGTGGGCTTACGGCTCTCTCACTCATCGTACGAAACGCAGCTGTAATAGCTGCTTGACGCCGATCTTCTGTGAGAGGGTGGTACTACCCCGGTCGAGCCAGCCCGTTTATGAGCTGCAGTCAATTGGCTACAGCTTGGCTCTACCACCTTCCGAAATTTAATTATCCGCTCAAAACAATAAGCGTGGTCAGGATCGTAGCTCCTTGAGTTGACGTACCTATCAAGAGTCAATAGCTCCGTTCGCGCAGAACACGCGTACTAGCGATAGCGGTGTCCACAATTTCCGAGTTTTAGCACATTAATTTAATTAAGGTTTTCTCTGTAGTTTATTGGTATTTTTTTATTTTATTTTTTAAGGTGGTAGAGCCAAGCTGTAGCCAATTGACTGCAGCTCATAAACGGGCTGGCTCGACCGGGGTAGTACCACCCTCTCACAGAAGATCGGCGTAAAGCAGCTATTACAGCTGCGTTTCGTACGATGAGTGAGAGAGCCGTAAGCCCACCCCTCCTCCCCCTCCCTCCATCCCACTCCCCTTCAGGTCGGCAATGTGCGAGCAATACCTTTGGTATTGTAAGCATCTATAGGCTACGGTAACTGCTTAACATCAGGCGGGCCGTACGCTTTTTTGCCACCGCAGTCCCATAAAAAAAAAAAAAAAAAAACGTTTCATGTTACCTTAAATTATCATGTAATTCAATATGTAAAGTGTTTAACCAGTCAGCCTGTAGGTATATAGGTGCCTACTTCAATACACGGGACATGAAAAAGCGAATCTAAACGAATTAGCAGATAGCGGTCACGCGTACAAGCGTTCTGCGGTCGTGCTCTACGTTACACACAGTTTTTACGTGTCCTAATCATAGGATGTATTATTTTAACAGATATGGTACCTTCTTACATTGCAATCACTAGACTTGTGCTCAGCGCACCACTTGTAGTGTTTACACATCTGTTATGGCACTCGCAATTTGATAATTTGTTGCGTGTTATTCACCAGAATATGAGCCGTATTGGCACAACCGACATGTTTCAACATTATTTCGCGAACGACTGTGTCGTACTGTGTCCATGGACTCAGTTTAAAAGGACACACTATTTTAGACACTCATAGGTCTCCCTCTTTCTTAGCAATGTCTTTGGTCCAAATCATATTTTTTAAGCCCCGTTCTGTGTTGGTATGTGTCTTTACCGAATATAATACAGTGCGGGTCTCTACCGTCTTGTTTCTGCGGAATCCCTTGGAAATGCGCGAGATATACGGCCGAATACTCGTACGCAACTTAAATTTGAGAGCTGCTTAACTTTGACGCGCCATACAAAAAATGACAGTTAACGACGTCTCAAACTGCTAAGTGGGACTTAAACATTTAAGTAGCCTTCGAGTATTCGACCTATAGAGTCCTTTGCATGTTGTCAATATCGTTTAGAATCTAGATAATTATTGTTAAAGTCGCTTCAGTACCTATTTTACAAATAATAAAAAAAAACATTTAATAGTATTCTTATTAATCTAAAATAAACAATAGGTAGAGCGATAACCTCAATAATATGGAAATCTTCCGAGAAACAGTATAATCTGAGTTCTGATAAAAACAGACACCGAATAGGTACCCACCATAATCAAAACCATTTTTTATAAGGCCATAGATACCAGCCACTTACCGAAAATATAGCAATATTTTATTTACATTTTATGAAATACAAAACGCTCCATAATTTCTCTAATATTATCTTTGTGAATTCTTTATTCTAAATTGCAAAAATTCTCTAAATTCAATTTCGCAATGGACACTTGTTAACAGACTCGAGGGATTGAGCCTATATTGAAAAAAAATCCAATCGTGCAGGCGACTCTACCTATTGATTTAAAAAATATCACATTAGATCTTTAATTATATAGTTTATTAAACGCCCACTTCTATTTAGAGAATCAATTTATTCAAAGCTCGAACATGTATTCATTCATCCGCATACAATGTTAGACAACATTTACATAATTTACTAACAGCAAGGATAACTGCCTGATTGACATGCTGCATACACATTCCGACTCTACAGTGGTGGTAGAGAATACAACATTGACAATTTAAACAAGCGATTAGATCTTGCTACAGGGATGGAATCAAGAGTCGATCAACCGATATGGGTACCTCCTAAGTACTGTCAACATCAAGAGCTTGGTAACTCTATCAAATGTCTAAAAGTGTTACATTGATAAACACGTCATAATGTTATGACAACTGGGTGGTTACTTTGAAAAACGAACCCTGACGGATCGTCCGAAGTACGGATTCAATTTACGATCAAAACCATGTCAAACGCAAGTAGAAACTAAAGAAGAAATGTCAAATCACGACGATCCGTCAGCCGAAACGTTTCGTTTCGTATTTCGAAGTAGGCTAGCTGAAGGCCTCTTACGTACCTTTGTCGACTATTTTTCTGTTGGTTACGTAATAGGCCAAAAGGGCCCCATGTCTGCTAACATTTGACAAGTGGAAAACCTCTGATTACTTCATCTTCTCGTGACAGCAGTTCTACTATTTGTTTACAGTTTAGACTTATAATATATTCGTAAATTGTTAATTCTTGGCGTCTGGCATATTGTAGGCCAGAAGACTGCTGCAGATGGACGACAACTCGATGGCTAACTATTCTGTTCATCCAAATCCGGTCCGTAAGTCGGACCAAAGCCGGCTCTGGCTAGTATGCCTACTCAAAATTCATTCCCCATAATTCTAAGTCGTAAAACGATGAATGAACGTAGGTATAATTTGCAAAGGGAAACTGAATACATGAATAATATTATGAGTTACATCGCGCGTATTGCTTTAAGGACCGACTGGATTTGGGTGTTATGAGTTGAGATTATAGCGATTTAAGTTCAGTGAAGTTTTGTGGGACTTTGAAACTAGCTCTATAGTGCCCTGCTCTACAGTTCTATAAAAATATAACTAAAGACAAGAGGAGCTAACACATTTCTACTTTGTGTATATCAGAAGATTTTTTTTGCGTGTTATTACAAAAGCAGTGTTGTTACGAAAAAATCACCTTGTTTAAAACATTGATTTAAATCAGAAGGAATAAATCACCGTGTTTAAAACATGTTTTAAACACGGTGATTTATTCCTTCTGATTTAAATCAATGTTTTAAACAAAGATTTAAACACGTTTTAATCAGTTTTCATTTTAAATGTCCTGTTTTTTTGCAACTCTGTACAAAAGTTAAAATAATTTTGAACGCGTGATCAATTCCTGAAAATTTCCTAAACGATCAAAACTAACTCTTGTTTATATGCCAGCTCCAAAAAATATTCTTGATATCGTTAAAAAAGGGGTTTTCCCTTTCCCCTTGCTCTATCATCCTAGGGAGACAAACAGGAATTAAAAATCTATAGTTTTTTATTCCCACCTGGCCCCCTAAGAGGACAAGCGTGGGATTAAGAATGTAACAACAGTGCCTGTGGTTGCACTATCAAATGGTAGGTGCTGTTTATCTGAGATTAGTTGCTAATAGTTTTTAGTAGGCGCTACGCTCGACAACCGAACTGCAGTGGAACTACTGACATGGAGTGAAGAGGTAATTTAAAAGATACTTTCCACCCTGATAACGGCAATAACTAATCAGACCAAGTGTTTAGGAATATGAGGTTGGTAAATGCCTCTGACGACAGTCATTATAAAGAAAAATAATTACCTACTGGGATGATAAAGTGCCTTATAACCTGCAAGAGAGATTTAAATAATTATTTTTATGAAATAACAACACAAAATTAAACATTAACTTATTTAATCAATGCACGATATTTTTATACATTTTAAATTTATCTCAAAGACCTACTTGTCTGCTAAAATTACATAATAATATATCACAATCGCTGCAATTTATAATAGTACCTAGTTACTAAACTATTTAGGAATATTGTGTACTAATACCAAGTAATTCCTTGGCAAAAATAAATAATACATTTTTATTGGGATGAATGTTGTTAATTTATGTTTATAAATAAGACAAAATTATTGGTGATAAAACAAATCAGAACGTGCATACAATTTTCATAGATACCAACAATATACTTACATACACACATAATTCGCAGGCACCTTATTAGGTATCTACTTAGATGGCACTTTAAATTCAATTCATTCTGAACTATTTTTTACATAAGTATGACTTCCGATTCTTGGCTTTCACTTTTAATTCAGATTCACATCTACAATATAATTCATAATTAGGTTGTTTACTTGGGACTCACATAAGACAAAATGAATACAAATAGACTGATCAATAACCAACTGGAAAATGGACTATAAATTACTGAAATACTGATTTCAGATGCAGTTATTTTAATGAATGCGGATCATGCGTAGCTGGAGGCATACAATCGTAGAGTCATCAACCATGGTCTAACCAGTCTTAATACAACTTAGGGCAGAGTTTAATGACACACTAACGGACTGTTAAAACAGTAAACGAGTGTTACTAGTAAATCATAGTATCGATTACGGCTTTAACAGCCCATTTAGTGTGTTGGTAAACTCGGCTCTTACAAAAATAACTTACAACTATACTACAAGCATAATATAATGTACAGCATTTTCAGCGTTGTCTCAATTGCTGTATCCAGATGGCTCGCATGCCGCGCGAGGCAGCTCTGCCTTGCTTGGTTTGACATGGCGCGCACGAACCAAGTGCTCGCCCTGCCTCACCCGAGCGTTGTCATTTGCCTCGCCTAGTTTGGCCTAGTCACGATAATGTTACCCTCGGGTATACCCTTCTTCTCTGTATAGAGTGTAGATTGGCTCACCTGGCATGTGACTGAGCAGCCTCGCGCGGCATGCGAGCCTTCTGGAACCCGCTATTTAAGCAAACAAATCTTGAAAGTCGATAACTTTGATCTTAAAAAAAATCTTAGTCAAGATCTGCGTCCAAAAGAGGCGAGCGGCGCACCCGAGCTATCATTTTATGACATAAAAGGCTACTCAAATGTCTAAGTACGACTTAAGGTAGGAGTTCGATGCAATCAATCAATCAATCAGATCTCATAGAAATTGTAATGCCGTCAGCCGTCGCGGCACATATCATCGCCACAATTTGTATGAGATCGACGAGATCGATAAGATCGATTAGCAGTTTGAGCCGTCGTTATCTGTAATTATTTGTATGGTGCGCCAAAGTTGAGTTGCGTACGAGTATTCGGCTGTATGGACATCAAAACAGATTGCTCGGGCTCGCCGCTCGTCACATTTAAACGCAGCCATTAAATCTCAAAGTATCTAACATCCAAATAAAATTATTTAGCTGAATTCTTAGCTTCTGCTTCTTTATTCTTCTCTTTGTCAGGGTTGGCCATCCGGAGTGGTCCATGTTTCCATGTGTCAGGGTAGCCGTATTGTCTGACGTCATCCCACCATTGCTGCTTGCCGTCGGCCCAGATGATGTACACCACGTTGGTGCTGACCAGCACAGCGAAGCACACCCAGAAGGCCACACGCCACTGGACTAATGTTGACTAGAAACAAAAGGTAAAGTCAGCATCTTCTAAGCCGCCAAATGTTATATAGAGCCTTGCAACACCAAAGTCATCGCTCGCATGTTGGCTACGTGTACGGTGGGAGATGAAGGGAGGAGAGGGTGGCCTTCCGGCTGTTTCACCCATGGTACGAAACGTAATATTTTCAGGCTAAGCGCCGCCATACACGGACTGCATGTTGCTGTCGGAAGCGACAGCTCTATTGCAGTTGGTTGCAGTCGACCGCGTCGACATCCCGCCGACTGCTTGACGCCAAGCAGTCGCGAGCTGTCGACTGCAACCAACTGCAATAGAGCTGTCGGGTCCGACAGCAACATGCAGTCCATGTATGGCGGCGCTAAAAGTGCTTAGATTATGAAGAAATTTGTGGATCATAGAATGAATGGTGATCTGAGATTTAATGTGTGGTTTTGATATGAGATTTTTGTCGTGATCAATTTACTTTGGAATAATTACATTGTCATGTTTTGATTGTATCGTCATTATCAATTATCTGTATTGCTGTACCTATCTGTATTATCTATCTGAACCCGACCTATCTGTATAATAATCACCAGAAGATGATGACCATGATTTACCAGAAGTACTACGGCTTCAGTCGTCTACTAAATGGCAATTTAAACTTAAATTGTCAACAAGATTGAGGGAAATTCAAAGAGAAACTTCGACACAAAGCCACAACCTCGACAACTTGTCGAAGCTTGACACTAGCCTGAAAACATTTTATCAATAAAAGCCTATTAGCGTTCATAACAAAGTTTCAACTGCGGGGTTTCGCTGAAATATTTCAGCTCAATTTGTTTGGAAATTTTAAATATTACTTGAACGTGTTTTGAGTAGAAAAGTCATCTCTTTTGATACAGAAACTAGACCTATTTATTGTTACTATGAACTTTCAAAAGATCTTTAGAATTATCGGTCTGGGAGTAAGTGCCTGCATCTTTCTAAATACACACAATAGGCACCTAGTTGGTATAAGGTATGTACCTGTCGCAGGGAAATGAGGAGACCAGGGATTTCACGAAATCCCGGGAGATGTCGAATATTCTCATTTATTACGTCTTCCTACTGTAAATGTTTTGTGAAATGACATAACACTAAACATTTTCAGTAAGAAGACGTAATAAAAAAAAATATTCGACTTAAAATGGAAATATGTACATGACATATTGCACGCGTGAGCGAGCGGAGCGAGCTCGGGAATTCGGAGCACTCGACTTGGCTGGGTACTTGGCTGGGTTAGGTTCGAAGGGAATGACGGGGGTAAGCGAGCGAGCGGGCTAAACCCCCGTCATTCCCTTCGTGTTAGTTTACTGGTGAAAGAAGTACCTACTCAAACTTAAAATTTAAATGAATTATGGTCGAATTTCGACCACTGGGCGACCACTATATAAATAAGTGAACACTTACATCAGGCGTCAACAGCCCTATCAAATAGGGTGTGATAATGCCAGATATGGTAGAGGTCCCGTTGATCATAGCAGTCAAGGAGCCCGCATAGTTGGGTGCCAAGTCTAAAGCATTCACCTGTAACAAAACAATTATTATAGACCGATTGATTAGTGGCAGAGCCAAGCTGTAGCCAAGCACTGCACTGCACTACAGCTCATATACGGGCTGATTCGACAGGGATAGTACCACCCTCTCACAGAAGATCGGCGTAACGTAGCTATTACAGCTGCGTTTCGTACGATGAGTGAGAGCTGGAAATCCAACTCCGTTTCATAGTTAGTACTTTTACCTAAATTACGAAGTTTCAATTTGAAGTTTGCAGCTTATTTTTCGTAGTGTTACGGGATTCCCGCTCACATGACAGATGTCGTAAATAAGAACGACCTTGAAAGCATGCTTAAGGGCCACCGCAGACTTGCTACTTTTTGTATCGGCGTTCGGCGATTTTGCGACTGCATCGTGTTTTGGCGACTCTCTGCGGTCGGACGCAGCGACTGCTCCGATGCTAAAAGCGACTAAATCGCCGATCACCGATGCAAAAAGTAGCAAGTCTGCGGTGTCCCTAAGTACTTGATGGGGAAAGTTTAAGAGATTGTGCTCAAGAGGTTGATTAAAAACGAATAAAATACTAAACGATTTTTTATAATACTAAAAATATCAATCAAAATATAAAAAAACGTGGCCTTGTAAAATAAAATTCATCTAAATTCAGTCCGCGTTCCCCGTCTCACCCTGAGCCAATAAAGTAGTCGACACGGTAGCTTGCCTACTCTATTCTTGTCAAAGTGCAAAGTTTCAACATGAATAATAATATTCTGATCGAAAATTATTGACCTACCTAACGTGCATAGATTAATTTTGATTGCCGTGAGGGCGCTCTAACTAAATGGAGCATGCGCACTAATAAAACGCGTCAACTGATACTACGCCGAAGTCGGCGTAATTCAGAACATCTGTCAGCAACCACTGTATAAAACTGAAGTGCCGCGACGATATTTATTGCAATGATTCCGGGCGGTATCTAGTCAAAAGCGCGTGCAAGAAACTGTTATAAATTCATTCGTAACAATACGTGTCAATATATCGTTAACTAAGCTACTAACAATGTAATAAAGTCATATTACTTGTCTTTTATTAAATTTATTATGAGTCACAAAAAGTCTTTCGACTCTTAGGACTCTATTTTTAAAAAACCGCGATGTTAATTTTCCCCAAGCCACAAATTGAAACCGAAACACTATTTCACAAAAGCTCTGAAAATAATAATTTATGCTCCGTACATTGATATATTATATTATTATTGCAGAGCTGGTACCTTCTAACATTGCAAACACAAAACTTGCGCTCAGCACACCACTACATGCCTCACTTCACTCTTGCAATTCGACAATTCACTTATTAAATACTTAAGAAGGTTATATTCACCAGCAAATGAGGCATATTGGCTATACCGTCATGTATCCAACATTTTCTGCTAGTGACTGAATCGTACTGTGTCCATAGACTCCGTTTAGCAGGACAAACTATTTTTGATAGTCACATATCTCCATTGTCTTGGTAATGTCTTTGGATCCGTACGTAAAAAACTAATAGGTAACTAGATTACAGTAAAATACCTAATGTAACACATGATTTTATTACCTTCATTCCGCTGTAAAAGCCTCCCATGAGAGCCATAGAGGCGATGAAGTAGGCGACCGCAGCCATTCGGTCGCAGCCTGCGTACGACGCCAATATGATACAGATTGCGGGGCCCGCAGCAGCTGGAAGCAATAAACTATAACATTCAACTTATGAAACAAACGTGATGAAGAATAGGGGGCTAAAAACACCACATAGTAATTCTGCACAAAAACAACATTTTTCGATTTTCCAGCACTATCCGTTATAGCAATTCCGCGAAATTTCCGTAAATGGGTCACGAATGGGGTAAAATGTCAAATAATTTTACGGAAATTTAAAGGATATGATATAATATGATGTGTTAGGATTTTAAGGATTCTGCTAGAAAATCAGTAACATTAATAGTTTTTGCAGAATCGCTATGTGGCGTTTTTAGCCCCCCAGTTTCAGCGGAAGCACGTAACTTGACTCTTGTATCGGCGGGTGTAGGGACTAGGGACGTGTTATATACAATGATGAAGTTTTATGTAGTTATATGACAGTGACATAGCCTGTCCACGTGCGAAATGATCAAACATGTTTCTGATGTTTTTCTGAACACTCTATAAAATCCTTTTACTTGCTGTATTTATGGTAACATAGCTCTATTATGGATACACCGTACTGGTTGCGTACCTATATTTTTCGTTGTAACGGCGTTTACAAGCACGCGAGAAAGATAAACCAATTGTATGGTCCTTAACTAATTGACCCTTGAGAATCTTGGATCAATAGCTATGCGTGATTGCTTGGTATCGCATAATAAACTGGTGCGATACCAGTACCAATCTGTCTTCTTCTTATCGTATGGTTAGTGGCCAACCTGGTGTCAGAGTTGGTCAAGCGGCCTCTGGGCCTCTGGGCTTAACGACTGCTGCCTAGATGACAACAACCGGGACCGACTTTTTACCTGCCCTCCGAAGCACGGAGATGCTCAATTCAAATGCCACTAATAGCTAACAATCAGTCATATCGCGATATAGATTTTGGATATGCCTACGTTTGATGATAAGAAATCTTAAACGTAGTCCAAAGATACCTACATTCTACGTACAGAAATCAAACAAAATAGCGACTGGCTTCTCCCAAGTGGTTTTTGTTATGACTCGTTTCATGCTTTGTCTAGACTCAGATTATGTTTACAGTTAGTCTGTTAAACTGTTTAGTTTAATTATAATTAGCAAACAAGGCTTAGTCAAAACCTTATATTTCTTTCTTACAACAAGTAGATCTCATGTGAATGGGCAAAAGAAAAGAAAATTTGTTTGAAGAACTGCTTGAATTGGTCTAAATCCAACCCTATTGCAATCAGTATAAAATCTAGATAAACTAGGTCTGAAAAACGTACCTATAGTTGTATGAACAATCCTTCCAGTTTTGATGGAGTGCCATTTTCTCTTAACACATACATCGCACACCCATCCAAATATAAAGGAGCTTATCCACATAGCGAGGTACGGGATTGCAGTCAATGTGCCCGTCGCGGCTATGTTGAATTTTAGGACGTCTGTCATGTATTTTGGTAAGTCTGTCACCATTGTGTAGTAGCCCCAGTCGTGGCCAATCTGCGAAGAATATTTAGAAATATTAATGAGAGCATAATAATTTATCTTTCCTCAGATAAAATATCATTATATAGGTATTTAAACTTAATAAAATCGTGATTATTTTCCCTCGCATTATGTTCAATTTCGTAATTACTTCTGCGAGTATTAAATCAATTCGGTTTGATGAGGTACACAGCATAATATCAATTAAAACAGGGTTATGTATTATAATTGGCGTTGTCAAGCACAATATAGCTCCTTATCAACCTCTATAACATTCATAATCATAACTTACAATAATTATCGATCTAACAACTCCATTAAGGATACAAACAATATACGCTCGATATTACATAAGCTATTATTCATTGAAAGGCTTTTGTTCGAGTGTCCTCGCGGTCGAGGCCTGCGTGTTTATTGGAAACGGTTCTCAATAATACCATTATACGATTTTAGCCGCGTTGTTCCAATTATAGCAATTGTGATTATATCATAGTACGATTGCTACAGGTATTACGGATTACAGCGTATCTTATGCAAGATTTAGCACCCAATCGAGAACATTGGTTTGTAATAACCAATTATACTTTAAGTACACTTAAGTAACAACTTTTAGAAAGGAAACCCAGTTGAAAAATATATGAAAAAAAGTCTAGAAGTGTTTTTTTATGTTAATAAAGTGGCAAACAAGCATAGGGCCCACCTGATGTTAAGCAGTTACCATAGCCTATAGATGCTTGCAATACCAAAGATATCGCTCGCACGATGGCGACCTGGAGGGGAGTGGGACAGAGGTAGGGGAAGGGGGGTGGGAGGGTTGTGCTTTCGGCTCTCTCACACATCGTACGAAACGCAGCTGTATAGCTACCTTACGCTGATCTTCTGTGCGAGGGTGGTACTAGAGTGGTACTAAGGATGTTTGGCCTTAGTGAATCACATAGGTAGCTGATTTTCTTTGCTTTCTATCTGGCTATGAAACTAGATCACTTTAGTCCCCGTCCTGAGCATACTATGAAACCGATTTGGCTCAAAATAATAATAATAATATCCTGGGACATTCTTTTACACACGGCTATCTGATCCCAAACTAAGCAGAGCTTGTACTATGGAAACCAGATAACTGATATTACTACATATACTACTTTTTGTTTGTAAATACATACTTAATATACATAATTACACCCAGACTCGGGACATACAGACATGTTCATGCACATCAATGCATGTTCCGGGTAGGAATCGAACCTACGACCTGCAGCGTGATAGGCGGAATCTTACCAACCACGCCCCAAAGCACTTAAAGCTATTATATTATGAACTTAATAACGTTTAACAAGCCTTTCGTTTTGATACTTACAGCAGCAAATAACAGTGCCCAAACAGGTACGGATCTGACGATCGCCTTCCAGGGTACCGGATCCCTGATGCTTTTGTTCTCAGCACTCGTAACTGTCTCATTTAAGTACTTGAGTTCTTCGTCAGAAATGTAGGGATGAGTGTTCGGAGTGCTGTAGCAGAGGAGGCTCTGAAAGATTATTGAACATTTCATGATTTTTTTTTTTTATCTGACTACGTTGGCAAACAAGCGTACGGACCACCTAGGGGGCAGCTAATTAGCATTATATTTTAACTAAAAAAAAATGAAATCAAAATATTAAATTTTCTGCGGTATGGATTTTTACAGTTCGATATAAAGAAAGAAAACTCTTTCAAACGCATTATTATCAACCCTGGAAGCAGAGCTTTGGACCTTTGGGCCAATTTGGGCATTCTCCTTTATAAAGATTTTTAGTCAGCTTACAATGGTTTTACAAAATTATTTATAATGCCAGTGTAAGTCCATCATATTTTCTATAAATTTGGAGGTATATCTACATAGCAAAGAATACATTTACAGATGGTTAGAGCCGTTATAATAACATACCCAAGCCAAGAACCACAAAATGCCGAAGCACCCGAAGAAGTAGAACACGTTCGCCCAGTCCCCGCTGCCGGCCATCAGGAACCCTGACATGAAGGATCCGAAGATGTTCCCGATCTGGGCGCCCCCGAACACCAGAGCCCCTTGCCGGGATCGCTCATGAGGTGGCACCCAGCGCGCGAGGACTATCATAAGAGCGGGCATTGTGGGACCCTAAAAAAAAGTAATTAAAAATAAAACATGTAAGCTAGAAGTAGCATTTTATGAATTGTTTACAACAATATTTTAGTGTTACCACCGGTCCGTAATATTAATTTCATTGAGTAGAGCCGGCAAGAAACTCAGTGGTAAAGTGGTAATTGTATACATTTTTAAACAGTAACACTATGTTAGCAGGTATCAAACTAACTCACTCAGATCTAGGGATTTAAATAATAGCTAGCCTAGAAAGCTGTGCATGCCTACTCCCACTTTACAGTAAAATCAAAAGATGGATATTGAGAACGATTGCTTTGGTGTGATGCCTTCCGTGCTTAAATGCTGTTAAATTTACAGGTCAGAAAGTTAAGGAAAAACGTTGTCAAGAGGAAAAATGGGCGGACCAGTCCCCGCAGTAGGTATACTCAGTATCCTCAGTAAGTATACCATACTTTACTTACTTAAGAGTACTTTCAAAATTAAATATGTTTAGCCATTTTGATGTGTGAAACGTAATATTTCATAGACATGGAAAATTGTCGAGGTTAACTGGCTCATTAAATTGATAGCGCTATTAACAATTGGTCTATTGATTGTCGTTCAATAAACCGTGATCGTTACATTCATTGCATTGTATCCGCACAGCACAGAGCTCGTAATGCTTTGTACAGTCCGTTGCTAGCTGCAACCATTAGTAACGTTTTTTCAAAGGTAGGTAGGTACTCTCGTTAACTAAGCAAAGTTCTAACTTTACGGAGAGACTGGATGGGGATGTTTATCAAGCTACATTTAATATACATGGGGCTTGATCCGCTTGATACACCTTTTTAATTTATTTTGCTTTTGAAATAATTTATATTAACTCACTATGAGCCTATACGCCTAAAAGTAACTTTTAACTTGACGAAATTACAAAATACTTCCTAAACAATTACTTAGTAAAATAAAAATAAATATAAATATAACGTCACGACTTTTATCCCCATTCGGGGGTAGTCAGAGGCTTGAGTGGCCATACACCACCACATTGTGGAGGTATTACCAACTCAAAGCCCACGTTTCACCAGATAGTCAGAACCCAACGTGACAGGTGGTGAACCTTGTCGCCGTGTATACAGGAACTGACTATTACCTAATTCCGAGGGATAGGTAGGTTTCCTCACGATGTTTTTCCCTCACCGTCAGCGTACTGTAAATTATGCACATAGACGAAAATTCATCCATTGGTGCATGCCCCACCGGGGTTCGAACCTGGGACATTGTGATTGCTAGCCCAACCTGTTCACCCCTAGGCTACAGTCGCTTTACAATTACTTAGTAGGTACTTAAAAATTAAGCCTATGTATATTTAGTAGATGTCGTGTCTGATATATCAATGTTAGCCCACGATAGTTTTTGTGGTGTTTTTGTAATCCACCGTGTAAGTATATTTTCTATACTTTCTCTAATAATAAGATTAATATTGTATTTTTAAATGGACTTGTTCCGAGACTGGGCTTCGTCAATAGTTTAATAGCCAGAATGGGGTTTGATCCCGGAACCCTACCACAAAGCGGGACTAGTAACCACAGTGGGGTTTTAGTTGGTAACTCACAAGGAGTCAGACATAATCCGTTTTCCCACAGGACTTAATGGGATATTTGAATGTCACTTTAAAAAGTAAACCGAAATAAAAATAGATGCGGTGAGTGCAATAGTAATATTTAGTAAAATAACCATTTGGATTGTTTCAATGACAAGTGACAGATCGGCCATCGAATCGTGCGCATGCGACCACAGCCTCGCCCCTATCGTGCGCGGGCTCCTCTCACGATTGCTTCAAGGCCACAGGCCACAGCTGCATTTTTCAATTTACAACCTCCAGATTCGATAGGAATGCAGAATTTAGATTGGATTCTAAACACATTTCGACATTTTATATTAAATGATTCAAGTTAAATTAGACATACAAGTATGTTCTTAAGAACAATGACCCATTACTCACGGTTAAAGTATGCGCAAATAACATGTTTCTGTTACACCAATTACACATTGTTTTACCTAATCTTGATGATTTACATACAATACAATTGCTTCACATGGTGTTTCTTATGTATTGAAATTAAATGGTTTAATGTATTAGTAGTAGAAAAGGAAATAAAGCACTTACGCATCTTTTCAAATAAGTATACATATGTAATGTTTCAATAGTGCGAAATAATACTTGGGGATTTGGCTGAGTATTGGGAATAGAAATAAATGGTATAATGTTTTTATTGAAATTCGAACTTTTATTTTTTTTTCAAATATTTTTTCCCCTTCATGTTTTATTTTGTAATATCTCAACAACTATACATGTTTTACTACCATCACATTAAAAGCTTGAAATATTTTTCATAAGATCATTAGTGTGACGTAGTAAGTTGTTTGGTAACCACAGCCCTGTAATTAGTTACAACACGCAAGATAATAGAGATACCTTATGCCTACACAATGAGGAGCATCAATATTCAGCAATCGTTTCTCAACCTTTATTCAATTTGCCAGCCCTTGACGCATACTACCTACGAAGATACGACGCAAGGAAGCGGGTAAAATGTTGATCAATTGGATAGTTCTAAAATCCCGTCATAATGAGGTGTTCCTATCGGTCGAAATTTAATTGATATCACTAACAATTAAAAAAATCCCTGTCATTCATTTTGTTAATACAAAGAATTGTTTAATATTAAATATAGTGTTCCCATCCAACTCAGTAAGTGGCAAAATCATCGTCTACTACGATGGAAGCAAAAACAAAGTGAAGTGAATTGACTATAGTGCAGTCAGTTTTAACCATGGTCGATGGTTTTGACGTCTTAACGCGTAACCAAAATATTATCAATGCAAATCAACGGTAATGTTCTTATTTCAAAAAAATACATACCTCACCCATCCCTTGCAGTACTCTGAGTATGAATAGCCAAGTAGCCCCGCCAGCTTTTACAACCACTGGCGTAAGTAGCGTGAATATGGCTGTACTCAATAGCCCGATACCCAGCGTCCATTTTCCACCGTATCTCTCCGCTAAGTAGCCTCCAGGGACGTGGGTTATGGCGTATCCATAATAAAATCCGCTCAGAATGAGCCCTTGAGTGGACTCCGACCAGTCGAAGATCGCGTACTGAAAGAAATGGACGATTTTATTATAGGAAATAATGTTTGACGTGTTTGTGGATTTATGAACGTATGTAATGTGGAAATGTACGGAACCAAGTGAGATATAAAAATATATTTTTTATTACAGACAAAACTTTGCCGTGTCCTAAAATGATTTAAATGCTATGCGAACACGGGTTAGGTTAACAGTGTACCTATCATTATATAGCCAATTTCTTCGGACCAAGTTCACCATCATACTAACGGACCGTTAATGCATTAACCGATAGTGTGATAGTAGTAGTAGAATGTAGTGTATTTTCTCTCGTAAGTGAACTGTATACCTACTTTAAGTCAGCGTTTTTGTCCTCTTTGTATGGAGAATTGAAAGTTTTGGATACTGCTCTAACGGTCTGTTAGTGTGTTGGTGAACTCGGCCTTTTATAATTAGCTGCGTCTACATCAGTTGATGCAGCATTCAAGATTTAGGACAATGTTTGGGTCCCTAAAAGCCATTAATGTTGCTTAACCATTTATATGTCGGTACGCAGATCTACGCGAACAATTGTGTATTGTAACTAAATATTCAATAAGCCGTCAGTCTCCAAAATAAAATAATGTTGTATATGTACTAGGTAAGTACGTAAGTACCCATCTTATGTCTTTTTGTTTACTGGTATAACACAAGTGTTCTTTGAAATACTTGGATCAATACTTGAACATGGATTGACATGTATAGATAATAATATATTACGCAGTCCAAGAAGTTTACTTACTCACAGCTGTATCATACCTACTGATACTTCTTCAAATATGATTTTTGTTTCGGAATATAATGCACTGCCCACATATCTATACAACAGTATGAACATACGAATTGTACATGCGTCATCGTCGCGTTGAGCGTTGTGATTTGAATTTGGAAACAGTATTATGACGTCACTTATGTAAGGTGCAGACCACAGAGTAAAGACTAAAGAAAGAGGTGCCCTTATTAGATATATGTATGAAAAAAACGTGGTCATTGTTTTTCATTTTCATTGTCCTATCTACCGGTAAATAGTTGAACTACTCGCTTCGTTTTATGTCGATGTTAGTACTAGGCCGACCACTCGGCAGAGTTGCTTAGGGCCAGTCCCCTTAGTAATTGGTCCATGGTGCAGACTTATGGGGGATTTACACAGGTCGATTTTCGCCGTGCGGCTACGAACCAAATCCTGGATTTTATTCGTTTTAGTCGTGCGGTGGAAATCGACCCGTGTAAATCCCGCATTACTATTATGATACAAAATCAAAAGGTACTCACAGGCTTATCACTGACAGTTCCATTAGTGATCAACTCGCTATCGTCAGGACAGGCGTACGGGTCATAATGCGACTCTTCGTGCTTGGTGTTGTTGACCATCTGTGTGACGGCCAAGTTGAGGCACACGCGCATCGTATACGCGTTGCAAACCGCCAGCAAACCCATGATGCCCAGGACATACCGCTGAGGAATTAGGAACACTGAGCGGAGAAAATCATTTGATGTAATATTCGTTTTGATGTATCGTTTTGTCGACGGAAGAGTTAAGGGAGAGCTATATACCTATGTTTTAACGAAGCAGTGGTAGCCGATTGGAACGAAGCAGTGATAGACGATTAGTTAAGCACGCGTCTTGCAGGCTTAAGGTCCTTGGTTCAAACCCTGGCTAACACCTATGGATTTTTCGAAATCTATGTGTGAATCATAAGTTTAATATGATTATCACTTGCTTACGGTGAAGGAAAACATCGTGAGGAAACCTGCATGCTGCCTGCCTGCATTTAGACATGCGAAATCCACCTACCCGCACTGGGCCAGCGTGGTGGATTATGGCCTGAATCCCCCTCGCATTGAGGCAAGGCCCGTGCCCAGCAGTGGGACGTTAAAAGGGCTAAATTATTATTATTATTATGTTCTATTCACGTAACGTCATGATAGTACGCATTGTTGGTAGAGCAAAGCTGTAGCCAATTGACTGCAGCTCATATACGGGCTAGCCCGACCGGGGTAGTTCCACCCTCTCACAGAAGATCGGCGTAATGTAGCTATTACAGATGCGTTTCGAACGATTAGTGAGTGGGCAGAAGCTCACCGTCCCTGCCCCTTCCACTGTCCCAATCCCCTTCAGGTCGGCAACGTGCAAGCGATGCCTTTGGTATTGCAAGCATCTATAGGCTACGGTAACTGCTTAACATCTGGCGTGCCGTACGCAGTTTGCCACCATAGTCATTCATCACGTCGTTTTCTGTAATTATTGTATGGCGGTATATTCATTCTTATTTTAACTTTTCCAGTACAATTCGGTTTTGAACTTAAGTCAAGGTATTTCCTGGTTAAAATATATTTTAAATACTAGTAGGTAACAATGGAGAGGGCTATGCTCGGAGTTTCCCTGCGAGATCAAATCAGGAATGAGGAGATACGCAGAAGGACCAAGGTAACTGACATAGCCCGTAGGATTGCAAAACTTAAGTAGCAGTGGGCAGGGCACATTGCTCGTAGAACGGATGGCCGATGGGGCCGAAAAGTTCTCGAGTGGCGGCCGCGCACCGGAAAGCGTAGCGTGGGTAGGCCTCCCACAAGGTGGACCGACGACCTGGTGAAGGTCGCGGGAATCCGCTGGATGCGGGCAGCGCAAGACCGGTCATTGTGGCGAACCTTGGGGGAGGCCTATGTCCAGCAGTGGACGTCTTTCGGCTGAGATGATGATGATGATGATGAGTAGGTAACAAGTAAGTATATAAAAAATACGTGTAATTATATACCAGCTAAGTAAATAAAATGTTGCTTTCGCATCACTTACGTCGCGATATGGTTTGCCTCCATCTCGGTAACATTGCGCCGGCTGACACCTTACTATTTAATTACCTGAAAAACAAGAAAACGTTCTGAAGAAGGTACACTTGTAAAGATACAGGATTATAATCTGTGTTTATTTTACTGAGAATGTCAAACAATAAGAACGATAAACGTTTGATGTGGTATTATGTCTATGATAAAACGGACATAGTATAAAAGAAAGAGTAAGTTAGGTTGAAACAAACGAATAGATTTCGCACGTGCCCAATTGCGCCATCCACACGCAATTTCTACATAGATTCTCAAGGACCTCACTTGATACTACTCAAAACTGTATACAAGGTTACACGAGGGAGGTATTCAATCCCATGCTTACACGTAACAAAAAAAACCTAACAATAATATTGCAAAAAGTTTAAAAAAAACTTAACAAAAATATTGCAATAATGTGGGCAAGCCAGGGCAAGATAAGTATTAAAATCGATTGATAAAAAATAAAATGCCCTGCCATGCCGTGCTCTATGTGCGCCGGCCATAATGCCGTATATATATCTATATATATATATCCTATATCTGCGATTGTCCAAGTGACATTTTTCAAACAGAAAGCAATCGCTGATTGGTCAGCAATTTAGTTGTTACGAACGATCGCTGTTACGAAATGCATCCGCTGGATAACGCGAAAGAGAGCAGTTAATAATTTAAAAATAAACAAACAGTGAAGAAAAAATTGTTCCGAAAAGAATCAGCAAAGTTTGAACAGTGCAGTGTTTTTACCAAAGCCACGTAACATCACGACACGAATGGCCGGACATTGGGGTCATTTTTTGAAGGAATTTTGTTTTGTTCTGTTTTTTTACTGCCTATTGTCGTCATTTTTGCCATTTTGATTCATATTTTTTAAATCGATTATTGTTCATATTTGCAAACGCCCTTAAGCGATAGATTATAATTGTAAAAAAAACATTAAGGGCCTGAATCAGAATCGCTGAGCAACTTTTATCCTCTATAACATAAATATGGCGTTTGCGCTGCAGGTAATCTCGGAAGTCTTGATTTATTTTGGTGGTAGTGACAGGCGTGTGTCAATGTTGCCTCAACAGGGTCCTATCCCACTGGTGCGGGCGTTTTGCGAGCGAGTTAACAAATCAACCGACCGCGACAAGACCATCGTGTCTCACTCGCACTCATACTGCCCGGCTCGCTATTACCGCTCGCGAACTGCCAGTGGGACTATGGGATAACGCTCTAATTTAAAACAGTAAATAGCAATATGTATGATACAATGAAAAACAACTTATCATCTTAAATATTTCAATCTACAACTAGAGTTAAGTAGGTACTGAACATTTTCAGATACTAAAGCGAGCTGTTATTAAACTAAAATCGGTTGTACTTGTAGTAGCTGTAGTGCACCTTGCGCTGCGTTCAACGGCTGCCTTAAAACAAGTTTCCAAAATTTTAAGTGTTACATAAAAAGTATGTTGTTTTGTCGTTTATGGCATGCACTTGATGCAACCAGTCAATACCGGTCCTGCAGACCAGTACCTGCAGACCTGATAGCAATAAATTCAGCCTTTTATACAAAAGAACAATAACCGCCTACCTGACCCACCAAAAAAGTGACCCACGGATGCATCGGAGACGAAACAATAAATGGCAATAAAAAAAATCGCTAGACTTACACATCAACTGTATGCTACCATTCTGGGCCGGACTGGGGGCGATCCCAGTCACACCCAGACGAAATAACGAAGAGGTAGTTTTCCAAAATTTCCCTGTGGTGGGAATTGAACCCGCAACCATGCAGAGACCATACAGAGACCATACAATCGAATTGAGAACCTCCTCCTTTTTGAAGTCGGTTAAAATTAAGGTTTGATGTTTGTGTTGTGTTTTACGATATTGGTTATATTGATAGATTTTGAAGCTAAGGAAACTATGTTGATATTCGTTTATAAAAAGTAAAATTCTCACTTTTAAATTAAGTTTTAATATTATTTGAATGATCCAAATACTTGCAAAGTCATCCGAAAGAGAATTCGGAAGAAAAAATGCGAATGTTTTCGACAGATGGAAGGAACTGAAATTGGGAATAATACCAATTCAATTTACCCACCAATTGTTCGACTTCCTTATTTGGTCCGCATTTCAACAAAACCATTTAATTTGGCTTTACTAAGTCGTCCTCGCGATTCCTTTGAGTTTTTAGTTTAAAAACTTAACTCTACAAGAAGTTTAGTTGATTGCTCAAATAATTTTGTTGGTGGTATAGCCAAGCTGTAGCCAATATACTGCAGCTCATATACGAGCTGGCTCTACCGGAGTAGTACTACCCTCTCAAGGATGTTCGGCGTAAAGTAGCATTAACAGCTGTCAATGCTACTTTCGCAGCGCAGCTGCGTTTCGTAGGATGAGTGAGAGAGCCGGAAGCACAACCCTCCCTTCCCATCCCTCTGACCCACTCCCCTTCATGTTGGCAACGTGCGAGCGATGCCTTTGGTATTTCAGGCAGCTATAGGCTAGTAACTGCTTAACAGCACCACTTTAGTCACATTATTAAAAAAAACTACAAGAAGGCGGCATTTAAGGTAGTGCAAACAAACAAGGTAGTAAAAACATCATCTGTCACTAAATATGAAATAGACATACTTAATTATCTTGTCCTAAACAAGGAAAATTGTAAATAAATAAGGAAGACAACGATATACAGGGTGGTGACGACAAAGTGACAATAAATTAAAACACGGACCCTAATAATCATTCAAAACACATTATAATTATATAAAAATTAGGTTTACATCAAAGTCCAAAATTTCTAATTTTCTAACTATTAAAATGCGGAAATAGTCTAAACGAAACACAACATTCTTTATAAAGTCTACCGACCTCATATGACCTGTAAGTATAAGCGTGGCAACATCGCTTCGGTGTCGGTGTTTTTAGCGGTATCTTTGTAGACGTAAAGTTAAAATAGTCAAAATAAAAAAGCAATGCCGTGGCAAAACCTTTGAATATAATTTAATAATATTTTATGTGCGAACTACTAATGTGATACCCAGCATGTGGTTTCAATTATTGTCATGATGTCGTCACCACCCTGTATAACTGTTAGAAAAATGTATGTTTATGAATAATTGCATACGATAAACAATAAAGCAATAAGCGGGCTTCTAGGTCCTACTTGTTATCCATCAAATAAATATTGACACTAAACATGGAATAATTTATAATCAACATGATAATACCCGCAGCATCTCTACAGTTCTTTGTGAATGACATCATTCCTATGTTAATTTTTATATCAGCAGTTCTACTTTGTGAACAAGTCGAGTTATATTATCATTTTGGTGCCCAAAAAGGACTAAATAACATGTCGAAATAAAAAAACTTTTTACATTACCACTACTAACTTTTTAACTAGAAAACGCATGGGTAGCATTAACACTAGAAGGGATGTTAGTAACACCCAGAATGAAATTACGTTTTTTTTTATGTAAGGATCGGTAAAAATTTTTTTTAGAAAAATGATCGAATTTCAATCGTTGTTTACTGGTATATTTTCTATCGATAATTTCGTATCAATCCCGTTTGAAATACAGCACACCTAGTCCTTAAAAGCATTGGCCATTAGCACAAAAAAGCATTATCTGCGATTGATAAATCGTCGTAGCTCATGCGTAGCCACCCCAATTTTGACCCCCTATTTCGACTGAAGCTGTGTCTAAAATACCTAAACGCCTGGTTTATGTCCGAATGTAAGCACGGATGTCAAATTAAATGGTACTTAAGTATAATTTATGTATTATTTTAGCAGATATGGTACGTCTCAGAATTGCAATTAACAGACTTGCGCTCAGCGCACCACAAGCAGCGAAATTCACACATCTGTTATTGCACTCGCAACTCGACAAGCAATAATTCACCAGAAAATGAGACGTATGTTAAGAGGAGGGTTCGAAATTTGGTTGATTTTCTATTCTTCTTTTTCTTTAAGTAAGTATGTGGACTAGGAATCTTATATTTAGATGTATGATTTTTGACTATATTATCTTGAGTATCTTTAAATCCAAATCACGATTTGATGAAATTTTCTCGATAAAAAAAATTTATGAAATGAGCTCTAATTATTTACAATTTTCCTTGCTACCACGATGTTTTTACGATTTAGATCACGACATTATTTCTAAAACATAGCAAATAATGATATCTAAACTACCCTTCAACCATATTTTAATTCATGAAGTAGTTTTTTTTTAATTCAAGTAAATGTGGTTTGGCGCTTACGTTGTTTATTTCCGAGCGCGCGCACAATATCGCCATCTCACATTTTAAGTACTTGAACTAACCATGTCTCTCTCTAACTTTGTATTGTCAGTGTCCGCTCGGACTTGTTCGACGTCGGACCTGTGAAGGATTTTTTAAAAAATATTACGAAAAAATATTACGGTCGTGCCACATTACAGGTACAGTACAGTATTTACAGTCCGCCGACGCCTATGATAAATAAATAAATATCCTTGGAAATTCTTTTACACATGACTACCTGATTCCAAACTAAGCAGAGCTTGTACTATGGAAACCAGATAACTGATATTACTACATATACTACTTTTTGTTTGTAAATACAAACTAAATATACACTTAATTACACCTAGACTCGGGACATGCGGACATGTTCATGCACACAAATGCATGTCCTGGGCAGGAATCGAACCTACGACCTGCACTGCAGCGTGATTTTCGTTTGCTTTTCCTTGTCTTGTGTAATTTCTTTTCATCTCTTGTCATTTTGTGTCATCTCTTGTCATTTTGTGTCATCTCTTGTCATTTCATAGTTATTCGTGTCATTTCTGTAAAAACTCCCTATTTCGCTTACTGTTATATACTTGCAGCATGGTCTTGGGCCGACAGTGGGAATACATTGCTTGTCAAAACAATGGAGTCGCTTTATTGCGTTTGTTGTAGGTATGGATGGGCAAGTAATAAATATATCATACATCAATAAATTATCGTAAAAAATAACATTACAGATATGGATAGGAAAATGTTTGTCCGTCCTATTCAATCTATTATATTATAAACGAAAGTAACTCTGTCTGTTACCTTTTCACGGCTAAACCGCTGAACCAATGTTGATGAATTTTGGTATGGAGATAGACTGGGTCTTGGCGGAGAACATAGGCTACTTTTTAGGGTTCCAAAGGGTGCTAACGGGACCCTATTACTAGGCCTACGCTGTCCGTCTGTCTGTCTGTCCGTCTGTCAGCGCGGGCTGTATCTCACGAACCGTAACAGGTAGAGATTTGAAATTTTCACTGAATGTGTATTTCTGTTGCCGGTGCAGAACAAATACTAAAAATATAATAACATTTAAAAATAAATATCAAGTCTCAAACTTGATATTTTTGATGTGTTTATTCTACGGTGGTACGGAACCCTTTATGTGCGAGTCCGACGCCTTCAGATCTTATGAATGTTTTCTTGAAATAAATATAGTGTATTTTAAGTAATTAACTGGCCAACCCTCAGCCAACCTACCTACCATGTTAGGATCTTTTTCGTTCTAGCGGGTGTAAACCGTGATTTAACGAGTTAATGTGATAATTTTTGTATTTAAATTATTCAATTCAATGTATTTGTTTCAGACATAGTCCAATATTGATTATTAAAATTATTATAATTTCACAATAAATATAAAACAATAAATAAAAGTAAAATTAAATTTAAAAAAATAAAAAAATATTTTTTATTTTTCATGTTTTATCATTAAAATACAATATAATATAACATAAATTAAAATAAAATACAATAAAATAAAAACCTACCCCTAATTAAACAAATACCGTCCGCGTGGGATACTGGCTGCATGTCCTCCCTGTATTCAAGCTGTTCCTGTTGTCAAGCGAATTTTTGAGCAAGGAAAGAGCCAGCCCTCTTGTCACCTGTGGCGGTAACCAGTCTAAGGGTGATTTTGATAGATAAAAAAATAAAGATAAAAAGATAAACAATAAATAAATGCATGGTTAAATCAATAAAATTAATAAAAACTGAAAATTAAATTAAAAAATAAATTAAATATGGTAAAAATAAATATTATGACACCGCTGATGACTTCATGATCGGCATCGAAGTTAAGTACCAAAGTATTCCTTTGCCTACGAAACATGAAAAAGATACTCATATCCGGCAGTCAGTCACTGACACAGAGTATGTACATTTTTACCCGACTACGGTGGGCGGAGGGTTATGATTTTGACCGATATGTATGTATGTTCATCTGCTCCCGTATAACGTCCAAACTATTTTTATCATAATAATTTGACTAATGAGATATCGTTGGACGCGTCTGGATCGTACGCTGGTTATAGGCTATTATACGATCGAAATATTGTTATACGTATCTATCAGCATAATGTAGGTATCGTTTGTCTTCTTTTGACTTACTTTGTCTTCAGCAATAAAAACAACATAGAAATTAAATTATTTTTTTCAAATACACTCGACATAAAAATCCCATATAAAACGAAAAAAATATATTTGAATATTTTCATCCATTTCATCTATTTTAAAAGGTGCACTGGGACATATTATTTTAATTGTACGAATTAAACAATATTGTTCCTTCAAAAAATAACTATACTATAGTCTACTCCATAGCTGTTCTGTCCTAGCTAAGCGAGAGGGATATATCCTTCGGCAGCTCACGCGACGCTAGCCACACCCCGAAACTAAAATTCATTTTTTTCTTGTATCGTCTTAATACCGATACCAATACCGATATCAATACCGAAACCAATACGGATATGTTTTCATACGATACGTTACCGATACGTTATGGGCAAAAGCAACCACGCTGTGGATCCCAAACAGCGGGAAACGACAACGCGGCAGGCCCAGAAAAAGATGGCGGGATGAGCTGGACTCCTACTTGACGGATTGGTCCCGGGTAGCCATAGACCGGAGCAAGTGGAAAAAGGGAGGGGAGGCCTTTGCCCTGCAGTGGGACAGTACAGGCTAGATTAGATTAGATTTAGATATGTTTTCAACGTTATTTTCCGCGAACGACTGAGACGTACTGTGACCGTGGACTCCGTTTAGTACGACAAACTATTTTGGATAGACATGTGTCTCCATCTCTTGGGTCTTTGGTAAGTAAGTACTAAGTATTAAAATCAATTTGAAAACCTGTTCATAATTTATAACACCTGTTTGCTCCAAACAAATCTAATTAAGTATAACTATTGTGCTCACGTAACAGCACGCGATTATAAACATAGTATCGTATGTGATACAGACTATTTTACTTTGGATTAAATTGACTAGGTAAAACGCTAAATCAATTATTATCGGTCAATATACTCTTATCGATGCAATTAATCTAGGCTATGAGTTGCTGGTGGTTTTGCTGTCATGTTTAAATAAATACAGTTTCTATTTATCTTATAAATCCGGATAAGGCCAGTTCCAATAATAAAATAATAATAATGTTAGTCCATTTAAGTTCCCATTTGTGGGCACAGGCCAATGCGAGGTATTAAGGTCATAATCCACCACCCTGGCCCAGTGCGGATTTTACATGTATTCCGAAAATTTGTAAGATTTTCTAAAGGTGTCAGTACGCATTTCAAGTACCTATATTAGGGGAAAAATACACGTTGACTATTGCAGTATTTTTACCCTCACTACATCATAAATAACTTTAATATCTCGAGGAATACGGACGTAAAAGATAATAAAACGTAACGCAATTTTATTTAGGTAGGTATTTTATTTTATTACAGGTTTATAGGTATGCATTTCAAGTATATTAGGGAAATACCCCTTTACGGCTGCAGTATTTTCCCCCACATTATATCATAAATTACTTTAATATCTCCAGGAATTATGCACTTAAGGAACTTTAATATTACCTGGCTTGTTTAATTTAATGAACATCAATTAAGTTAGATGTCAAACCAGTCAAAAAAGTAATTTATAATTGCGGGAATAAAAAGCTCACATACCTAGCAATTCATCAAAAACAAATATTTTTTCTGAGTCTCTATCCTTACAAATTTCACAAAATGACCGTAAAATGGTCACAGATTCTACGCCATTCGTGACTATTTTAAGTAAATCTAGTAGAATTGCTAAGGATTTTGTTAGAAAATCATTGCTATGCAGCCTTTTTGACCCCGCTGGTCTGTTTTACTATACAGCAATCTTATACAAAACGTACATCAGAATGTCTATAAAACAGTTGAACGACTTCTGATAAAACATTGTCATTCGACCTCAAACCCAACATCCTCAATTTGCGTCTTCGTGTTAAAGCCATCGGGCATTGAAGCCATCGACTTCATATTAAGTAGACACCTAGTATAGGACAAACGTTTTCAGATACTACATTAGACAGATCTACCCTCATATTTATAGCAAGTTATGGTCGACTTGCACTGGCATTACGAATCACTTTATTTTCCTAGAAATGCTTTTTAAAATCATTATAAACTGGTTAAAATCTCTATAAGGCAGCTAATGTATACCCACGCGCACAAATGTTTGACCAGCAACGATAGATTTGTGTGCGTGTGTGTTAAGATCTGTCGTGACCTTGTACGGACCAATGAGCATTCGATACCCCGCGCGCAAACCTCAGTTAGTTGGCATTGCGAATAAATAAGTATTAGGCGTCTACTGGTTATGAAGTCGATGAGCACGGAGATCAGGAGCCTAACGACTTGTCCCATTTGGAGCAAGCTGTGGTTGATAGTTCAACTTACCCCTGATGTGGAAAGAATGAGGTGTTCTAACGTATTTGGAATCCATTTGCGGAATAGTCTTGGAATACCTAGACTGTAACTTTTTATTCTCAATAGAAAATTCAAACAGTACCTACGAATAGAATCCAACTTCACTTGCTAGACCAATAAGGCAATCGTTTCTGTCGGAATATCTGGTCAGACAAAAAGCACTCGTGCCATGCATTTGTTTGAAGACCTACTCAATACACGTCCGATCCGACAGCCGGATTGGACATCCGACTAGGAAAACAGCGTGGAGGCGTTTACGATTTTTTGGTCGATAAACGAACTTCATCTTTATGATCGTTTTCAAAACAGTCAGTTAAGAGTGAATTCGATCCGATCAGATCACATCCGATCAGATAGTCTGATCAGACTCAGACTCAATCAGACAGTAAATCGGACGTAGGCACCTTTGACCCTTGAGATCCAATATATTCTAACTAATATGAGTAAACCCAAGAAATCTAAGTTTTATACAGTGTCACTCAAAAATAATAGTCTCTTACGTCTATAGAAAGATTTCCATCATAGGCTAAACTCTCTTCATGATGAATGTTAATAATAGTGAAGAGAGCTTAGCTTACCTATGTCGGAAATGTTACAAGTATCTACAAGGAATTTATTAGACAGATAATCTTCCTTGAGCAAATCCAAGGTCCAAATATGGTCCCAATTTAGGCTAACTTTCGAAAATAAAAATAATCTATATGTTGCAGTCACTCAGTAGTTTAGCGACTGGCATTAGTCTAGCCTTGGTCGATAATTTGAATTTAGCACGCAACGATATATTCACTGTTATGAAACAAAAAGCCAGGTGCCCAATTAGTTTTGCACGCTAAATAACATACCATTGATTTAATAATATTATTGTAACATACATGTATTTGTGGCGACTGAAATTACCTAATCTTAGATAGAGATTCATAAATTACACTGATATCGTTCTATCTATTTAGAGCTGTTAAAATAAAGGGTTGTTGGTAAAACACTAAACCTTGCAGGGGCATATTACTGCCATCAAAAACAACAACTTTTGTTCTATGACTTTTTACAAAAAAAAAAAAAAATTACAAAAAATCACACTCCAAAATGTATGAAACAAGAAAATACGCTCATCTAGAGGATAGCCGTGGTCCGTTTAGGTAGTTTAGCAAAGTGGAATACAACCACGTACCATGGCTTTATTCAAGGTGAGAAAAAAAAAATAATACATTTTAGAGTGTGAATTTTTGATATTTTTTTTTGTTTTGTAAAAGATCATAGAACAAAAGTTGTTGTTTTTGATGTCAGTAATACGCCCCTGCAAGGTTGTTAGTGTTTTACCAATAACCCTGTATATGTAGAGTCAACATAAATGTTTCGTCAGAGCAAACGAACGATGTTAATGGTAGAAATCATGATATTTTTATATAGTTACAACTACAGCGGCAAACAGGCGTAAGCCTGATGATAAGCCGTTACCGTAGCCTTTAGAATATGCTTGCAATACCAAAGACATCACTCGCACATTGCCTCTAGTTTGCCAACTTAGTATTTCGCAATTCAAACGTCAATATACATACAATAAATATCCTGGGACATTCTTTTACACACGGCTACCTGATCCCAAACTAAGCAGAGCTTGTACTATGGAAACCAGATAACTGATATTACTACATATACTACTTTATGTTTGTAAATACATACTTACTATGCATAATTACACCCAGACTCGGGACATGCAGACACGTTCATGCACACAAATGTATGTCCCGGTTAGGAATCGAACCTACGACCTGCAGCGTGATAGGCGGAACCTAAACCAACCACGCCAGCGGGCCCGTTGACAACAATGTATGTATAATTTCCTTTAAATAGCCAATACATCAGTTCTCAGGGAACCCGTTATGCGAATTACTAACATGTTACGTAAAATTGTCCTCGCCTAACAATGTGGTTCAACTGACGTGAACCGGTCCCACCTGGTTCAGAGTTTTTGTAAGTTTACTTTCCATTTCGCGACTCTACCGTCTCTACCAATGGCGATGATGTAGACTGGATTAAGGGTATACGCAATCTATACAAATAATAAAATTGGAGTGCCTGTTTGTAATGTCAAAATAAGAGCTTTTTACTAATATGGAAGTTTATACAGTACTTATAACAAAAAAACGGAATATTTTTAAATATTTTGTTTGTTTGTCCGTTTGTTCCGGGTAATCTCCGAAACAGCACTACCTATTTTGACGGTACTTTCACTAGCAGATAGTTAGTAAATAGCTGAGGAGTAACTTGTGCTATCTTTATTTTAGAAAATATAAACGAAGCACCTAGTATCGAATAAAATAAAATCTTACAGCAGTTTGGACAAATCACATTGGTATATACCAAATGCGAAAATATGGCATAAATCGTGGTGTCGGTGACAACTTGGCCAGTGACCGTGATACATTAAGCGAATCAATATTTACGCACGCGGTCCCACCGTAGTTGCTTTACAATACGACTTATTTGTTTATATTCTGTATTGTTGCAAAACAGGCCCCCGAGTGGAAAAACACTGGTCTCTAATATTATATTCGTGAATTATTATAAATAATATATTATGATATCTATAATTTATTATAAATCGCAAATTCTTGAAGGTTGGCATGTTATCGGCCAGAGGACTGCTAAAGGTACGGTTCGGAGCAACGCGGCAGATGACAGACGTCACTCGATCCTTAACAAATTGTCACAATGACACGTGCCCCGACGGCACGACGGCATTCAATTTCTATGAGATCGACTGACGTCCGTCATCTGCCGCGTTGCTCCTAACCGTACCTTAAAGGTGACGGCGACAACTGCCGTCGGCCGTCGTGCCGCCCGCAACCAACTCCCACCTTTACAGTTCGCTTATGTGATGCGACCACCGCCATTAGGGCCACCGCAGACATGCTACTTTTTGCATCGGAGATCGGCGATTAAGTCGCTTTTAGCATCCGAGCCGTCGCTGCGTCCGACCACAAAGAGTCGCCAAAACGCGATGCAGTCGCAAATTCGCCGATCGCCGATGCAAAAAGAAGCATGACAGCGGTGGCCCTTATTTTATGTTTATAGGGATTTTAGGGGCTTATAGGGCGTTGGAGACCGCTTGGCGCTGTGGTTTGAGCGGCCGCTCGACTCACTGCATTGGGTGGTTGCGGATTCGAATCCTGCCAGAGGCAAATTTCGGTAACGGCCTTTTCGTAGTTTGCCCTGGTCTGGGTGTCATTGGGATCGCCTTAGTCCATTGTATGGTAGCCATAGTACAAGCGTTGCTTAGTTTGGGACCATACAGTTGATGTGTAGGGCTAGCGCTATTTATAATTTATTTGGTCGCTATCGCATCGCATTCGTCTTACCAGTGCGGCCCAAGCCTAAGGGCCGGGCCCCATTAGCGCGTTGCGTTGCGTCGTCGCAAGATTTTGTACTGGCGCATCACCCTCCCCCGCTTCGTCTCTTGCCCGTCGACCCTTTGATCCGGTTTGACGACGCAGCGCAACGCGCTAGTGGGGCCTCGCCCTAAGTCAGGATATTAGGCCACGGCCCAAATGCAAGTTAATTCACGCTTAACTACGATTAACGTGTATTTAATAGAACGGTAAGTGGCAGGTGTCCTCCAAGTTAAGCAATTTTATGATTAACTGATTAGCATTTAGGCATGTTTTTATGTGCAGTAATTATCCGTCATGACTCAATTGAATACAAACTTAATTACTCAAGCCAATTAATGTTAGATGGAAAATATACTCAAAACTGAATATCTAACAAGTTTTTGGTCGTTAGGAAATGTCTGAATGAAAAATGACTGAACAATTTTAGTATCCAGTATACGTTTGACCCTTTTGTTTGTCTATGTTATTGTAGCTCCAGAATGGATGCATCGATTCCAACACGGTTGATTTATATGATAAATCGCTATTTGTTAACGGTGAGATTGATTTTAACATAAGTAGTGCAAAAGAGAAAAAGGGATCATACCTTGAACTTTAAAAAAATATGTAGGTAGAGTCAAATTGTCATCAGATTTAAATTCAAGATTGTTTGTAGTCTCACTTCAGTTTAAAGTCAATGTCCTTTTAGTAACGATCTAATGATGTCAGGATCAGGTTTTGTGTTTATAAAATAAAAATGTATACATAAACGAAACAGGCAGTTTTATTAGGAATGTAACGTCACGACTTTTATCCCCATTCGGGGGTAGTCAGAGGCTTGAGTGGCCATACACCACCACATTGTGGAGGTATTAACCAACTCAAAGCCCACGTTTCACCAGATAGTCAGAACCCAACGTGACAGGTGGTGAACCTTGTCGAAAAATCAATTTTCGAAATTTTCCTCTGGCGGGAATCAAACCCGCAACCACCCAATCAATGATCAAAATCAATGAGCCGACCGGCCTACGCTCGAACCACTGCGTCAAGTGGTCGTCAACATATTTTAAATCGACGCTTTTGGTAATGTCACCTGCAACGTGCGAAACAAATCCGTAATGTTGACCTAATCATATCTACCTCATTATATTGGGTTCGATAATAGGCTTATTAGAGCAGTGTTTATATTGGAAGGTCGATATCGGGCAAACAAACCACACCGAGGTCGGTTGGCCAACCGCAGCATTCATGGTTCAGCACTTTTAATAAAAATAATGCAAACACTAAACTTAATTAAATTAAAAGTATTCTTAAAACATTTGTCTACGGAAATAGTACCAGCTAAAGGTATTTATAGAGTAACTTTTATATTCCTATCTGAGCCCCAAGTTTGACTGCACCTGTCCTTGTCCATTTGTTGTTTTATTTGTTATTTTAATTATTGTTTTTAACTGTATTGCTTTTACTGTATATTTTTAAGAGCTGTTTTTAATATTGTAATAAAAATCTTGTTTTTACTTACCTATTTAAATAAAATACTGACTGCATAAATTATTATAGCATTAGTTTAAATAAAGTCTTTAACCCCCACGTCAGAGGGAGATCGCGGGACGGGCCAAATAGCGCCCGGACACTATTTAAAAAAACCCAATTGTTTGTAATTAGTATTATCTTTGTGACTTGATTCTTAATTGTAAAACGTTAATTCTTGACCATCGACATGTTGGCCGGAAGACTGCCAACAGATGGCTGACAACATGTTGATCGCTAAGGATATACAATTTACAATGAAGAATTCATGAAGATAATGGTAACCAATGGGTAGCCAATGGTATTTCAATGGTATTTCAATGGTTAATAGTTAACAGATTTGAGGCCCTGTAGTACGATACGATAGTGTCGAGTACAAAGTATGTATACTAATATATACTCATCATCATCATCTCAGCCGAAAGACATCCACTGCTGGACAGCCTCCCCCAAGGTTCGCCACAATGACCTGTCTTGCGCTGCCCGCATCCAGCGGATTCCAATATATACTATACTATACTAACACATGGCTACAGTCAAGCGACTGTAGCCTAGGGGTGAACAGGTTGGGCTAACAATCAGAAGGTCCCAGGTTCGACTCCGGTGGGGCATGCACCAATGGATGAATTTTCATCTATGTGCATAATTTACAGTTCGCTGACGGTGAGGGAAAACATCGTGAGGAAACCTACCTATCCCTCGGGATTAGGTAATAGTCAGTTCCTGTATACACGGCGACACAGTTCACCACCTGTCACGTTGGGTTCTGACTATCTAGTGAAACGTGGGCTTTGAGTTGATTAATACCTCCACAATGTGGTGGTGTATGGCCACTCAAGCCTCTAACTACCCCCGAACGGGGATAAAAGTCGTGACGTTACATTTCATTATATACTAACACAAATAATATGACTCATGGAATTATTATTATTACTTCGTCGTATCACCTACCAATTGAATTTTCGTGCAATTAATTATTGTCTTTACAGTCACGCGACGACTCCAAACAGGATCTTAATAACAATGGCTGGGACTCAGACTGCCAAATATACAGGTACCTACTTATTACGTAATTAGAAAAAAAAACAAAGGCAAGATATGAAATACCTTGCGTGTATCTTTTGGAATAAGCAATTTATTGTTGGTCAAATGCCTACAACTTTAATAACTCAATTTTCGAATTGCAAGTGCGATTACGGATGTGTGAATTTCGCTGCATGTTGTGGGGCGCTGAGCACAACTTTAGTTATTTCTATGTTAGAACTTACTACCTACATATATCTTGTAAAATAGTACATCAATGATTATTTGCGCTTTGAAAAATTAAGAATGTTCAACGACTTATGTCACTACTACTATACTTATGAATCGCCAAAAATATCACAAAATAATTTTATAATATAACTCTACCATAATGAAAGGCTCAAAAGTTGTATTATCATGCGGATTAAAATACATACATTATGATTCCTAGCATGGCATATGACGGAAGGATCTTTAAGTAAAACGGAAAGCTATTACATACACTAAGGAACTACAAAAGGCTTCAAGCAAGCGCGATATTAGTCTATTACAAGCCTCCTTATACACTCATCCCTCGTTTTCCTTCGTCCCTTTTCGGTGCAGATAAAGGTCGGCGTCATTACCATCCATTACGGACTTCCTCTTTGAAGACAGCATCATAATAAGCAAGGATTTTAGCTTATAAGCCAAGAGAGAATATTTGTATGGGAAAATATGGGGATCTTTTCGCTTTGATGTTTGAATGCTGATAAACGAAATTATAAAATGCTTCGTAAATATTTTTTTCTGAAAAAAATAATTCAATTGAGGTCTTACTAATATTTTCCCTAAAGTTCCAAAGACGTACGCATTAAGTACCTAGGTTAGTAGGTACTTACTTAAAATTAAAAAAAAAAACTTTTGTAAATTTTAGTATCCTGCTACGATAAAAATGTCGACGCTTGAAAGGCAATCCTTACTAAGCGACATTAGGTGAACTTTACAGGAGAGTGATTTAAAGTTTTTATTTTTACAAAAAAAATCATATAAATTTTATAAATAGTCGTATTAAAATAATTTCAATAGCTTTGGAAATCTTATTTTTTTAAGCTATTGAAGATATTGGATTAACGTACCAGACACTTTTAATTTAAGACATTTATGTCGCTTATATAAAAGTTACCTCTATTTAAAAACAAGTAAAAATATCTAAGCTATCACTGTAAGATTAGCGGTAACAGGTAAATATAAGTAAACTCGTACATTTTTAAATTGAGTTATGGGTATAATCATCTAAGGAAATCTAAATATTTAAATTATTTCAAGTAAAGTCCTCTAAGCGTTATCGAATAGTTTACATGATCGCGGAATATATAACTTATGAAGATGTTGACACCCAAACTCTCCCTTCGTAACCGACGTTCAACCATAAAGTCCTCAACTAACATACTATAATAAAATTAATTAAAGACTGAAAATTAGAAATTAATAGAAATTCAACATTTATTGAAAAAAAAAACACAGTTACTTATACAGAAAAGGCAAATAAGACCTCATGACAAGTTTATTTTACGTGACGAGAGACGAGAGCTATTATTTAAGTGCACGAATATGGTCTATTCAGACCTTATTCCTGCACTAATTAATAGCTCTTGTCAGTTCTCATCCCACGGTGTTGTGACTATCTAATTATTAGTAACATCAAAATGACACAGTCAGTCATATTTAATATCTTCTATATCATCATCATCATTTCAGCCAAACGACGTCCATTATTGGACACAGGCCTCCCAAAAGTTTTTCAATAATGACCGGTTATGTGACACTTGCATCCAGTAGTTTCCCGCGACCTTCCCAGGTCGTCGGTCCACCTTGTGGGGGGGTCTACCCACGCTGCATCTTCCGGTACATGGTTGCCTTTCTGCCCCATCGGCCATCGGTTCTTCGGACTATGTGCCCCGCCCACTGCTACTTCAGCCTACCGATTCACAAGGCTATGTCGGTGAACTTGGTGTGTCAACGTATCTCCTCATTTCTGATTCGATCTCGTGAAGAAACTCCAAGCATAACCTTCTCCGTAGCTCTCTGAGTGACCTTGAGCCTTCTTATGAGGCCCACTGCAGTTCTTTTCAGTGCCATAAGTCATCACTGGTAACACACATTGGTTAAAGACTTTTGTCTTTAATTAGGTACTGAGGTAGTTTTGAGGAGAAAACGTTTTGTAAGTTCCCGAATACTGCCCAGCCGAGTTGGATTCGACGACTGACCTCTCTCTCGAAGTTCGATCAACCTAAACGGACTGTTTGCCCTAGGCAGACGTATTCATCGACGACTTTGAGAGTGGAGCTACCAACTATAACTGAAGTGGGCACAACAAAGACGTTTGACATGATCTTCGTCTTCGCCATATTCATTTTAGGGCCCAATTGTTGGGAGACTGTGTTGAGGCCATGGAGCATTCTGCCAAGATCCTCTAGCGATTCCGCCATGATCACAATATCGTTGGCAAATCGAAGGTGACTCTTGTACTCGCCGTTTATGTTGATTTCAAATCCCTGCCATTCCAGGAGTCTGAAAGCATCTTCCAATGCATCGGTTAACAGTTTCGCAGTATTTACGTCTCCTTGTCTGACTCCTCACTGCAGTGGAATTGCCCCCGTGCACTGTTTCTATACTCGGACCGACATAGTGGCGTTACAGTACAAGAACTATAACACTTCGATGTACCGGTAGTCAATGGGACACTGCTGGAGTGATTGTAGTACCGCCCATGTTTCGATCGAATCGAAGGCTTTTTCACAGTCCACTAATGCTTAGCAAAGTGGCACTCCTCGGTTTTCTGTATAACCTACCACAGCATATGGATGTGGTCTATGGTGTTGAAGGCTTTTCGGAAACCGACTTGTTCAGGAGGCTGGGAGTCATCGAACCTGCGCGCCAGTCGGTTCATACCTTTTTTGAAGAAAAGTATCACCACGCTTCCATTCCATGCTTCTGGCGTAACACCTTCGAGGATGACGGAATTAAACAGCCTCTGAAGGACTCGAAGTACCGGTGTTCCACCCGCTTTCAAAAGTTCTGTGGTAATTCCGTCCTCCCCTGGCGCCTTATTGTTCTTGAGCTGTTTGAGGGCCATTCTTAGTTCATACAAGCTGATATCCGGGATATCTTCAGTGTAATGTCGGGTCAGTGTGGCTCTAGGGTCTTTAGTCAGAGTCACACCAGTAACAGGTTTGGCTACCGAGGTGTACAACTGTCCATAAAACGTCTCAACCTCTCTCAATACCTCTGCCTTGGTCGACGTTATGCCACCATTCTCGGTTTTCAGCTTCGTCAACCGGCTTTGCCCAATAGATACAGCTCTTGCGAAAACTTTGGAGCTTCTGTTCTGCTCTATCGTATCCTTAATATAATTTGTATTAAAGTTACACATGTCATGTCGTCGCAAGGACTTCCATATCTGTCTATTGAGCTGCTTATATGCGTCTACTGTTTGGACAGTGTCCACCAACCTATTATTTATTTCGTCCACTGAGGCGCAGCTCTCTAGGCTTTCGAAGAAATTTTTTTGTTTGAGTTGAAAGCTCTCGGGGTTTTGGATTTGAGAAGCATCAGGTCGGAGCGTAGACTTCATCAGACGAGACCTTTCCAACTTGGAATTTATATCCAGTGCCTCTCACCATTCGGTGATCACATTCGGTTTCCACCTTATGAATCACGGAGAAATCATTGAATATTTGTCTCTTATTGGTAATGATTATAGTCTATCTCATTTTTTCTCATTTTCTATAATCAACTTTTAAACAAACTAAAAATAAACTTACATGAAGTTGTTTTAAAATAAGTAAGTAAAAAATAATGTTAAACGAAATGCTGTTTTGAAGTAATTTGATTGGATTCTCACCATTACTAAGCGAATTGCGCTGCAAAATTATAAAAATCCGTGTCGCACGTCCACCGTAAACGACACCTCGCGCCCAAACGTCGACCTGCCGATACGTATTACGCGAGGTCACGCGCATACGCAAGTGACGCCATTCGGACAAGTGAAGTTATAAGCGACTAACAAAAATATATGTTGCGTTCAGGTAAAAATATATAAGCGACAGTCACAACCATCTCATGAAGTCGGCTAAGATTATCTAACCACCGTCAATAATATTTGAAGTTATCAAGTAAAATTATCTAAGGCTGACCAAACATTGTTTATACTATACAGGTAAAACTATCTAAGCGACGATATTCTTCTATTTTATTTCAAGTAAAATTGTACAAGTAAATTTACGGAAATATACTACATCAGGTTAAATTATCCAACCACATAAATAAAAGGTACTTCAGTCCTGGTTAAAATATATAAGCGTCATAAGTTATAATTGCTTAAGTAAGTAAAAACTACTAAATGTATTTAAAAGTTTTATTCATTACAAGTAAAAAGGAGTAAAAGCCAAACAGTAGAACAGTCTATGTCCTAACCGCCGGCAGTCCAAAAAATCATATTTTTTTTGTCGCTAAGTGAGCACAAAAATGTGAAATTGATTGAAATCACGCTATAACTAAGCGACAGTAAAACTCGTCGTAGAGCTATGGGACCCAGACCAAACGACGTAGAAAAATTTTGCGGTTCGAATGGTATATATAACTCAATATCGGCCTATATGTCGCTTAGTCAGGATTGCCTTTCAAGCGTCGATGTGAATTTAAGAATGTACATTACGCAACCGAAATTTGAGAGCTACTTAACTTTGACGTACCATACAAAAAATGACGACGACGTCTCAAATTGCTAAGTGGAACTTAAATATTTGAGTAGCCTTTGAGTATTCGGCCGTAGCAAATTAGACATGTCTGCACGCTGGTTCAACTTGACCTAATGCAGATATCGATTTTAAATTCAGTGCTCGAGTGAATTTGTATTAATGACGTATCTATGCTAATGTATCTTATACCAACTGGTTCTTAATTCTTTACATATACGTACTCACTCTAGGTTAGAGGTATACTAATTTTATATGTAGAAGGTATACGGTAGGTAGGTATAGGTGTAACGGTGCTGGTTGCGTGATTACTCATCCTCTTGTACATATCATATGTTGTATTTAGTTAAGCTATATTACGCAATTGTTTGTGTTTTCCCAAATAAAGAAAAATAAAAATAAAATAAAATAAGTATATGATACCTTTGCTTAGCAATGCGATATCCACGAGTTACTAGTAGTAACTTGACATAAAATTGAATTGACATAAAAAAAGCAAATTTTAATTAGCTGGGTACGTAATTAATATAAAAATTTAAACGTCAACATTTTATACCCAATGCGAATGAGCTAGTGCATAAAACAACAGTACTAAGATTGTTTAATAAATAAACAATTCTAAGGGCCCCCGCAGACTAGCTACTTTTAGCATCGGCGACCGGCGATTTTGTGACGTATCGATGCCGCGTCGCATTTCTTCGAGCGCGAACGAGCGAGACGCAGCATCAAAATCGCCGATCGCCGATGCTAAAAGTAGCTAGTCTGCGGAGGCCCTAACACAAATAATAGTATTAACACGTGAACGACGACCGCAAGACATACTTTACACCACATTTTCATTATTCAATAACAATATATTGGAATTAAACGCAAAACCGGAACAAATGATATACTATTGTTACAACAGAGTTGAGTACGTCACTATGCCCTCCAGTTGAAAGAAATAGTTTAACAGAGTATGAAATAGCTTGAATCATAGCGATACCACAGTTTAAGTAAATAATACAGTTAGACCATCATGTCCTGATTTACTGGTGTGGATTTTCGAGCTTTCGTCGGACGACTGGCTGATTTACTGGACTGCGGCGATGCAATGGATCTGATTTAGAAGATACACAACTTAAACTGTCTTGCTATCATTTTTATAGTTATAATGTGTGAATAGGACGTACCTAGACACAGGCAAGGTTTAACGACGGCTGCCTAGATGATAACGACTGGGGCTGACTTTTTACGTGCCCTTAGACGCATGGAGATGTTCAGTTCAAATGCCACTAAATGGTCAGCTGACCTTACCAAGCGCTGCTTAGCCTCCGATCGTTTTTACCGGTCAGTGATCGTAGCTGGCTATGAGCGCTTCCAATAACTATCAATGCTTTCACAATGACGGGCCCGTTGGCGTGGTTGGCGTGATGGCGCCTTTCACGCTGCAGGTCGTATGTTCGATTCCTACCCGGGACATGCATTTGTGTGCATGAACATGTCTGTATGTCCCGAGTCTGGGTGTATATGTATATTAAGTATGTATTTACAAATAAAAAGTAGTATATGTAGTAATATCAGTTATCTGGTTTCCATAGTACAAGCTCTGCTTAGTTTGGGATCAGGTAGCCGTGTGTAAAAAATGTCCCAGTATATTATTATTATTATTATTATGAAAGATCGCAACTATATTACCTACATAAGAAGCCGAAAATTTGAGGATACCAGCTGGCCTACTCCGAAATACGAACCTAACATTTCGGCTGACGGATTGTCGTGATTTGACATTTCTTCTTTCGTTTTTCTCTACGATTTGACATTGTTTTGATCGTAAATCGAATCCGTACTTCGGACGATCCGTCAGCGACGTATTTCGGAGTAACCCCCCAGGTTCTAGCGACAACATTAATAAAATCTTATATTATCCTCGTAAGACATCGTTAATCATTCAAGTCACGTCTAGAAACACGATGGCACTGTCATAACAAAACAACCGAATCCGTATTCTGATAACGTCTGTATTAACAAGGAAATAACATTAAAATGACACTGTAATAACGAAGCTGTATTATAAAAATAAAGCACAAGTTTTTATCATTCGTCAATTTGCAGCTATCCATCACGATTTACGAGGGTGTTCATTTATGTGGCTATGGTAACAACATTGTGAAATAGGTCTTCAACTTTTATTGTCACTGGCCACATATCATTTAATATTATGTAACTAACTAATATAATAATAATAATATTTAGCCATTTGTGTCCCAAGGCCTTCTTTCCACTTCTTCCACACCTCCCTGGCTTGGGCTAATACAAGACCAATCCCTCGCAAAGGTGTCCAGTTCGTCACGCCATCTCCGCCTGGGCCTGCCGCGTGCCCGTCTTTTTAAGGGACCCATTTGGTAACAGTTTTGGCCCAAAAGGTGTTAGGCATACGGCAGACACGGCCAGCCCAGTCAAATTTAAGCTTAGCGACTATTTGGCCCGTATCGGAATTTTGCGTTCGGGAGCGCAGTATGCAATTGCGCACAATTATTTCTTACCCGAAGCATACTGAGCTCTATAGCCCGCTGGCAGACCGCGAGTCTGGACTTTTGTAATTCTGTCAACTGTACTAATACCATCTTAATTTAATAGTACCACTACAGCGGTTCAAAATTAAACAACGGTTGTACCACAGTTATGTACTTTAGTACCGTGCAATAGAATGGGAACGATCTCAGTGTAACTAAGACTAAATATAAATAAGATAATAGGTACCGATATGTTGATGTAGTATTGTTACGAAATAACAATGATTTTGTATGTCAAGTATCTCGTTATCACTGGACGATCAATCATCGTTGTTATTGCATCTCGAAGAAGCTCAAATATGACCTTACTAGAGCTCTTGAGATCGGACATCGGACGTAGACTTAGAGTAAAAATATAATTTTATGATGTCCTCAAAAATATTCAGTGGCCTTTGTTCACACGGTAAATTTGATTTAAGTAAGTAGTTACTAATCATGCACGTGAGAGACATAGATTAGTGTTTATACATAGTATATGTATATACACTAATAATAGTATACATAATGTTATAGTAGTGTATATTTGACGGGCCCGTTGGCGTGGTTGGCGTGATGGCGCCTTTCACGCTGCAGGTCGTAGGTTCGATTCCTACCCGGGACATGCATTTGTGTGCATGAACATGTCTGTATGTCCCGAGTCTGGGTGTATATGTATATTAAGTATGTATTTACAAATAAAAAAGTAGTATATGTAGTAATATCAGTTATCTGATTTCCATAGTACAAGCTCTGCTTAGTTTGGGATCAGGTAGCCGTGTGTAAAAAATGTCCCAGGATATTATTATTATAGATCAGATAGATATCAACATTCGCTAAAAGGCATCCAGAGCAGAAAATGTAGGAAATAGTTTGAATAGGTTAAGGGCCCGAGTACGGGCCATTCCAGATCAAAGCAAAAGTACGAGATATAAGCCTACATCGATCGTCCCTCAGCCAGTTACCTGATGAGAAAATTCAAAGAACCTTGTAATATTGATATGTTAGACTAAATAAAACGAGCTGTTATATCTTATTTGAAATACTGCACTCGAGATTTGCAAACGAAACCTTGGAACGATAAGATTTGTAAAACCACTGTAATTAGGTACGCTGTAATTAATACACCGGGGTTATAAAAGGCTTACAACATAAATACGGATTTAGTAATAAAGAAATAACGTTTTATTATTTGCTGGCCCGCGACTTTGTACGCGTGGAATTTAATAATAAAAAAACCGGCCAAGTGCGTGTCGGACTCGCACATAAAGGGTTCCGTACCACCGTAGAATATAAACAAACATCCCCAAAATGGTTATATTTAGAGTCACACGTTGAAGTCATTTTGATGGAAACTGACCATAAGACAAATAAGTTAAAAATATTATGTTTTATGTTTTTTCCCCTTTATTTCTAAGTTTTATTTTATTTTTAGTATTTGTTGTTGTAGCGGCAACAGTAATACACATTCTGTGATCATTTCAAGTGACTACCTATTATGGTTCGTGAGGTAGAGCCCGCTGACAGACGGACAGACGGACGGACAGCGCAGGCTTTGAGTACGGAACCCTAAAAATGTTAATGGTTGCTAAAATAAAAGTAACCTAAGTTACTTCCAATAACATCAGTTATATGCCAGTGATAGTCCTATCAAAATTGGTCCAGCCGTTTCAGAGATTAGCCGGAACAAACAGTCAGACAGACAAAACTTAAAAAACATTTTTTCGTTGCTGTTATAAGTGCCGTAGGTATATGTATACTATGTCATATGAATTAGATAAAACCTGTACTTTTGACATTACATACAGACGTTTCAATGTTATTATTTGTGTAGATGTATAGATAATTGTTAAGGATATACTCACTTATTGAGAGGAAAATAAATCTAGGCATAACAAAACGAAGGTTTATCCGTATTAATAAACATTCAGTGCGACTTATTGAACAAAACATTGTTTAAATGTCAACAGAAATGATTGAACAAGGATGTAAATGTATGTAAGTATTGGCGCGTATTTTAAATACTACGTACTAAATGCAAGTATTATTTGAGCACAAACGTAAACGGATGTAAGGAAAATAAACAGCAAAAACGACAGGTATCAAACCTATCAAAATAGCGATATCGTTATGCAAATTTTAAGCAGTTATTTTTTATGTTATCTATCGATTAGCTAAAAAATACGCCACCTCTACAATATTATTGGCACGTGTTTCGAAATAAAAAAAAAAAAATTAATGTCAAGAACACCGGAGCTCCATTTCTCTCATACACAACCAAGAAACTAGCGTATAAATTATAATTTAATTATAAATAGATATTAAATTGTTGACAAAGGCTTAACTACTTTCAAATATTGTGACGCAATGTGCATAAGAATAAACAAAAATAGTGCATAGGCACGCAGCAAAAAAAAAAAAATTTATTATAGTTAGGTAGGTCTATATATTTAAAAATAAAAGTAAAAGCGCTAAGTAGGTATACTTAACTATTAAAAAATATCTACGCAAGTAAAAAAATTAAAAGTACTTACAGTTAAATTTCTTATAATTTGTTTGTGTATCCTGTTATTTATTTTGTTTCCCATTCAATCGTTGTTTTATTTTACACAGTATCGCAAGTTGCTACTAGCAGGCGAGCGACTGTCGAGCGCCGAACACTCGACTAGTGCAGACGCAAGAGCGGCGCGCACGCAGCCTCACATTGTGTCTCGCCATAGATCATAAAAGTCTGCAGAAAGGCCAAGTTACTGTCTATTATTTGTGCCTACAGTGTTGTTAACTTACCATCAATTGAAATAGCGATAATTCTTATTCACATTATTATTCGTATCCTTGTCTAATACAATCAAAATGTTCTACAACTATAATTTAAGAACATTCTGACAGTTGAAGGAACGTGTCACAAAATGTAGGCACATTACTTTTATCCTCAATTGACAATATCCCCGGTTTTACATTTATTAGCTGATGAAATCTGACTTGTGAAGATTTGACCTTGTTACCAATATAAATTTGCCTCTGTAATGTCAAAGCGTCGTAGGCATTAAACTGTTCGAAACTTATAAACTATTCGAATAATCTATGAGCTATAAATGTCATCATAACTACCAAACTATGTAATTAACTTCGCACGGGCGGTGGTTCCTTGCATTATAAGAACAGGTGACTTGTAAATACTCGTAATGTTTTTACGATACTCTTATACATGTTACAAGACCAAGATAATACCTACTTTCAAATACTTGCTTCCTTGTATACAAGGGCAGTTGAGTAAGTTCCTTAAAAATATTTATGAATAATATTATTTTGGGTGCGTACACATGCCCCGAGCTACGGAGTCCGAGCTATCTATGCCATTATGTATATGCATTCAGACGTACCTCTTCTAGGCGCACCTATTGATTACGGACTCTACTAATTAGTAGGAAAAGGAAACAATAATTTACTCCACTTGATAACCAAATATTGAGACACATTTTTCATACACATAACTCGATCTTCTGAAAAGCCAATTGCTGAAAATTATTTTACATGGCATAGCTTTAACTAATAGGAACCTAACTGAAATTTGAACCAATTAAATATTAAACACATTCTTTGAGTTTAATATATTTCATAGTTATTTTATTGAATAATAAATGAAAATTAAATCGAAAGAAACTTTAAAGTTTATGCAGAAAAAAGAAAATCAATTTCTTCGCAAACTCTCTACCTCTAGTAACTGTATGACTCAAACCACATAATGTTTCAACCGACGCCACAACCGAATGCCCTTATTTTCTGGTCATTGACATTAGCCTTTCAGTTAGGGGTTGCTCTGACCTCTACGACCTTTCGTAATGCACCTATATGTATAGCATTTCTAGGAATGACTACTTATTTTTGTGAATTAAAATCTGCAAGTGAACCTTTCCACAGGACGAAATCCTTAAGCCTAAGGCAGCTAAGGTGGTTTTGATTGTACCTCACTAGAATTTGGCCCTCGGATTACACATTCGCGAGATGAGGCATCGGAGGCGTACCGATGTATCAATAACTCAGCGCAATTTAATAGTCTTACAAAACCAATCGATCAACCTTCGATCAAAGTTAAAACATTAACATTCGACTACCACTTGGCGCAGTGGTTCGAGCGTAGACCGCTCGCCTCACTGCATCGGTTGCGGCTTCGATTCCCGCCAGAGTCAAATTTCGGAAACAGCTTATCGTGATTTACCCTGGTCTGGGTGTCACCCGCAGTCCATTGTATGGTAACCATAGTACAAGCGTTGCTTACTTTGGGACCATACAGTTGGTGAGTAAGTCTGGCGATACAACACCACCAAGCCAACTAGGCACCTGTCAGCTGGGAAGCCGGATTCACCCGAGTGCCTAGTTAGCTTGGTGGAGTAGTAATCTTTGTTTTATACCATCCAATGCTTGGCTGAACGTGCGTATCAGGCTACTGAAACAATCACAATTAGTGATGCATACTATCGCATTATACGGTGACGTTACCAAACAACAGTTTCATAATCCATTGAAACAATTTCAAAGTATCTTTAGGCTTTATGCACGTGAGCGCATTCGATCAAAGACTCTACCTAGAGCTGGGTGTGTCGGCGCTGTCGCTAGCCGTGTACGTTAAATATTAGTGGAAATTGTATCGGTACTAAAAAAATTACCATTAATTATAATAGTTTACGTAGACGAGAGCGACTCTATCTAACATTAAAACTCATAGCAGACCTACATGATCAAGGGATGCATGAACATGGCCTGAGCAAACATGCTTAGGTGCTATTGAGCAACTTATCTACCTGAGTTGAATTATAAACAAAAAAATATTTATTGATGATCGTTAAGATAAATTGAGTAAAGTACAGGTTTCAACTTTTACGATTTGCTTACGATAGTGGTACCTTGAAATTTTTGGAATAAGGAAAACGGTGAATTTTAAAGACTAGGTATGTTTCAGACAACAGGATAACCAGTTACAATAACATGTTACAAAAAAAAGAGGAAAAAAAATAAAATCCCCGCTTTAATTATTCTCACTATACAGGAATATAGCAGATTGTTAAGTTCATATCCAATTCAATTTTATTTTAGGTCAATTCAATCAATTTCGGAAAACCCAAAAAGGCTAAGCTCAAAGCGTAGACACATTGATATAGGATTGTGTGCCCAAGCGCAACCAATCCTATATCAATGATCAGCCTGTTACATTTAGTTCACGTAGTCCTAACTAAATTTTACGTAATAATGCAACAATATAAAACTAGATGTCGTTAGTTTTTACCAACACTGTAAACAAAAGTTTAATTTACGTATCAAAACAAATAAATAAACAAACAAATCTTACATCAATGGTAGAGTAACATCATAATTAAGGCGGAAACCCACCGCGGTGCACGGAGAGGCCACGCACGAAATGACGTCATCCATACATTTTCTTGCAAAACGTAGCCGTGGCTTCGGCGTGGACTCTCCGTGCGCGCGGTGGGTTTCCGCCTTTAGAGTCTTGGATTACTTATAAAAAAAACGTATAAGTAGTTTTATAAAAAAGTTAATGTTTGGCCTATTGGAACATGTCATCAAAAATAGGTAGAATTTTTCTAAAGGTAATTATTTCAAAAGATACCTATGTACTGATAAGCAGTAGGTACCTACCTATACGTTTATTATTTTCGTCGTAGTAAATTAGTCGAATTATCTACCAGCACATACCTAATAATTACCGTGATGTAATTTATCCTATTCCTATCAAACTACATAGTTATTCATTTTCATTGGGTTAGGTACTTTTAAAAATTAAATTTCAAATCAGCAGTATCCTGTTATGCAAGAGCAGCGTGCGTAGGAGCAGTGCGCGTCGTAGGAGCAGTGGTGCAGTAGCGTCCGCAGCGTGGGTTGCGCGCGCTTTGTGGGGGGCCTCCCCCACAAAGTCGACCGAAGATCTAGTGAAGGTCGCGGGGACCGCTGGATGCAAGTGGCACAGGACCGGTCGCTGTGGAAAACCTTGGCCGAGGCCTATGTCCAACAGTGGACGTCTTTTGGCTGAATGATGAGGTATCCTGTCGAACACGTTTAAGGCCTATGTCCAACATTGGACGTCTTTTTACCCGACTACGGAGGCGTTATGATTTTGACCGGTATGTATGTATGTATGTATGTATGTATGTATGTATGTGCATCTGTTCCCACCTAACTTCCAAACTACTTGTCGTAATTTGACAAATGAGGTATCGTCAGAAGCGGCTTAATGGCGCGCTGGTTATAGGCTAGGTGACGTCACATAAAATTGCATATGGCGCCCTCTAGAGGACATAATGTCATGAACTAAAAAAAAACATTTTTTAATGAAACCGTGTGGGGTATCTAATGAAAGAGCTTGATGAGCACATTTCAAAAATATATATATATTGTTACCTATAACTCCAAAATAATTAAATAAAAAGTAAGTTTAAAAACTAAAACCCGACTACGGAAAAAACGCGCTCTAAAAAGTATGAAACAAGAAAATATTCTCATCTAGAGGATAGCCGTGGTCCGTGTTCATGTGCCATTTGGCCCTAAAAGACCTACACGGACCACGGCTATCCTCTAGATGAGAATATTTTCTTGTTTCATACTTTTTAGAGCGCGTTTTTTCCGTAGTCTGGTTTTAGTTTTTAAACTTACTTTTTGGCTGAATGATGAGGTATCCTGTCGAACACGTTTACGGAAACGTGTTCAACATGCTTATACAATACAGTCATGCTTAGATATTATGTAGTTTACAAAGAAGGTAAGACAGAATATATTTACCATATTGTGTTGAATTTCACACGTCTGTTAGCATGTTTACGAAAATATGAAATAAAAATACCTATTATTCATTTAGAATCACGTGGCAGTGGTAAAATTGAACATTTCTTTGTATACATATAAGTAGAGTGTTTTAATAAATGTAGAGTTGGAAGAGTCTTATAATGATTAAATGGAGTGCTGGATTTGGCACTGCCATTTTTAACTATTTTTATTGGACTTAAAACTTTAGATACTTACTCTTTATAACTATAATAGCATCCAATTATTTCATTGTAAAACTTTCCTGCATTCATTTTTACCTTTTATTATTACTTTTTTTACACACCGAATAGTTTACTGATGGAAAAAAAATCTCGTCATATTAATGGAATATACAACTAACGCCATCTAGTTCAGTTTTATTGCATCAAATAATAGAAAGGTGTAGGAAGCTAGGGCGGGTAATTAAAACCGGAAACCCACCGAGGTGCACGGAGAGGCCACGCACACGGCCACGGCTACGTTTTCCAAGAAAATGTATGGATGACGTCATTTCGTGCGCAGCCTCTCCGTGCGCCGCGGTGGACACGGTGACATACATTTGTGTACAAAGCGAAGCTTGTCCCACGTGCGTAGCATGTGCGTGGCCTTTCCGTGCACCGCGGTGGGTTTCCGACTTAACTCAAAATACTCAAAGGCGGGAAGAGGCAGCTCTCGGGATAGCAAAAAAAACTAAACTAAAAAATAAAAACTTTATATTCATAATCAATCATTTGAAACAGGTGAATGGTCATGTTTAGGGTACACGATCTTCTTCTCGCCGTCTACAGACCGTTTCTTCAGGGGCCCGTGCTTCCAGCCCGGTGGGTAGCCGTACTTGTCCACATCGTCCCACCACTGCTGCTCACCAGAACCCCAGATCACGTACACAATATTAGTCCCAACTAATACTGCGAATACTGTCCAAAATGCTATGCGCCATTGGCCGATTGTTTGCTGAAAAAATAAACAAATAATGTTTTTATTTTATGTTACTAAGGAGGTAAACAAGCGCTTTGCTAAAAGAAACAAAGTTAGTTTATATGTTGGTGTAATAGGTCGGATTTTCTAAGATTATTACCTAATGGCGGCGTCTTCATCAGGCGCATGCCTCGCGCGAGCACTCACTTTTGACGTCGGAACGCATAGACGTAATGTCATAATATGAGTGCTCGGGTGAGGCATGCGCGCCATATGGACACATCTAATCATTAGCAATCCTGCATTCGTAATCTGGTAAAAAAATAGAACGCGTTTTAATGCTATTTACAATAGTATCATGAAAATATGGCTTAGGTTTTGTTCGTTCCTATTTATTTAATCTCTCTCTGTAAACAACCCACACGAAGGAAGCTATTATCTTCACAAAAAAACGTAATCTTCTGCGGCTCAGTTAATTCATTTTGACATTTGATCTCATCGGGTTCAGTCGTCCGTGACGCTCTTCCCGAATGCACAACTCTTTTGCCGAAATACTATTTACTTAGAAAATAAATTGGCATAGTTTAGTTTGTAAGTACAATATCTCGTCACGTAATTTATGTAAACTTTTGTAAACTAGATAAAGGTGTTTATTGACTGCAATAGTGGAAATATCAAGTTTCACTTCCTTTTGCAAGAGTTAAAGTATGCAAATGAACTTGAAAAAATAAGTGCAATGACTTACATCCAAATGTACTTTGTTTTGTGTTGATCATTCTATATTTTTGTCATTTTGTGGGAAAGGTCAATACTACCAAAGAAATAAATAATAATGTCTATATCAGGCGCAAGCTGCGCGAGGCTGCGCGCTCACTTGCCGCGCGCAACACGCGTGTCTGCCTCAGATGAGCCAAAGGGCGAGCTAACATACCCTCTAGATAGAGAAGGGTATAGCCGAGCAATCACATATCACATAGTTACATTATCGTTCTGTCTCATGACTAGGCCAATACTAGGCGATGCAAATGACAGCGCTCGGGTGAGGTAGGGCGAGCATTTGAATCAGACACGCCATGTCAAACTGAGCGAAGCAAACCTGCCTCGCATGTAAGACATATGGATATTATGATTCACTTTAACATTATAATGTAATACTAAAATATACTTACATCAGGAGTCAACAACCCAACCAGATACGGGGTAACGATACCCGATATAGCTGCAATACCGTTGACGAACGCGGAACAGGTACCGGCGTAGTTGGGCGCAATATCCATGGCATTGATCTTCACACTGCTGTAGAAACCGCCCATGAACGCCATCGAGGCAATGAAGAGGCCTACGGCCGCTACTCGATCGCAGCCGGAATACGAGGCCAGAATAATAAAAACTGCCGGCACGGAAGACGCTGCAAGCAAAAAACGACCTCAACAAATCGTGATAGCGGTTAGCGATCATTGGAAATGTATTGTTTCTGTGTAATTGGAGGAAAGCATTGACGAGAATCGATCAAGGGTCGAGGATAATACTGACAATTGCGATTTCTAAACCGCTTAGACAATGAACGAATGAGCCAATAATTTCCTCTCTTAGAATTATTTTTTAGTTGACGATGATCGATAATATGATCACGACAATAAACTGACAAAATTAGGAACGCCAAGCGCAATGAAAGAGTCAAAAAATCATAAACAGAATAGGTAGTAAGTTCTGGAGACTGTAGTAACCATTTTGTGCATTAGTCAATAAAAAACATTAACATGCTATAATTTAACAAGTTCTTTTGAGGTTTTCTTCTCAGGCAAGGCAAGAGGCAAGTTATAAATTGCCGAGAATCATGAAACTTCTATATGTTTTTGCAACAGGTATCATTTCCTTAAAAATAAGTGCATAGTTTTCCTCATCCTACTGAGACCGGACCATTTTGATATTGATATGTTAGTATCAGAGCCAGAGTAAAAGGTTTACTAACATTGTACTTCACTTGAAATCGACAACCAAAATGTAATTATAACCTCTCATAAATATAGAGCCCAAAATGAAACTAGATGATAACCCAAATCAAAAACTTACAAATAGTCGTATAAATCTTTCTTCCGGTGCTTATACTGTGCCACTTCCTTCTGATACATAGATCGCACAAAGCAGCGAACACGAAGGAGCATATATACATGGCTATGTACGGTAGTGCAGACATAAGACCGGTTTCCTTCACGTTAAACTTCAGTACATCCGAGAAATATTTGGGAAGATCCGTGATCATAGTAAAGTATCCCCAGTCGTGGCCAATCTAGAACAAACATTATAAAGCTATAAAAAATCCGGGAGTATAGAGTTCCATAATAATAATAAAAAAAATTAAACAAATAACCAATGATTGTACACAAATGAGATTGTAGACAAAATTGTTGTTCTGGGTAAATGTGGGAAAAGTGGGTTGAAAAAAATATCCGCTAGAGGATAGATGGTGGATGGTGGATGCGTCTAAATATGGTGAGCAGCGCGCCCAAGCACCCTTTTAACTGGCAATTTAAAAAAATATAATTTGCACGCGACCATGTTTTTAAGCAAGTTGTCACATACGCTATATTTATAGTTTCGGCGTCGGTCTCATTTTAAGCTGTTTCTATTTTATTTATCATTGTTCTCTTATTTTGCCATCTAACAAATGATTGTAAAACAAATCTAATTTTCTCAAACTGCTTCCACCATCATTTAATCTTGTGCCAAGTAACAAATGCTTGCCAGTTTCCAATATCAACAAACGCGGGGGTAACGGTCTTAACTTTGTTGTTTTATGACTTTTTCAGATTGCACTTGAAGGAAATTGCTTTACAGTAATAAAGTCACTTACTGCCGCCATTATGAGTACCCATAGCTGGGTGGATCGTAACAGAGCTTTGAATGGCACTGGATCCAGTTTTTTATGTAAACCTGAGGCTGTGATGTTCTTGTTCAGGAAATCCTTTTCTTCATCTGATATGAACGGGTGTGAATTCGGCGTACTATAGCACAGTAAAACCTGAAATATATTACATAGTCAACATCTAAGTTGCTGGCTCTAAATCTAATCAGGAAATAAATCAGAAGGATAAGAAACAACAAGAGAAAAGTTTTGTATACAGTTGTGGAACTCCCATCCAGTCGAAAACTTTTCTCTTTGCTCCCATCCATTTATCTATCAACCAGAAGACGTTCACTAAAAGATATAGGCTTGCTGTAATGACTTGCACACATTCTTGTTCTCCTCCACCGCACTCATCGGCTTCTTGCGACCACAATGACCCACGACCACACTGGCCTGCGATCATACTGATCCACGACTACACTGGCCCACATTGTGAGAAGCTGTCCTACAATACGTTTTCCAGCTCGCTACCATTCTAGAAATTTCCTGCTCCAACAGCTATTGGCGCTTCGAACTATGTGCAAAACTTACCCAAAAAAAGAACCAAATGATCCCCAATCCACCGAAGACATAGAAAACATTAGCCCAGTCCCCGCCATCAGTCAACAACAGTCCTGATATGTAAGGTCCGAAGATATTCCCTACTTGAGCACCTCCAAATATCATAGCACCGAAACGAGATCTCTCTGACGGTGGCACCCATCTTGCTAATAACAGAACGAAGGCTGGAGTCACAGGGCCCTGAAAATAAATAAAAATAACTAAATTAGAATAGTATAACACTTGTAAAAACAAGAGTCGTGCTGTTTAAACACCTAATTGTAATGAAGTATCCTATAATATAAATTCCAAAGTGTGTTTGTATGTTTTGACAAAAGCTAGTATACCTACCATAAATGATACAATGCAAACGTTAAAGTATATTACTCCAAGATCTTAAAAACCGCTTAGCGCAGTGATTGGAGTATTGGCCGCTCGACTAACTGCATCGGGTTGCGTGTTCGCTTACCGCTAGTGGCAAATTTCTGAAACATCCTTTTCCTATTTCGCCCTGGTCTGGTTATCACTGGGATTACCCCATCCCTTGTATGGTAACCATAGTACAAGCGTTGCTTAGTTTGGGACCATACAGTTGGTGTGAAGTCTGGCGAAATTTTTTAAGATAACCTAAGCATTAGTCAAAGAAATAATCCAAACGACAAATCCAGAGCTTACCTCCCCAAAACCTTCGATGACTCTGATGATGAACAGTCCAACGGCACCTCCAACTTTCACAGCCCAAGGGGTAAGGGTAGTAGCCACAGAAGTCACCAGCAACCCGACACCTAAGGTCCATTTACCCCCAAACTTCTCAGCGAGCAGTCCTCCGGGTAAATGGGTGATGACGTAGCCGTAATAAAACGCGCTCAGTAGAAAACCCTGCGTCGCTTCGTCCCAGTCGTAACGATCGCGACCCTGGAAATCTTTATTACACTTAATCCCATTTAATTATTTTGTAGCAGTATAATTTATGAAATTGAGCTTGTTTTTCTGAATATTTGTCTCCGCTTTGTTATCAGATCACGAGTTGATTTGTGCAGCTGTTTTGAATACTTGTATACTCTGTATTGGGTTATTAATGTGTGCTTATGACATACGGATATAATCGAAATTGTATGCCAATCTAGTTGGAGTGTCTTTCCACGAATATTTCTTGCATACAAATAACTTAACAGATTTCCAGCTGTCGCAGTACCTATTAAATTTATTATCATTTTAAGTAGCTACTACATTATTGTATATTTATATATTTCTAGTTCTCTAGCTAGAACTTCAATATCATTACAAATTGCAATGTTATTATTTATACCTACTCCATATTTTACCACAACAATACCTAACAAAATCTTGTTAACGTTTCTAGTATTTTTGAGGTGTAGTTTAATTTTCTCAAATTATTAACATTTGCAAACCACACAATGGTCTTTTATGAAAATCCTCTTTTGTTTTACAAAATACGTTGTTTTCTTTAACTAATCTGTCACATTCTACTAACTAGTAGGAAAACTGTTTATAATTTATGTATTTTGGAAAATGCATGGATTTGTTTAAGCCATTATGTAGGTGATACAATAACTATGCAACCTTCCTCAACATTAGGAAAACAGCGGACACTTTAATTTGTAGAACAATATTAATCTATTTACTTCAAACAAAAGCTACAGTAGTTTTACTGAGCTAATACGTACGCCAGAGTCGCTATCATCAACCACATATCAGATTGATGGTCGGTAACGTTTACGTAATTTTGTTTAATGTTAAATAGGAAGTTAGTTTCTCTAGTGATAGATAGAGGCACTGTACAATTTGCGGTACAAGTATTGATATAGATTATATTAATTTAAACGCTCTAGATACGTACCAAGTGCTAATCATTAAAAACAAAGCAGAGGTTGAATCCAATTTTGTAACCAAATTTTACAAAATTCTGATTATAGTAATTAGTACTAAGGTACTTACTACTACCCCGAATACCCAGAATTATATTGGAAAACAATACCCACATTAACAACTTCAGCTACGGAATCCGTAGCATTTGCTTCAGATACAGATACTGCAGCAGGATCAGGACATGTTTCACCAATAATGTGTTCTGACGCTTCCGGGTGTAGCACCATTTGCGTGATGGTCATACTGAGGCAGACTCGCATGGTGAAGGAGTTGGCCAATGCGAATAGTCCCAAGATGCCCAGGACATATCGTTGGGGTATGAAGATGACTGAAAAAGATGCAAGAATTTATCAAAGAAGTTGTTCCGTGCTAGTAATTATTCGAGGATTACATGGTTCTGAAATGTGGTTGGAATTGTTGCAGATCATCATCTTGTTGATTCAAACCATTTTTATTCACTAACCGACATTTGACCTCATAATTTCAAAGTATTTTAAGTGGAAAGAAACCCGCCACACACTCTCACCACTGTTACTCCTATAAGCTATCGAAGGTCCATGATTTGAACATCGACGAGTCCCGGGAAAAGCGTAATTGTCTTGTAACTTTAATATGATTATCATTTGCTTGCGGTGAACAAAATATCTAACAAATGTTAGGAAAAAAAAGTCGCCAACCCGTACTGGGCCAACAAGATGGATTATCGCTTGAATCCCTTTGCATTGAGGGGAGACCTGTGCCCAGGAGTATAACTTTTTCTGTTCACCATTATAAAGTAACACTAGAAACAGGGGGGTTACTCCGAAATACGTAGCTGACGGATCGTCCGAAATACGGATTCGATTTACGATCAAAACAATGTCAAATCGTAGAGAAAAACGAAAGAAGAAATGTCAAATCACGACAATCCGTCAGCCGAAACGTTAGGTTCGTATTTCGGAGTAGGCCAGCAGATACTAATTGTAAATTAAAAATTGTAAATGTAAGGCATTCCAAACTTCATGTCCAAGCTTATTAACTTCAACATTATTATTTAATACATCATCAATGCTAACATGAATCACACCAATTTCTAACGGAAACTCAGCATATTTGTAATACACAAGCAACAAGTCTATACTCGATATTACTTAGATAAGATAGTACCACTTGACATACCTTTGTTTAACACACGTTTCCAACCTGTTAGGGTCATTTTAGTAGCACCAATTTCACATTTACTTCTTTAGAATAAACTTTAACACAAAGACGTCAATATATAAACATCACACATTAAAGTATCTTCGTACTTGTCATCTGATCCAGAGGCTGAACAGATGCTAAAGATAAGAGCACACGTGATCACTACAGTGGATTTGATAGTAAATGCTCTCAAACTATCTTTGAGATAATAATCTTGAGCAACTGATATTGAGGAGATATTTCTAAGACAGCTGAAGCAGTGTTATTGTTATCGATGTTTTCTAACGATTGTGTGGTTTTCTGCGGTTTGTTTGCTAAGATAACGAGCTGAAGGTTACTGGATTCAATGACTTTGAGTTGGGTATTATTGGGTACTTCGGAAACTCATAAATATAATTTTCAGTCATTGTAAGGCTCTCTTGAAATCATAAAGGACAGGTATAAGAATACTTAGCGGTTATCAGTGGCTATTAGTACGAGATACGCTTAAGGACGACCTTCACCCATCGACTTACCGGAGCAACCCTATATTTTATCAAATAAACTATGTAACTGAACATATACCAATAGGGTTGCAATATGGTCATGGCTATGATTATTATAATTATAAAAACAATTTTTTTTTTAAACAATTTTCACCGACTTGCTTGCCAAATGAAAATTATATCAAAATGAAGGCAATTTTATTGCAAATACAGTGTATAGTGTTGCTTGCGAAATTCTAGTCAAGAATAACGGTAGCCGGGCTTTGAAATAAAAAAATTGAAATTGAAAAATTGATTATAATAATAATAATAATATCCTGGGACATTTTTGTACACACGGTTACCTGATCCCAAACTAAGCAGAGCTTGTACTATGGAAACCAGATAACTGATATTACTACATATACTACTTTTTTATTTGTAAATACATACTTAATATACATATACACCCAGACTCCGGACATATAGATATGTTCATGCACACAAATGCATGTCCCGGGTAGGAATCGAACCTACGACCTGCAGCGTGAAAGGCGCCTCCGCGCCAACCACGCTAACGGGCCCGTCAATTGACAGACAGATTGAGTTGATTGACAGAGAAGCATTGCCCATCCGAGCACTATTTCATGCGATAGAGGAGGATGCAGTACAACAGCTGCGCGTGACGAAGCCGTGCATGCTTTTAGCTTTTAGCATTTTTTTTTTTTTTTTTTTATTCTTGACCATATTCTTTATGACAACCCTATTGGTATATTTTTAGACACATATTTTATTTGATAAAATCCAGGGTTGATCCGGTAAGTCGATCGGTGAAGGTCGCTCTTCAGTGTATCTTAGACCATATTATGCGCACTGTCATACAATCTACAAATTATATAATCATCATTATTTTTTTATCTTTGAGGGTAAAAATAAATGTCTAAGCATATAATAACGGAATCCTTTTTTTTTTATTTTCTTCCTCATGGCTTCAAACTTAGTTCTAAAGATTTTTGGTATTTATTTACGTTGATCAATCTATACTCTTGGCCGATAACTCAAGGCATTGTCTTCTTTTCTCGTCCTGAAAAAATCTGTACTCTAATTCCCATGCAAGGTAGCTCTTTTTACATAGGTACTTACGACATAACATTATGCTTATCATCAGAATTACCTATTGAAACGTCATAGTTATATAATTCATCTCGATTGTATGAAATATGACAGTCTCATCTAGATTGAAAATATCTACAGATAAATATGACATCCACATGAAGTATTTGCAACTTCGTAAGTTTGGCGCCGTCACTGAAAACTCATTGCCTCTAGGTCGTATTCATCCTTCCTTAGGGTAGTAGCCACCGTGAGAAACCAGCATATCCTCAGTTACAAAGAAAGAGGAGGGGAGAAAGATGCAAAGTGAGTTTACTCCAAAATAATCTGAAGTTAGAGATAAATCCTTATTGATAGACTCATCAACGCAGTTGTAAGTACTAAAATTAGAAACAAAATGATGACAGTAAGTATTTTGTGACGTAGGCAAGCAAAAAAGCGAGTCTCCTCACTTAGAAAAGCACCTTTTTGTCATAATAATGGAATTATTTAGTACAAGGGTAATAAAAGAGTGTCTTCATAATCCTGCAATATTTTACCATGAAAATGAAGAGTTCAGAGTTTGTTTTTTTTTATTTCTTGCTTTTATTGAGTAACAAGACTCTTGAGGCCATTTAGAAAGAAAAAACCTGATAGACTTTTAACAGAAGCATAGGTTGTGCCAGCAACCCGTGTGTACTTGTGATCACCACATGTAGGTATAACCTTATATTGATAAAGATCTCAAACATGAATTGCTGTCATATAAATATAAAGACAAAACAGAAGGACACGGGTAAATAAATTATCACTGAAACAGTTATTTTAAATTTATCATTATTTAACTTCATGAATGGTCAGTAATTTTTTTATTATTATGGGAATGCAAAACCTTTGAGTCATACATTATTTACTCAATATCCCTACGATCTATAACTATACTAAATGTCATTATACTATTTAAGATTAATTTTAAAATATTTATTGACTAACATTAAAATAGTAGCCAATTATAAGTAAATGCAACTAAGGTAGAGACACACTAGAATAATATCAAACAAAACAACGCATGAACACTTAAATATTTTATTCTTAAAAGTTAAAAATAATTTAAAATATTTACAAAATAATACACTAAGCAGTCCTTTGGTTTATTTCTTGTCTTGTTGCTCTTCTTTTTTCTGTTTTTCTGAGTCCACGACTCTTGATGGTAGAGGGCCATGCTGCCATCCGTCTGGGTACCCGTGGTTTTTCACATCATCCCACCACAACTGTTCTCCTTTTGCGAAAAAGACGTAGACTACATTCGTTACTACTAGTACACCGAGACAAACCCAGAACGCCACACGCCATTGCTTGAGTGTGGACTGTAAAAAAATAAGAATAACATTACTTAGTTTCTGCAAAATAAATTATACCCTGCCCTGGACATACTCTTCTTCTTCCTAGCCTTATCCCAATATGAGGGGTTGGCTTTCAGTTTACCCTGATTTGGCTGATCACCGATATTTACACGGAGCGATTGCCATCTGCCTTCCGAGATCCAACTTGTGGCACTATCGGCAACCTAAGATACCTTGGACATAGTATACATTTAAAATTGAGTATTGTTCCATATGGAATACTCTCATATGCAAGAAAAAGAGCGACGCGAATGCATCGAATGCGCATAATGTGTGGCAAAGGTGCTTGGTGCGTGTGCTAGCCTTGCCAGTTGCGCGCGATTGGTTTCGAGAATCTTTTCTGCGCTGAGTACTGTAGCCCGATTCACGTAACCAAAACCGTAACGATGTCTCAGCGATATAGTCGTTGATAGACTTTTTGTATTACGAAAAGGCTATCAACGGAGTGTTTTTTTTGTATGGAGCTTAGAATGTTGCGTTCCTTTTGACTAGCGCCGTGGACGAGGCACGTGCGACTAGTTGTATTAATTAGTTACCCTTACGCCGTGAATGAATGACCTAAGTTACAAATAATAACAACCTGCCAACATGACTATCCAAGATTGGAATAAGAATTCTGTCAGCACAATATTGCTAAATAAACTATGACCTAATAGCCCATTTTGTTGTGATATTGGTATTGGCTTTCCTTGCAGCAATTGCGATTATTTGATTTCCCACTAAATATTGATAGTACACGCGTGCCATGCCTTGTTATAAGGGTCTAATGCTATTTTAACTTGACCTTTGTCGCAGAAAATGGTTTTAGTATCTGTAAGGTCCTTAATAACGTTACTGAGCAACCGCTTGGCGTAATGCTTCGAGCGTAAACTGCTCGGCTCACTGATTCGGTGGTAGGGCATTCTATTCCCGCCGGGGAACATTTTGGATACGGCCTTTTCTAAAAGTCCATGGTCTGGATGTTACTAGTATCGCCCCCAGTCCATGACATGGTGTCCATAGTACAAGCGTTTCTTGGTTTGGGACCACACACGCGTGGTTAGCCTTGCGATAACAGTGGTCAGTTTGTATGTGTTTATGTTATCTACTATAAGTATACCGCAAGCGCTGTACCACGCCTTAGGTACGCGAGCGCGCGGCGAGACGGGGGAGCTCATCGCTCTCGCCGTCCCACCCTCCCACCTCCCCGCGCATACCTAAGGCGCGTCACAGCGCTTGCGGTATACCTATAGTATGTAAGTCATATACCTACTATTAAGGAAAATAGTCTCGGCCCGCCACACACTCACACCACTGTTACTCCTGTAAGCCAGGCTCGTCAATGGTGTCCAACGATGACACCAAGGTTGGAATTTATTCTTCAAAAGCTGTTTCTTCTTACCTCTGGCGTTAGAAGACCAATCAGGTATGGTGAGACGATTCCAGAAATCGCAGCGATTCCGTTCACCATAGCTGTGGTGGTGCCAGCGTAGTTAGGGGTGATGTCCAGAGGGTTGATCTTCATACCGCTGTAGTAGGCACCCATGAGGGTCATGGCCAATATGAACCACATGACGGCAAGAGTGGTGTCGCATCCAGAGTATGATGCTAAGATGATGCAGATGCCAGGACCGGTGGCGGCTGTAATTATGAAGAAATGTAAGGAGTTGTCATGTTTAATGACTTGATACCTAAAGGTTTTTCTCTGATCACAGACGTATAAGCCTATAGACATCACTTATGCCCACTGTTGTAGAAGAATGCAATCGTCAAAACTTAGCGGGATATTGAGGAAGACAGCGAATTTTCGATTGTTGCGTCCTGATACCTCGCATGCCCTGGGGGTTACTTTGAAAAACGAAACGAAAGATTTGGCTCACGGATCGGGCGAACGGATTCGAAGGACGGATTCGATGATCGTGATTTGAAGTTTCTTCTTTCGTGGATCCTACTCTGAAAGTTATTTGGCATTTACGATTTCAGCGTTTGACATGGTTTTGATCGTAAGAAACGTCAAAAATCACGATTATCGAATCCGTACTTCGGATCCGTAACACTTTCGGAGTAGGAAATCGCCCGATCCGTCAGCCGAAGCTTTCGTTTCGTTTTTCAAAGTAACCACCCTGGATCGAGCAGACATGTTATGACATTATGTCTATACGTTCTGACGTCAAAACTGAGTGCTTGGGTGCTGCATGCGCCTGATGAAGACGCAGATATTGGTTCACTCAAGGATAAGCATTGAACGGACCAAACAAAATATCAGATGCGGCCATAGTTCGGTACAAACTGAAGTGGCAATACATAGAAGCAAACGAGGTTCCCCAGCTATGCGGCGTCTATTAAACTTATTTGTATATGCCCCTGACACACATCTCTTAATTTTAGCGTCGCATACTGCAGGTAACTCGAACGCAACTCAGATTTTCGATTTCACTCACCAATAGTAGTGTAAATCTTCCTAGCATTCTTGATACTGTGGTATCCTCTCTTAACGCAGAAGTCACACAGCAGACCAAAGAAGAACGATGCTATCCACATAGCAACGTACGGCAGAGCTGACAGGGTGCCAGTAGACTTGATATTAAACTTCAGCACGTCAGTCATGTACTTAGGCAAATCAGTGACCATTGTGAAATAGCCCCAGTCGTGTCCAATCTGTTGATAAAAAGAATCTTAATCATTTTGCCGCTTTTCCTTTACTTACCAGATTGCTTCATAAAATCTCTATTTAGATCAAGGTGAATTGAGTAATTGTTGAATTCAATCACGGACAGATTTGTGTCATTTATCTAAAGCATTTTCCTATATCGGCTTAAATCAAAGCCTTTACTGAAGCTGATAAAAATAACAGTGAATTGTCAATCTTATTCGATTTCGATAGATGCACTTCAGTTAACAAGTATCGATGGCGAAACTGTGGTAATCATGTGATTACAATTTGGGTGTAGTTAAGCTGGATAGAATCCAATGTTTTTGTATATACAAGCTTCTAAAGACATTTAAAACACTAACCGGATCTCTCACTCATCGTACGAAACACAATTGTAATAAGTAGCTACTTTATGCCGGTCTTCGTGAGACGGTGGTACTACCCTGAACGAGCCAACCCATATTATATGAGCTGCAGTCAATCGGCTACAACTTGGCTTTACCTCCAAAAAGTAAAATAATTATAACGTAGACCCTAAAACAGTCTACATTTTATCTGATGGAATGGATAGTCTTGTACTCTGTTGTCTTGTAATGGATAATGTAGTGAATATGCTAAAGTTTCGCGCGCGCGCTTTAACTAGATACTACCTAACTAAAAAAATATTCGCAAAAAATGCGGCATTGTCGTGGCACGTCTGTTTCATACATTTGTTGCTGTCAGATGTACTGAAGTACTGTTGCTTCATTTTACTAGTGCAAACTAGTGCGCAGGGTTCATCTAATTAGAACGCCCTCGTGGAGACTAATCTAAGGGATAAGTGTACTTACGCCAGCGATAATTAAAGCCCACAGCGGTACGGAACGGAGAAGAGCCTTCCAAGGTATAGGGTCTATCGCTTGTTGCTTATTATGGATGAGGGAATCAACGTTCTGGTTCAAGAACTTCTTCTCGCTGTCGGAAATGTAGGGGTGCGTGTTTGGAGTACTGTAGCATAATAACGACTGGAATAAAAACATTTTCTGGTTATTACAACATCGTGGTTTAAAAGTCATTTCATCGTCATCATTTCAGCCAATAGATGTCCACTGTTGGACATAGGCCTCTCCCAGAGTTTTCCACAACGAACGGTCCTGTGCCACTTGCACCCTACTATATTAGCTCGTTACGAAGGCCGGTTTGACATGTGGGGGGGGGGAAGAAAATGAACCTTATTATAACGATAAATAACAGGCAGTTTTAAAAAATAAGAATGTCAAAAAATGATTGCGTATTGAATCTTATTCCGTTATAATAAGGTTCATCCTTTTCCCCTCACACATGTCAAACCGGCCATTATAACGTGCCGCTACTTTACTTTATATTTACGCATTGCTAGCTAGTCCCATAAACAAGATAAATAGACGCGTTACAAAGCGAGAAGGGGACCCAAGAAAAGATGGATGGTTTGTATAAGGAGTGATATGAATGAGGTGGGAGTGGATGTAATTATGACAGCAGAGTGCGATGAATGGGAAAATAAGACACACTGCGCCGACCCCAGATAATGGGATAAGGAAAGGCAGATGATGATGAGGCGCGTTACATTTCGACAAACGACAAAAAATATAAAACTGATTTTTTATCATTGCTATTAAAAACGTTTAGGCACATTTTTTGTCCCCTAATTTTAGTGTCCCTTTTTCTCCGATAATTAAACTACAACTATTGTAAATACATGCCTGTACAACAGTATCTGTAGGTATATGGATGTTTTGTTAATGCATTTAAACCATGTCATGCCATGAACAGAAATTCCAAAATGCTAAATTAGATACCAACTTCCTAATTCGTTTTATCAGAAACATTTAACTCCAAAAATGCGTGTTAGCGTGTGTCCTAATTTAACTTATTATCAGTAATTTACATACAAGGTTTGTCTGCAAATGTGTACCAAATTAATTTGTACAAATCACCCAAAATTACAGGTTACAGTAGAAAAAATTCACTCCGAATTGACAATTGAAGTGAATCAGAAGTTTTTGTAAACATTTTTTTGTATCAACCGCTTCATTGTATGGAATGTTGTAATACTTTTTTTTATTTTTATCAACTATTATAGCAGTATGTTTATAATAAAGAATGCAATCCGCACGTTCTGTATGACAAAACACTTGAATAGGTACTTAAAAAATGTTTTTGATGCCGTCATTTCTTCAACTAATTACATTTAATATTTCCTATTGAATGAGTGCCTTCCTATAGTTTTATATCTGATAACCCAAAGAGTTGTGCAAATATTTATGAAGCCTGCATGCCAATCGCTAACATCCATTACTCACACCTTACATTTTTCGATAAGCATTCCTGAGCTCCCTTAACTCCTTAATAGTTGACTCATTTGATGCGTCAATATGAGGTGAGCGGCACGCCGCGCCCGAGCAATCAGTTTTGACATTGGAACGCAGACATAATATCTTGAAATGATTGCTCAGGCGCGCCGCTCACCTCTTTTAGACGCACCCATTCTTCTTCTTATTGTATGGTATGTTGCCAGCCTGATGTCAGAGTTATTCAAGCTGCCCAAAGGCCTCTGACATGGCATAACGACTGCTATCTAAATGACAACAACCGGAACCAACTTGTTACGTACCCTCCGAAGCACGGATCGCTCTGTTCGAAATACCACTATATGGTCACGCATCTCTGACTGACCTTTCCAAGCATTGTTTAACTTCAGATCGTTTACCGATCAGTGATTGCAGCTGGCTAAGAGCGCCGCACCCAATGAAAAAGGGACAAGACATTTTCTCCACTTACCCATAATATGAACCACAATAGACCGAGTCCACCGAACATGTAGAACACATTCTCCCAGCTGCCGTTATGCATGATGAGGCCTGAGAAGTAGGATCCAGCAATGTTCCCGATTTGCGCACCACCGAAGACAATCGCACCAAAGCGAGCGCGTTCCGCTTTCGGGGCCCATTTCGACAAAATAGCCATGAGAGCGGGCATCGTTGGACCCTGAGGACAAAATAGTTATTTAGTCACACGCTTTTGATAATTTTATGGAAATTACGGATTAGCGGTCTTGGCCTGTATCATCACATGTGATAAAATTGGATGCTCCACATTTTCACAACGGTAGGTACCAAAAGTATTTATCGCTCGCCCATTTTAGACGGAACCCATGTAACATCCATAGGCTGCGTCTAGTATATTTAATTTCAACTTTGATTTTTGAAACTGAATGATTGGTTAGGTTAGCCCGAGAGGTTCTGAGAGGTTTTGATCCCCACAAGGCTAGAGTTAAAAGGCATGGGGGGTTCAACGTGACTACTAATGGGGCAATTGGAATAAGTGATGTGATAACCTCACATTGCTTTCTTCTTTTTATATCTAAGTGTCCCAAGACCCTTAAACCTCTCAGGCTGTCTCTTCACCTCCTTATATGACATGACACCGATCTTCTCTGTAATCTGGCTCATTACTAGTTCAGATTGTTTATTTAAAAATCAGTCTTATCTTCGAAGCTTATCATTCAAAGGAAGTATCTATCTGGTATAGTAACCTTCAACCTGACACTCGGACAGTCGAATTGATTTCTACTAAAGGCAAAAAAGATCATTCATTTTACGACACCTCGGAATCACACAAAACACTTCACGGTGCTTCAGACGAATTACCGCACCCGGACACGTTTCAGGTTGCAACATTTTAGAAATTGGTCATCTTACGACAACTTACAACAGGTTACAGTCTGCGGAACTTACGATACGTTACAATAAGTTACGTTACGTTATACGTTGTATAAGTGCCTACTAACATGAAATTGGTAAATTATGTGATCGAACTCATGGACATAGAGTAACTACAGGTTTTGTTAAGAGAACACAAAGAAAAAAAAACGTTTAACCGATCGCATAGCACTGGCACATACTTATATATAAACAAAAGACGATGTATTGATATTTGTAAATAAAAATAACGTTACAGGTAGTCATGAACCACATGGTGGTGTTCTCACGTTCCTGGAAATATTAGGAATTTTGACTTTCCCAGAATATTGAGGATATTTTCCCTTTTTCCGAAGAACGGAATATCACTAGGTACACGCTAATCAGCTATAGGTATACCGCCAGTGCTGTGCCGCGCCTTGGGTATGCGCGGGGAGATTGGTACGGCTCCTGCGGTATACCTATAGTAACTTTATACCGCCAAATTTATAGAGATTTTTAGACGGTTTACAATGGTTTTACCAAGCATTTCTAGAAACAAGTGATTTGTAATGTCATTGTAAGTCCATCATAACTTTTTATAAATAGGTTCGACTATAGACTCTAGTTGTAGAGATGTTGTTAAGCTACCTACCCTTGAATGTAATAATCTTGCATTTTCTTGTGATATGCCTGACTTTACTGTATCGATAGTGTCACACTTCAAAGATTATCAGCGATATAATCTACATGCGGAAATTTTGCCTATCTAGAACCTAGGATTACATAACAGTGACTTTAGTTTTTTTATATTTTTGTAAGAATTCAAAATAGGTTAAATGGATCAAACGTTTCTCTGTTTATATAATTAGGACTTCAGACTACATTTTAAAACTTTACTTAGCAGGGATAGTTAATTGGTTACGCACGGGTTTTTCGGGCTTAAGGTCCAGGGTTCAAACCCCGGCTCGCACCTCAAAATTTTTCGAAATCTATGTGCGATTCATAACTTTCATATTATCATCACTTACTTACCTACAGTAAAGGAAAAACACCGCCAGAAACCCTGCATGTCTTCGAAAATCTAAAAGAAATCGAAAGACATGTGAAATCCATACTGGGCCAGCGTGGTGAATTATGGCTTGAGTCCCCTCGCATTGAGGGAAGGCCCGTTCCCAGGATTGGGACGTTAAAAGGGCTAATATTATTATATGATAGGACTTAAGAGAATTTGGACTTTAAGTCACGAGTAAGCTCACCTCACCAAAACCTTCGATGACTCTCAAAATGAACAGCGCAGTCGCACCCCCTGTCTTCACAGTTATTGGAGTGATGAACGTACAAATGGCAGTGGACAGTAGCCCCAAGCCCAGCACCCATTTGCCTCCGAATCTCTCGGCCAACATCCCTCCAGGAATGTGCGTGACGACGTAGCCATAGTAAAAGGAGCCGAGGATTAGGCCTTGGGTGGCCTCGCTCCACTCGAATAGTATCGCCTGCAAAAGAAAGAAAGGGTATTAGATAATATTGCAAGAGTACATATTCAGCCATAGGCGTTTGGCTTGGCAAATTTCTGACTAAGACAGGTTACAGGGTAACAAGGCGTCCAACATACTGAGGTAGCTGATACGAAATAGAAGATGAACTGTATATAACTATCCTGGTTTTTGAGTTGAGTTGTGGTATCAGAACACAATACCTAAAAACAGTACCTATAACCTACGTATAGCAGCAGCATGAATAGTTCTTGCAATTTTTGAAAAATATGGCGGCGAAGATCTTTCTGATAATTTGAAATTTTTTTATAATACCTACACTGGACCGCAAAGAAAACGAGTCGGTTATAAACACTAAATTAAAGAATATTTTACTGGCTTAAATGAAAATAAAAAACCGGCCAAGTGCGTGTCGGACTCGCATATTAAGGGTTCCGTACCACCGTGGAATAGAAACGTCAAGAATATAAAGTCTTTATTTTTAAATTTTATTTTATTTTTACTATTTGTTGTTGTAGCATCAACAGAAATACACATTCTGTGAAAATTTTAACTCTCTACATATTACGGGTCGTGAGATACAGCCCGCTGACAGACGGACGAACGAACGGACAGACGGACAGCGTAGGCTTAGTAATAGGGTCCCGTTGGCACCCTTTGGGTAAGAAACCCTAAAAATGAATTGAAGCTTTTTATTTTTAATTAATGTAAAATAAATATATATAGCGACTGTAGCCTAGGGGTGAACAGGTTGGGCTTGCAATCAGAAGGTCCCAGGTTCGATCCCCGGTGGGGCATGCACCAATGGATGAATTTTCATCTATGTGCATAATTTACAGTTCGCTGACGGTGAGGGAAAACATCGTGAGGAAACCTACCTATCCCTCGGGATTAGGTAATGGTCAGTTCCTGTATACACGGCGACAAGGTGCACCACCTGTCACGTTGGGTTCTGACTATCTGGTGAAACGTGGGCTTGGAGTTGGTTAATACTTCCACAATGTGGTGGTGTATGGCCACCCAAGCCTCTGACTACCCCCGAATGGGGATAAAAGTCGTGACGTTACATTTTTTGTAAAATAAATAAAATGTTAATGCAGATATTATTATTGAAGATTTTCTAACCGACCCTTTTTCTTTGCGGTCCAGTGTATTTGCTAACTTTTTTGTTCCGATATTCATATAATACTCCGTATTTTCTTTTTCAATATTTAAACTGTATGCTCGGTCGTTTGATCATAAGATGTAGGTTTATAGTGATTTGGTAGATGCTTCGATATGCAATTCTTATCGGATTATGGGATGGTACTTAGTAACAAGGCAGCAGGAGAACATTATCAGCATTAAGAGATTTAGGGCTTTTTGCCAATAACAAAAGGAAAAAATTATTGCAATATGACTTTCATTTAATTTTCTAGCACCATTAAGACTCTTACTTCATGATTCGTTTAAAGAAATTTAACATTAACCGAATACTATGTTATGGTAGGTACTTATCTTTTGACTGAAATTGCCCTTTTATAATGAAATTGTTGATGAATTGTGAAATTGATGTTGTAACCTATTGTAACTATAGTACGTTTTTCTATACTTGTCCTATTTCGTAATCAAAGATGGCGTCCAGCGGGGCGATTGCGTAACTTTTTTGACAATGTTTCAATGGCTTCGTATATAATTGACACAGGATGAACGAAACCAATTGAAACATTGACAAAAAAGTTACGCAATCGCCCCGCTGGATGCCATCTTTGCTTACCAAATAGGACAAGTATAAAAAAACATACTATACTTCTGCACTATAATAGTAAGTAATAGTTAGTAATAGTTAGTTCGTATACACGGCGACACGGTTCACCACCTGTCATGTTGGGTTCTGACTATCTACTGAAACGTGGGCTTTGAGTTGGTTAATACCTCCACAATGCGGTGGTGTATGGCCACTCAAGCCTCTGACTACCCCCGAACGGGGATAAAAGTCGTGACGTTACATTACATATATTTTTTACATTTCTGCACTATATTTTGGCCTCTGCATGAATATTATGTCTACTTTACTACGATTATTTTTCAGTTGGTTCAAGTATAACCCCCAAATTTATAGAAAGTTATAATGGACTTAAACTAGCATTACAAATCACTTTTATTCCTAAAATTCCTTGTAAAATCATTATTATATAATTTCTATAACTTTGGAGGTAAGATTATCGATTTCTTAATTGTTAAAAAATGTCTAAAGTTTTTGAACATATCATGTCAAATTTGATCCACCAAGGTTTTTTAGCGCCGCCATACATGGACTGCATTTTGCAGTCGCTTCCGACTGCAAAATGCAGTCCGTGGGCAGTCGCGTGCCGTCGACGGCAACCAACTGCAATAGAGCTGTCACTTCCGACTGCATTTATGCAGTCCGTGTGCAGTCACGTGCCGTCGACTGCAACCAAACTGCAAAATGCAGTCCGTGTATGTTAGCGCTTAGTGTCCTTCGGAGAAATATTAAATTGTTTTAGAAACCGCAACAAACCTATTTTTTGTAATAATTGAAACAAACTACCGCTTCAATGATAGATCGTAAATAATGTACACGGTAATGCTACTAAGCATTAACCACCTACAATACTCTGTCAAGAGGCAGTATTTACCGAGGCTTTAGATAATGTATCTCAATCGCATTATATCAGCGAGTGTCTCAAGTTCGTCAAACCGTTATCTACGACGTTTAGCGATCTTTTGTTTTGCTATACCTGGGGGCTTACCACGAACTCTTATTGCGATTCAATTACAGGAACGTTTTAACGTTTCAGCGTCTTTTTGTGCAATGACGTACCTTATGGTCATGACAATAAGAAACGTCATTGCACAAATGGCCGCTGAAACGTTAAAACAAAACTGCTATAAGAGGTGGCGGTAAGCCCCCTGTTGCATAGGTACGGTCGCCATCATGTCTAAAGTAACATTTTCAACAAGACGACCTCTTGGCGCAGTGGTTCGAGCGTAGGCCGCTCGGCTCACTGCATCGGGTGGTTGCGGGTTCGATTCCCGCTAGAGGAAAGTTTCGTAGTATACCCTGGTGTGCACTGAGATCGCCCCCAGTCGATTGTATGGTAGCCAAAGAACAACAATTGCTTAGTTTGGGATGATACATAGTGCGTAATTCTGGCGATATTTATTTGTAAAATGAACTCTTTTTATTATTGGGGCCTGTAATTAAGATGGCTCACCTTATGTTGTTGCCAAGGAGAACATTTAACTTTCTATAAAAAGCGCATTGTTAAAACCAGCTGGCCTACTCCGAAATACGAACCTAACGTTTCGGCTGATGGATTGTCGTGATTTGACATTTTTTCTTTCGTTTTTCTTTACGATTTGACATTGTTTTGATCGTAAATCGAATCCGTACTTCGGACGATCCGTCAGCGACGTATTTCGGAGTAACCCCCCAGGTTCAGTTAACGTAGTGATTTTGTTATTTTACCAAAAGACATACATTTCTTCCCAGAAGGGCTAGACAAGTGGCTGACGTCTACAAATTCGCTACGCTTCATCTATGGAAATGACATAAGTGACGTGATCTCAAGCGTGATCTTGATAGCAACTTGTTGTTGATCACGGATGTATAATGAAGGATCTATCACTTGAGTTTTTGGTTAAGAAGAAATTCTACTTTATTCTGATGCCTTACGGTCTATTATACCTTGACAATTCTTAGACAGAAAAACGAGCCGAGCGAGAGGCCCTAGTTGGGACTGTGTCCCTCTCATTTCGAGTTGCCATGTCAAAATAATATTATCGTTGGGTAATGATGGTTAGTTTTTATATCAAGCAAATAAATTAATTTAGTATTTATCGTGACTATTGTTTATATGATAAAACAATACTCACGATAAATAATAAATAATTTATTTGCTTGATTTAAAAACTAACAATCACTACCCAACGATAATATTATTTGGGCATGGCAACTCGAAATGAGAGGGACACAGTCCCAACTGGGGCCTCTCGCTCGGCTCGTTTTTTGTGCAGTATTGAACAGTCCAGTATGTATTTACGTTCGTGTTGTTGATTTACATAGCGACGTTTGACATTTCCATACATTGTGAAGTTTGTTCTTTTCTATTCGATTAGCGGTCATACCACTTGGCTAGCCCCTCTGTTCTGCTAACTCTAGTTATGGTAATTATTGATATTTTGGTATCAGGTAATGTCACCTAGTCTGCCGATGTAGAGACATATTGTAATTTATACGTCTCTACATCGCCACTGAACTCGATCGTTTTTGCTAGAGCCAATTCGGGCATTCCAGTCTAACAAGTATGTATACCTGTGCTAATTAAGTGTCATTTAAAACTTCTCATATCTGGTAGCAACTAGATAAACCTACCCACAGTGCATAGTATATTACTCATTCCTTTATTAACCTCAGGATCAGGCGTGTATGATTGAAGCAAAGCATAAAGACATAAGTGCATATTTCGGCACAACACTAGAAATTAAATTAATGAATAAAATTTAAAAAACGGTCAAATTTCTTAGAAGTAACGCTTATGTTTTTCTATTATAACAACCTGGGCAACAAATAGTATCTAACCTAGAATTTTAGATAGATAGGAATGTGAAATTAAACATTTAGTCAAAAATTTCCAGTCAGTTCTATTTCGTCAAATTGCTAAAATAATTAGTTGTCATGATATTTCTGCACCCATAGGAATCTGTGGGTGCATACTGCGGGCCTATTGACTAGGTAGTACTATTACTAGGTAACAACCGAAGAGTTCTCCATTCATCCGCTGAATGCTCACCAGTTAAAATATCCATTTACTAATCATTGGTAAAAAACGAACATTTCAAACTTACGTATGTAGCGGGGCCACCCGCTACATGCCGGGCGTTTCTGCAGATTTGTTTTAGGGCTTGGATTTATTTAATGCACCATGATTTTACGAATGATTAGTAAATATTGGTAAATATTGGATTGGATTTAACTGCTTCGCAGTTGTAAGATGACAAAAACGTCATCATGTTTATGTTGGTTTCACACAGAATCTTATAGGTTCACTAGTACAAAGAAAGTCAATATTTTGCACTTACCTCATTATCATCCCTAAAGAAGCTAATGTCGGTCTCGTTAGCCGTCACCCCTTGCTCCGGACACGCGTCAGGGTCGAAGTGTGCGTCGCCTTCCACCGCCACAGTCTTCTTGACCATCTGCGTGATGGCCAAGTTGAGGCAGACCCGCATCGTATACGCGTTGGCTACGGCCAACAACGCCATTATGGCTAACACATACCTTTGCGGTATTATGAATACTGGAAAAAAGGATGATATGATAAAAATATTCCGTTTTGCAGTAAGTTGTAACTGTTTTTGTAAATAGGTGTAAATATTTATTGTGTACATAACCTAAGCCTTAGCTAACGAAAGCCAGAAGTATAAGTTCCTTCCCCTTAAAAGATCATTGAACCCTAAACTCCAATATTTAAAAGACGTAGTCATATTTTAATTGAGATTTGTATATTAAACTAAAAAAAGATAAACAAAGTATTTGTTTGCCTATGTATAAGTAATAAATAATTTATTACGAGTATTACAATTTCTTTTTCATCGTAATTGAGAGAAATTTAATAATAATATTGTAAATAAGTAGGTATCTACCTAAGTACCACTTGGTAATATTGAAGAATGTTTCTATTGTCTTACAAAAAGGCAATAAATAATTATTTAAAAGTCTAAAATTAAATATTTGGTTTTATTATAACCATTGGGTATATTTGAGATATCCGTACACAATTTTCACCCCTTTCTACGGTTGTACTGTAATTAATTATTAACGCATATTGATTTAGACAACTATGTAAATAATTAATAAATAAATACTCACATTTGGATAACGCTAATCTCCACCCCGTCAACATTTTGGAGGATTACCTTAAAATTAAAAACAGAAACAAATTGAACACAAGGTGTCTTTGAATTAATTCACTAACTTATTTCGTACGCGGCCCATTTGCGGAGTGTCGACGCGACCATTTGGTGCAGAGACTAATCAGGAAAAAGTGGTGCGATGTCTGGGCACGTAGGTTTCATTCAGTTAACACTACCGGCTTACTACTAGCGAGGTCGTTCGCACACCATCTTCGTTAATGAAAAAATAACATTAAAAAACTAGTTTTTCTATAGGAAAAATCACAAATCACCTTACAAACAAACCTACCTATACAAACTAAATAGGAATGCAATGTAAATTTGTATTAGTTTGAAGAGTGTTCCAGAAAAAAAAACGGTAATAATTCATTTATGTATTTAAAAACAGCTTGTCAAAAAATATTGAAATATTATGTAATTAATAATTGCCTGGATTAACTGATTTATTTTTGAAAACCTTGACGTTGATCCAAAAATGTTTTTTTTTATGTCACAGATTATTGTGCTTTATAGGAAACAAAACCAAACGAACTCACGATATGCAATGAATCAATTATGAAATCAGAAAAAAACTAAAATGGTATTCTGAAAATATTATAACGTAATCTGGTTATCTACGTATCATGACATTTCCTTTGAGTAAACTAAGGAAATATTCTCCACGTGATATCTAACAGGGTAGTAATAATTTCAGTGACAAACTGTAACTGAAAAGGTCCTGAAAGTAATTCTTCCCATGATCAAATATTATTGCAATATTGTGTTACAATAGACAATGGATCGTGTATAAATTTAAACAATGCGTCACATTAGTTAATTCAAATTTATTTGAAGTACACGATTAAAGTTAGGTAAACTAACCGTATTGCTTTTTTTTCCTAATAGTCTCTTTCCATTGAGTCAGGCCCAATTAACCGTATTGCTATCCTTCTCATGTACGTTAAATTTAAGCAAGACAGAAATATTTTTATGAGTCAAAATTTAGTTAAGTCCTGATTTGATAACCGGCCTCCATGGTTTTTCAAAATGGATGGTACCTATCGTATTTGTCTTGTTTTTTGTATGTTCTAAATTCGAATTTATTACTTGACACTGGCTAAAAAGCTATTAACCTGGGTGGGTCATATTTTTAAAGAAAGAAGAAGATTTGACAACCGAATTGGCATCAGTGTCAAGATTGTCGGCAACTATATTCTGTTTGTTATTTTTGAATAAATTTCACACTATTTTGCTATTGGATATTAATGGGTTTTTTACTTAGGTTTTTTATGGTCTTATCAATTATTCGAATATTATGTTACGAAGAATGTAATATTCCTAAAAACAATACTTACGATACGTAACCTAGTTTGGTATGTAAATGTTTAGGACGAAGGACACAATCCACAAAATTGACAAAATGACTAAAATGATGTATAAGTTAGGACCTTTCAATCAGCAAAAAAAACCTATCTAACAACTTAATTCTAAAAACTTAACTTCAGCTTAACAAAAATAATAGCAACAACTAATTTATGTAATTCCTCGAAGCATTTTTTACTAAACGTTTTGTCATTACAGCAAATGATTTATGAACAAGAGACGTTACATAAACCTTTGCTGTAATTACAAAATTTTAGTAAAAAATACTAAAAGGAAAACAAAACTCAATTATTGTCATTATTTTAGTTAAATTTTCTCTCAGTATAATTAACCCGTTACAGTATAATAAAATAACTACTTATCCAATGAATTAAAATTAATATCCACGATGAATGCTTTAATAGAGGCACAAGTTATAGACGTTAAGAAAACTTGGTGCAAAATGTTATTTGTATTTGGTGCAAATGCCTTAACTCTTAACTAGACGATCAGGGGCCCTACCACTACCTCTTATAGCAGTATTGTTTTAACGTTTCAGCGACTTTTTGTGCAATGACGTACCTTATTGACATGACAATAAGAAAAGTCATTGCACAAAAAGTCGCTGAAACGTTAAAACAATACTGCTATAAGAGGTGGTGGTAGGGCCTCTGGTCATCCACTAAAATGAAATGAACTGCCTCCTTCTAACTTATACCTAGCTCGGTTTCTTTGTTGGGCGGGCAGTACAAATTTTAGTGTGGTATTTTCGTAAGATTTTAAATGTGAACAGCTTAGTTGTTAGGACCGTGGCAACCCTCTCGACCCGAGGGGTACTACGTTTGGTTCCCATCTAACCATTAAACTTTTGATCTAAACCTACTAGTACTACCTACTCTTGCATTAGGCTTACTTTAGGTATCTGAGAAACAATATTAATAATTAAATATCAATAAGTAATCTTTCAAATCACAGATTAATAGAAGTAGGCAGATGTAGTCTTGGCAACAAACAATGTGAAGCCGGGTAGCATTTTATGTGTGCGTGACAACTAGGAGCGGCCCTAGGGACACATACATCTGTGTGCGTGTAAAGTTGTGTAGTTAAAAAGCGAGATTGTATTCGCTTTTTTGTTTTGTATTTGCTTTGGTGGCCACACTTTCGTGTTCTATGCACTCCATCTCTAGCTCCTAAATTTATGTTTAAATTAAATAAATCTCAAACACAAAGCTACTCGGAATTTTATTTACATATGATTATTTTTAAACTATTTTATCTACACTCATAAAGTTGTCATTATTACCTTATTGTTTCAACAAAAATAATTCATAAGTATTTAAAATATAAATTGTGATCCGAACGTTCAGTAAGATGTTTTGTAACGGCGACGTGTCCCGTTTTTCCGTATTGTTGTGAAAATTCAATTTGTTTGACGTATAAAAAATATAATCACTGTCACTGTCAATAGATTTTTTTCTCGTTAATCTGTGACATTGCACACTGAAGTACCTCTTTACACTGCGCTGAAGTGAACCGCAACAAGTCGTCAGTCATAATGAAAACAAAACAATTATTATTATATGCGAGTAAGTACTTATTGCATTTTGTCATGCACCAAATCCAATAGCTAAGTCTACAACACGCAGATGCCGAGCGAGGCTGCACACCCACATGCCTCGCGAAGTACACGCGGTTGCCTCAGTCCTATGCCGCGCGAGGCAAATTGCGAGGCAACGTACACTCTAGACAGGGAAGGGTATACTCGAGCAATCAGTTTGACATCGTCCTGTCTCATGACTAGGCCAAACTAGGCGAGGCAAATGTCAGCACTCGGGCGAGCATTTGCCTCGCGCGCGCCACGCCAATCTTCGCGAGGCAAAGCTGCTTCGCGCGGCATGCGCGTGTTATGGACACGACTATTGGCTGGGTCTATTTCAGGCGAATGCCGCACCTGAGCACTCAGTTTTGACGTCGGAACGCATAGACATAAAATGTCACAATATGAGTGCTCGCGCGAGGCATGTGAGGCATTTGGACGCACCAATTCATTACAATAACATAATTATAATTGTTCTTTAACTTAAGAATCATTACGATTTTGCTTAGGTATAGCACTGATAGACAAGTAGGTTATAGTGTTCGTCGTGTAAAATTAGCGCTGGACGACTAGGGAGCGATTACTACTCCACCAAGCCAACTAGAGACCTGTCAAATGTGACGTCACCCGCACAACAAGGCGGTGGCGGTGTGCGGGTGGGGGTGCGGGCGGGTAGACACAGGCGGTCGCGGGTGTGCGGGCGGGGAAGCCGCATTCCATTCGAGTGCCTAGTTGGCTTGGCGGAGTGGTATGTTTACGCATGGATACAGCCGCGCAGCACTTGCCTATTCGTATGTTGAAATTGTATTGTGTAATTTGTGACATAAACCTGAAGACGATACAAGAAAAAAATGAATTTTAGTTTCGGGGTGTGGCTAGCGTCGCGTGAGCTGCCGAAGGATATATCCCTCTCGCTTAGCTAGGACAGAACAGCTATGGAGTAGACTATAGTATAGTTATTTTTTGAAGGAACAATATTGTTTAATGAGGATCAGTAATAGGTCAACAAATCAACTCATAACCAACACTAACAGTTAAAACTAAGCTTTCTTATCAATATAGTTTTTAAATCATCGAAATCGGTCCATCGGTTGCGATTTCCTAACACATTTTATGTATCCAAAATTTATCGACGGGCGGTAAGTGCGGCCAGCGCGCGTGACGTCACCGGACTCGCCTCGTTGATTTCGCGATGTGCCCGGTTTCCCGCTTGCGCCGCCATTCACTATTTTAGGTGTTATTCATTTAAATTACATGCTGTAAAGGGCCATATTGATCTATATTAAATGCACAATGTATTTAAGGTACTTAATTGGATAAGGATTAATGCTGTATTGCTTAAAATCGCTTCGTAAATAAGCCATTATTTCTCTTAAAAAGTAAAGGATAAAAAATGGTTATTGTGGGTTATCCCTAAGAGATAGACATAAATACCATCGCGGACTTTTTGTATACCTTTTTATGGTGTACAATACTGTAGTACATTATTTTGATCTATCTTGTAGGATTCAGCCAGCGTTTGCAATGTAAGCGCAAAAAAATGTATTTATTTACGACATCACATTAGAAACCTCTAAAATTATCAGTGTTTCTCTACTATATTAAGTATGTATTATACATAATAAACCTTCCTCTTGAATCACTATCTATTAAAAAAACCGCATCAAAATCCGCTGCGTAGTTTTAAAGATCTAAGCATACATAGAGACAGACAGCCAGAAAGCGGGAAGCGACTTTGTTTTATACTAGGTATGTAGTGATAGTGAATCCTTAGGTAGGGTGATGGGTAATATAATATTATGTTAATAATAGATTATAAAGGAATAATAAATAATAATAATAAATATCGCCAGACTTACACGCCATCTGTATGGTCCCAAACTAAGGGGGCGTCCATAAATTACGTGAGGTGATTTTTGTGAATTTTTGCCTCCCCCATCCCCCTTAGTAAGATGTTGTGAGATTTTGCTCGACCCCCTCCCTCCCCCTCTAATCTTAGGTGAGATTTATCAAAAGCCATATTCTAGTGGAGAAACATGTTTTACTTAATTTAACCCAGTTTTCTCGCAGTTTAAGGGTGCGTTTCCATTGAAGCGGAGCGGGGCGGAGAAGAGCAGTGAAAAGTGGCAACTTTTTCCATTTAAGCGGAACTGGGTGGAGCAGAGCGGAGCGGGGCGGAGTGGAGCGGGGCGGAGCGGAGCGGGGCGGAGTCAAGCTGAGCTGCATTGAGCCGTGTTCCGATCAGTCAAATTTGAGTCAAATTCAATCTCATGGAGTGATCATACGTCATGTTATCGGTTAAGAAAAGAACAGCGCTTTTACATCTTTCTCTACTAAAAGATGAAAATTCGGAAGCTATCCGCCGCGTGTTCATATACTGTATTCGAAAGTCCGCTCAGCTTAGCTCCGCTCAGCTTCGGTTAGATCCGCTCAGTTCCGCTCAGCTCCGCTCAGCTCCGCTCAGCTTCGCTCAGCTCCGCTCAGCTTCGGTCAGATCCGCTCAGCTCCACTCAGCTCCGCTCCACTCAGCTCCGGTCCGCTGCGCTCCGCTCCACTCCGCTCCGCTTCGTGCACACCACTCGGCACCACAGCCTGCTCAACTCCGTTCTGTCCGGCTCGGGGCCGCGTGTTCATTTGTTTTATTCGAAAGTCCACTCAACTCCGCTCCGCTCCGCTTACACTGTTTCCACTGATGCGGAGTGGAGATTTCGAGCACTGTGATTGGCCAGTTCACGGTCCGCTCCGCCCAGCTCCGCTTCAATGGAAACGCACCCTAATTTTTGCGGAGAAAAAATTACGTGAGATTTGCAGAGACCCCTCCTCTCCCCCACGTGAGATTTGGTGAGTTTTGGCTCGACCCCCCCCCCCCCCCCCCCTCTAAATGCCTCACGTAATTTATGGACGCCCCCTAAGCACCGCTGATACTTGGCTACCATACAATGGACTGGGGGCGATCTCAGTGACAACCAGACCAGAGTAGATTACGAAAAGGCCATTTCCGAAATTTGCCTCTGGCGGGAATCGAACCCACAACCACCCGATGCAGTGAGCCAAGCGGCCAACGCTCAAACTATAGCGCCAAGCGGTCGTCAAAAATAAACAGGAATAAAAATAGTACTCAATAGGATAAACACCTAATCTACCTACTTATGACAGGATACTACCTACCTTCCTAGGTATCTTATATATCTTATAGTACTTTGGGTAGGTACACCGAACCTTTCCATGCTTAACCTAGTGGTAAAATAATAGGTTTCTTTGTGAAAATAGTATTCATAACAGAAAAGGTAAGTGAAAAGGTACCTAAGTGTACCTTTTCCGTTTCCAACCACGTGTCTCGGCGCTGGTGTATTTTAAATTAGTGTTTAAGTAGTCGAATACCATAAAAGTATCGACTTTTGGCAGGTTATCCGACTTAGCTTGTTGAAAACTTTCCTGTAAACTCATTTTGAGGCTTAAAACACGCTGCGCGCGAACAAGACAACCGAACCCTAGCGCTAGCCGAGCGCGTATCAGCCCGCGTGACGTCACAGCGAGTGCGGCGGCCGGCGCGGCCCGGTCAGGAAACTTCGTTAGGAAATTAGTCGTATCTTCGTTAATTTTTGTCGTAGACCAAAAATTATTGAGCTGTATGTTATAGAATCCTTAGCTCTATAAATCTGCAGTTTCAACTAAATTCGTTACGGTAATTCATTCGTACAATTAAAATAATATGTCCCAGTGCACCTTTTAAAATAGATGAAATGGATGAAAATATTCAAATATATTTTTTTCGTTTTATATGGGATTTTTTAGTCGAGTGTATTTGAAAAAAATAATTTAATTTCTATGTTGTTTTTATTGCTGAAGACAAAGTAAGTCAAAAGAAGACAAACGATACCTACAATATGCTGATAGATACGTATAACAATATTTCGATCGTATAATAGCCTATAACCAGCGGACGATCCAGACGCGTCCAACGATATCTCATTAGTCAAATTATTATGATAAAAATAGTTTGGACGTTATACGGGAGCAGATGAACATACATACATATCGGTCAAAATCATAACCCTCCGCCCACCGTAGTCGGGTAAAAATGTACATACTCTGTGTCAGTGACTGACTGCCGGATATGAGTATCTTTTTCATGTTTCGTAGGCAAAGGAATACTTTGGTACTTAACTTCGATGCCGATCATGAAGTCATCAGCGGTGTCATAATATTTATTTTTACCATATTTAATTTATTTTTTAATTTAATTTTCAGTTTTTATTAATTTTATTGATTTAACCATGCATTTATTTATTGTTTATCTTTTTATCTTTATTTTTTTATCTATCAAAATCACCCTTAGACTGGTTACCGCCACAGGTGACAAGAGGGCTGGCTCTTTCCTTGCTCAAAAAATTCGCTTGACAACAGGAACAGCTTGAATACAGGGAGGACATGCAGCCAGTATCCCACGCGGACGGTATTTGTTTAATTAGGGGTAGGTTTTTATATCATTGTATTTTATTTTAATTTATGTTATATTATATTGTATTTTAATGATAAAACATGAAAAATAAAAATAAATATATATATTTTTTTAATTTAATTTTACTTTTATTTATTGTTTTATATTTATTGTGAAATTATAATAATTTTAATAATCAATATTGGACTATGTCTGAAACAAATACATTGAATTGAATAATATAAATACAAAAATTAAAAAAAAAATTATCACATTAACTCGTTAAATCACGGTTTACACCCGCTAGAACGAAAAAGATCCTAACATGGTAGGTAGGACCTGAGGGTTGGCCAGTTAATTACTTAAAATACACTATATTTATTTCAAGAAAACATTCATAAGATCTGAAGGCGTCGGACTCGCACATAAAGGGTTCCGTACCACCGTAGAATAAACACATCAAAAATATCAAGTTTGAGACTTGATATTTATTTTTAAATGTTATTATATTTTTAGTATTTGTTCTGCACCGGCAACAGAAATACACATTCAGTGAAAATTTCAACTCTCTACCTGTTACGGTTCGTGAGATACAGCCCGCGCTGACAGACGGACAGACAGACAGACGGACAGCGTAGGCCTAGTAATAGGGTCCCGTTAGCACCCTTTGGAACCCTAAAAAGTAGCCTATGTTCTCCGCCAAGACCCAGTCTATCTCCATACCAAAATTCATCAACATTGGTTCAGCGGTTTAGCCGTGAAAAGGTAACAGACAGAGTTACTTTCGTTTATAATATAATAGATTGAATAGGACGGACAAACATTTCCCTATCCATATCTGTAATGTTATTTTTTACGATAATTTATTGATGTATGATATATTTATTACTTGCCCATCCATACCTACAACAAACGCAATAAAGCGACTCCATTGTTTTGACAAGCAATGTATTCCCACTGTCGGCCCAAGACCATGCTGCAAGTATATAACAGTAAGCGAAATAGGGAGTTTTTACAGAAATGACACGAATAACTATGAAATGACAAGAGATGACACAAAATGACAAGAGATGACACAAAATGACAAGAGATGAAAAGAAATTACACAAGACAAGGAAAAGCAAACGAAAATCACGCTGCAGTGCAGGTCGTAGGTTCGATTCCTGCCCAGGACATGCATTTGTGTGCATGAACATGTCCGCATGTCCCGAGTCTAGGTGTAATTAAGTGTATATTTAGTTTGTATTTACAAACAAAAAGTAGTATATGTAGTAATATCAGTTATCTGGTTTCCATAGTACAAGCTCTGCTTAGTTTGGGATCAGGTAGTCATGTGTAAAATAATTTCCAAGGATATTTATTTATTTATCATAGGCGTCGGCGGACTGTAAATACTGTACTGTACCTGTAATGTGGCACGACCGTAATATTTTTTCGTAATATTTTTTAAAAAATCCTTCACAGGTCCGACGTCGAACAAGTCCGACTGGACACTGACAATACAAAGTTAGAGAGAGACATGGTTAGTTCAAGTACTTAAAATGTGAGATGGCGATATTGTGCGCGCGCTCGGAAATAAACAACGTAAGCGCCAAACCACATTTTCTTGAATTAAAAAAAAACTACTTCATGAATTAAAATATGGTTGAAGGGTAGTTTAGATATCATTATTTGCTATGTTTTAGAAATAATTTCGTGATCTAAATCGTAAAAACATCGTGGTAGCAAGGAAAATTGTAAATAATTAGAGCTCATTTCATATTTTTTTTTTATCGAGAAAATTTCATCAAATCGTGATTTGGATTTAAAGATACTCATGATAATATAGTCAAAAATCATACATCTAAATATAAGATTCCTAGTCCACATACTTACTTAAAGAAAAAGTAGAATAGAAAATCAACCAAATTTCGAACCCTCATCTGAAGTACCTCTGCACCTGTTTTTCGAAATTACACAATAAAATTTAGATACACAATAAACGATCGACTTTAGTATCCGCCAAGCTTGCTGTTTAGTTTCGTTTAATTTAAGCGTTTTGTTATAGGTAATGTCCGAAGTTAAATTTAGTACCTACATTGTTTTATTTACTCATAAGTACAATTATTTCTTTAAACATTGTGTTTTTTAAACTATAATAAATTCAAAGATTTTTTCTATCAGGTACATCCTCGAACGTACATCTTATCTAAATTCACGGAATTTTGCGTGATTTGAAACTTTAAACGTGTGTTTTTTTTGCTATTTTTGAATTTGTTACAATGTTAGTAATCAACCAAAAGATTGCTAATACACTGGACCGCAAAGAAAAAGGGACGGTTAGAAAATCTTCAATATCTTCAATCGCATTTTTATTTATTTTACATTTATTTTACATTTATTAAAAATAAAAACCTTGAATTCATTATTTTTTTTATTTTCATTGAAGTATATTAAAATATCCTTTAATTTAGACTTTATTTCATAAAGCTAGGTCAGGTACTTTAGAAGATATTGAAGATTTTCTAACCGACTCTTTTTCTTTGCGGTTAGATGGCTGACAACATGTCAACCACCAACAATTCACGATTTATAACGAAGAATTCACGAAGAAAATATAAGAGACCAGTAGTTTCGCAATGGACAATTGTTAGGAGACTCGAGCCTGGCGCCTGTGGTATGTTTGGATTTGATGTTATTATATTCGAATCTAATTTTTAATAAACATTATTGAACTGTGAAGGAAACATCGTGATAAAACCTGCTTACTAGTAGGTATTAGTACCTTGAATCTAGGTACTAGTATCTATTATTTATAATATTGTTTTCATCTATTACAATAGAAAATAAATAAAATATTTATATATTCAATAGATTGAAAAGATTAGATTCAGTTATACGATGAATAGAAATTTAAAATATTTATAAGAAAACAACACTCGAAATATTAAAACTGGAGGCATGAATAATAGGATATGTCCTGCTTAGCATATTGCTACATGTGACAACATCGCAGATTTTTTGCCGAAGCCTCCAAAACTTGATGCAACTGTGAAGTATTTTTCTTTTAGTTTTAAAATTGTTACTAAACATGTTTCTACTCAATAGCTACGTCCAGAAGTGTCACATGCCGCGCGAGGAAAATTTTCCTCGCCAAGTTTGACTTGCCTCACGTGAGGCAAATGCGCGCCCTGCCTCACCTGAGCACTCACATTTGCCTCGCCTAGTTTGGCAATCGTGAGACAGAACGATGTCAAACGTGTCAAACTGATTGATCGGGTATACCTTTCCCTGTCTAGAGTGTCAGTTGCCTCGCCATTTGCCTCGCGCGGCATGCGACTGAGGCAAACGTCGTGCTTCGCGAGGCATGTGGGTGAGCAGCCTCGCGCGGCATGTGCTTGTTGTAGAGACGTCTAATAATTTGTTATTGTTAATAACAGAAAGAAATCTCGTCACGATGTTTTTCAATGGCTGCGTCTACATTAGCCGCATGCCGCGCCCAAGCACCCAGTTATGACGTCGGAACGCATAGACATAATGTCATAACATGGGTGCGGGCGACGCATGCGACGTATCTGGACGCACTAAATCAATCTTGGTTTTTCCGACGTCAAATAATAATATAATAATAATAATAAATGGGTTATTTTCAAACATATAAACACGACATAACTAAAGGAAACAATGCATCTGTATAAACAGCAAGCGTGAAGACTCGTCAGAGTCGGGAAAACACGTGCTTATTGATAGAACACGTGTGTTATGATAAATTACTCGTCATTTCTTTGACCTACAGAAATATAAGGGACATTACTCAATTGTAGCTCTACCATCCATTAATTCGTTCGTTATGAGCCTCTATTCGCTAGTCTAGGTGAAATATAGGTACATTTGTAGCAAATGCGCCTTTTACGCTGCATGTCGTAGGTTCGATTCTTACCCAGGACATGCATTTGTGTGCATGAACACGTCTGTATGTCCCGAATCTGGGTGTATATGTATATTAGCTATGTATTTACAAATAAAAGTTAGTAGGATTATGTAGTAATATCAGTTATCTGGTTTCCACAGTACAAGCTCTGCTTAGTTTGGGATCAAGTAGCCGTGTGTAAAAAATGCCCCAGGATATTATTATTTATTATTATTATTAAATGACAATTTATCATGCAGCCGATTTGCCATAAAATATTTTACGCGCTAGCAACCAGTGAACATCTACATGCGAAAAAAACATTTCCTTGCAAGCGGACAGCAGAATAAGTATCTTCTTTGACTATTACGCATGATTTATGCTCGGTAGGGTTTAGAGGGGGATATGCGGTACGGGCCCCCTGCGTTAATGAGTGGATGGGTTGCCGGTATTTCCTCTAGTTAAATTAGGATAGACCAAAAACTCCAATTAAATATGGGAAGATGACAAAGATAACATCAAAGTATCTAAAATTACTTCAGTAGAAATTAATAAATTACATGTTTTTAATAAAAACACGAGCCTCCGCAATATTTTCCTTAATTTGTGACGTACCAATCTATAAATTACTCTCGTCAGCACCTAAACGCGACTATCCTGTAATTTAATTTGGAAGTTATAAAAATAACGCTTTGAATTAATAAATGTTAATGTTGTACTTACTTGTCTAACTTGAAGTTAAACAGTATCAAATTATCACGAAATAATTCCAATATTCCGGTCGAAAATATAATGTACAAGTAAGGCTAGTCAAACTTGCACTTGGCCAATCCTTTTTATATAACAGTAAAACAAAAACATATTATCAGTCACAGAAAAAATATTTGAACATAGATTAAGCACGCGACAGCCGCCTTTTCCAAACATTTTCCACTATGTTTACCCATCAAATGCCAAGTCTTATCGCTTCCTATGTTTTTCAATCGCCTTGACTCGTTTGAATGCTACAATCCGTGTAATACTTCGAACTAAGCAATTAGTAGGAAAGTAGTATTTTTTACTACACTAGCCGTGTTCCCGATTGGATTTTCTATGCAAACTTTCATCTCCTATTTAACTTTTTTAGGGGATGAATATCCTGAACAGTGATAAAGCTGACTTTTAATCATAAACAGAAGCTTAAATACTAATTTCCATTTTTTACTTGTCCGGTTTTAGTAGGTACTTAGCTATCATTGCTATAGAATCTTTTAAACTTAAACTCGATACCTATCTAAATAATTAATAACAAATTTTATTTAATGGGTAGATTAAAGTAAGTATACTCACTAATAATTTAAACACAATTCGTACACTTGTTTGAAGGTACCTTCTTACTTGAAGTACAAGAAGGTACTGAATAGTAGAATATGAAAATGGATATTACTATATTTTTATTCTGATTTAGAGGAACGAATTATCTATTTGATTGACATTATCGTCGTCAAATGGGTCTTGATCTAAGTCATCAATAAGAGTACGCACTTATTGTCGACTACATCGTTGTTCTAGAGTACCTACCTGCCGATCGCAGGGTAAGGTAATAAAGTTCGTATGGGGTCCCTATTTTTCTGTAGCTTGATACCAAAAAAAATGTTTTTAGAATTAATTCAGCATTTTTGATTCCCTAAACGGTTGAAAAATTGAACGGGGGACACATTTTCAAAGTAGGTAGATTTAAAAAAAAATACAATTTAGGTTATTCATAACAAATAAAAAATATTATTTTTATGCAACAACATATTTTTTTTAAATCAGACTGTATTTTAAAAACAAGCATGTTCAAAGACTTCGCCGAAAAGAACGACCATTTTTTCTTAGTACAAAAATTTACAAATAAAAAAAATTACAACCGGTTCATTAGTTTCGCAGATACTATTGCAAACAAAACTGAAGCGGGTATTACAGTCATTCATTTCATCTTGAATTAATATTTCAGCGCGCGAAGTTTTCCAAAAACATCGGCAATAGTTGATATGCCATCTCTAAATTCCTGACAGTATCTGCAGATAAACGGACTAGGTATCTGACGCACGTGCGTCAGCGTAAGTGATGCTGCATAGTGTATAACAAAAAAATCTCTTATCTCTAATGTCGTAAAGCTTTTAATGCCATGTTTCAAGTCACCGCACCACATTTGGGCACACTTGTGCTCAGCGCACCGCTACCTACATGCAGCAAAATTCACACATCTGTTATCGCACTCGCAAGTCGACAACTTATTAAATAAACAATTATAGAGAGGCACCCTCGGAATTGTCAACCTCCAAAATTATAAACCAAAATGAATTGATCGATAATAGAAGAGGCCAACAAGACCTAACTCCCTGTCAGTCGAGAGTATGTCTGTCATGAGTCATGGACCTAAGGCCGCGCTCACTTTGGATGCGTTTTCGTCCGAATTTTACTCGTGCATACACGTACGAACAACACGAATGATCCCGACCTTCCAAGTACTACGGGAGTGCGCAAACTGGGTGCGGTTACTTACACGTACGACCAACTCGCACCCAGTGTGCGCACTCCCGTAGTACTTGGAAGATCGGGATCATTCTGCGTGCTCGTACGTGTACGCACGAGTAAAATTCGGACGAAAACGCATGCAAAGTGAGCGCGGCCTTACAATCAGCAATTCTCCGCAGACAAAGCGAATCTAAAATAAATTCCACTTAATTAATTTATTAAATACCTACACAAGAAGGCATTATTCACCAGAAGATGAGCCTTATTGGCGATACACATGTTTTCAACATTATTTTCCTCGAACGACTGAGTCGTACTGTGTCCATGGACTCCGTTTAGTAGGTCAAACTATTTTGAGAAGTCACGTGTCTCCCTCTTTTATTTGTGACTAAGGTGGCAAACAAGCGTACGGCGCTTGATGTTATGTAGTTACCGTAGCCTATAGATGCTTGCATCGTTCGCACGTTGCCGATTTTAATGGGAGTGGGACAGAGTGAGGGGAAGGTGGAGGTTGGGCTTCTGGCTCTCTCAGTCATCTTACGGAACACAGCTGTTATAGCTATTTTACGCCGATCTTCTGTGCGAGGGTGGTACTACCCCGATCGATCCCGGACTCTTTCTCGATTACACTTTGATTCACCTAATAAGTAATTTTCATCATGAAATATTGTGATAAAGCAAGCAATTCTCAATTTATTAGGTGCTTAATTTTCGATCAAAGAGATCGTTGGCAATAGATATCTATTTCATTTATTACTTAATCGATTTTTTGGAAGAATAAATCAAATTGATCAGTATTGTATGTATGCTCTCATTTTAAATCATGTCACAAAGATAGCGCGAAGGTACTTGCATCAGTTTCAGGTCACAGCATAGGCATCTAGCTGACAGTGAAATTGACTTTTCATCCCATCTATTCGAAAAGGACGGCTTGGTTCGCCTTTAAGTGAGCCCAAAGGTGGTGTTTTAAGGCGGTGTATAAGAAACTTGTTCCAAATTCAAAAAGTGCGCCGGAATGAACTTTTCCGCACACTTATGAAATAAGTGTGCGGGAAAGTAAATTGCGGCGCACTTTTTGAATTTAGATTATCTTAGTGTTCAGCGCCAAATAAATCCAACACAAATATTGTTTGAATAAAGACTGGCTGGTACGACGCGACGGGGCCCATAGTCGAGCCGCCAGCTGAATAAAAAAATAAATCAAATTAAAACGCGCGAACTAGCCTATGGATGCTTATAATACCGAAGGCATTGCTCGAGTGTTGCCGACCTGGTTGGGCCAGTTGGGCTTGCGGCTCTCTCACTCATCGTACGAAACGCAGCTGTAATAGCTACTTTACGCCGATCTTCTGTGAGAAGATCGGCGTAAAGATCGATCTTGGGTGGTACTACCCCGGTCGAGCCAGACCGTATATGAGCTGCAGTCAATTGGCTACAGTTTGGCTCTACCACCTTTAAATGTCTTATTAAATAATAATATTACAATAAAATATGAGGAGCCCTTTATTTTCTCATAGAGGGTGATGAAAAGTAGAGTGTATCTCTCGGGCGCAAAATATTTTTGGCTCGGGCGACGTACTTTGAATCCCTCGCTACGTTCAGGATTCTACTAAAGAATCCCTCGCTACGCTCGGGATTCTACTCTAGAATCCCTCACTTCGCTCTGGATTCAAAAAAGCGCCCTCGCTGAAAAAAATATTATTTTGCTCCCTTATGATACAATCTACTATTCCAGTACAGCGCCACAATGGCGACATTAATTAACACACTTACCCCAAATTCATAGAAAGTTATGATGGACTTACACTAGCATTACAAATCACTTTTGTTCCTAAAATATTTGTAAAACCATTGAACTCTATAACGGCGGTAATATTTCGAAATTATATTTTTCCTACTAACCAAACCGGCGAAAACGCCTTGCCACTCCAAGAAGAGATAGTAGCTGAATAAGATTAATTGCACAGAGTGATACCAAATGTGATTTACTTAATTTATTGTTTAACATTGTTACTTGTAGGATTCCTGACCCCAGCCCCACCCGTGTATTAAATTATTGTCACCATTGTAACACCACGCTGTATAGGTACATAGAAAACGCAGTTTGACAGCTAGCCCTACAATACATATTTTCACACATTGTTAACCCGTCAAAATATGAAATAAAACACCGATATTATGATAATAAGGTTTCTTGTTCGATTAATACTAGTTTACAATAAGATTACTTTACCATTCTTAACGTACAAGTAATAATTAGGTGTATGTTCACAATGTACAATTATGTAAGTTTTTTTGTCTTAAATTCAGAAAACAGTCCGCCGGGCCGCCGGGCGCAAGGGCACTTCGAGATTTGACGTCACTGGTAACAGTTTTCCAAAGAAATTAATCGAGAGTCATCTCATCACACTTCACACGAACAATCAAACTAGTATATATAAAATCGCATTATTCACTGATGCAACTGTCTCCTTGACTATACGTCCTTAAAGTGCAGCTACCAAAAATATTAAGAAATACAAATTGCCAGAAGGTACTTACAAAGATGCAACAAAATTAAACAATAGTTAGGTATATTTGTTTACAATGGCAAAGTCCGAAGACGAAATAATCCTACAACCTTTCAAGGATGGTATGCCAGAAAAAATATATAATTGATACAATCATCTTGAATTGCCCTTACAACAGTTCCTTATTTATCGGGCCTATCTATATGCAGATCTGTCGTAATTTCCGATGTCTGTACCTATAGGTAATTTATGATGTAGAGTACTCAAAAGACTTTAATTAGTTAATTTATTTGATATAGCCTTACCCCGGAATTTATAGAAAGTTATGGACTTACACTGGCATTACCAATTATTTTTGTTCCTATAAAGGCTTGGTAAAACCATTGTAAGCTGGGTACAAATCTCTATTAAGGTTGGTGGAAGATTACACTGTCTTTATCGTAGCTGAATAAAGGTCTTGTTGTTGCGTGTACGTATACCTCTTGGCAAGCATTCATGCATCAAAGCGACATAAGAAACTTATGCCGCCTACTTATGCCGGCCTAGTCCAAAATAGGACAGACAAGTGGACTAGCTCACATTTGCCTCCTCAGATCGACTTGATTGGCCAAATGACGTGGTTAAACTCACTCTGCCGACATTTGTAAGCATTCAAAATACTGTCAAGCAAGTAGAACTAAGACAATGGTATATTTCCAACAACAAAGTACCCACTTATTGAATTACGTTTTTCTTGGCTGTCAATTGCCGAATGTGCTCACAATGTGTCGACATAATAAAATAAATAATAATGTGCGGGCTACCGCAAAATATACGCTCAGTCCCAGACCTCTGAGAGCAATAATCAAATGTATGAACAATTGAAAAGTTCTTTTATTTGTGTCCGTCCCTTTGTAAATATTGTCTGACTAATTGTTTTGAAATAAATAATTAAATACTTTGACACCCACCCAGATCAAATTACGAAAAGGCCTTTTCCGAAATTTGCTTTGGCGGGAATCGAACCCGCAACCACGCGATGCAGTGACCGAAGCAGTCATTATTCAAACCACTGCGCCGAGTGGTCGTGAAAATATACCTACTTAGTTGTGTTGTAGTACGATTTCGGGCTTCTTATAATAAGGGCTAAAACTGTTTTATCAGTTGCATCTTTGTTAGTACCTCAGTATTCGGCTCGGTTGTCGCAATTATGATTAATCCCACTTTTTCGCAAACAATATTCCAATGTCGGTGCTAATTCTATTGGCTACTAAATTTTTCACAAATAATATATTGATATTCTGCTCAATGAATTACTGTATTACCAGTACACATATGTATTTCTCTCTCCCACGGAGATATTCACAAGCTATGCGACTGAGATGCGATTGATGTTGCCAATTGATATGGTACTCTATGAAGAGTCGAGGGTCAAACTTTGGCGTCATCGTTGGACACCATTGTCGATACTGGCTTACAAAAGTAACAGTAGTGGGAGTGTGTAGGCTTAGTCCCAAGTATATTAAAAAAAAAAAAAACCTGGACATAATACAGTCGAATTTGGGTAGTGTTGTGCGCACGACTATGCATTTGCCCTCAGTCCCGAGCTTCTAATTTTGACTCTATTCCCGACTTCATAAAGTAGCATATCAATAGGCAATTTATGGGTTGCATCTCAGTTGCGTATCTTGTGAATATTTCCGTGGGAGAAAGGCCTTAGGGTCCAAAGATTTAGTTTAGTCATGTTTAGTTTGTGTATCAACAAAATTAGAACCATTGGAAAATGTTTGCTACCAACATTATTATTGCAGTTTGGACACAATTGCTGGCTCAGATTATTATTTATCTCAAAGCAAACCTAATTAATCAACGCTTTCATTCATTTTATTGCTTGTACATTTATTGGAGACTTCTGAGCAAAAAAAGCAAATACAATACGCTAAATTTAATATTAATTCATAAGTATTAAATATGTACATATACAATAGTCTTTAAGTACACAATTTAAAATTAATTAAGTAAGTATAAATGCATTTGAACGAATTTTTGTGCTCAAACAATTTTGGCGAGAGTACACATTAAAAATATTGGGACATCACTAAGATTTTATTATTATTTATTTATGTAAAAATAAATTTTACAAAATATATTTCACGAACTGTTATTTCATTATTTTTAATTTGTTTTCGTTTTGTGCATTCAGTTATTTTGTTATACTCGCTTGTCGTCAAAATCTATTCAATTTCTATTCAGTCACACCAAAGAACAGAATTTAGGCATTAAACAAAGTAAAATTTGGCAAGACACGCGTTCAAACCATGTTAAACTTTGTTGTAATAACATTATAATGAATAATTTATAAATAACTTTTTAGAATATAATATCGAATTCCTCATTTGTTACGTCTACATCAGGCGCATGCCGCGCCCGACCGCTCAGTTTTGACGCCAGAACGTACAGATATAATGTCATAAAATGAGTGCTCGGGCGAGGCATGCGCCTGATGAAGACGCCGCCAATTAATAATTAGGTACCTATGTGAAATTCTTAAGTCTTTTTATTATTGATGACGAATTGCATTGAATAGATATATATATTATTGTTTACTATGTAGGACACGTAAGGAAAAATACGCTAAAGGAAAGATTATATAATCTCAAGGGTTTTTATTAGGTCAAGTAGCGCTTGTAATAAGGATGATTTACTCGGTGTGACCGAACGGAAATATTCATAAAGGAAAATTATGTGCGCAGTACAAGAATTTAAATTTGCCACATTTTTACTAGCATTAGGTATATCTACAGTGGTTGTGCCTGTTTTTGTATAAAATTCTCACACACACGTTACTCGATTAGTTCCCATTTACAAAATAACCGCTAATTGCAATGATCACCATTCGCTTGATTAGATTTATTTACAACATTTTAAACTAAAAGTTTAACATAGTGACTAGTTATAAATGTAAATTCGTAATAAATCATGTGATGATGAAAGTGAACGATAAATTATCTCCTAATCTGCCTCTGTAGTAAAATAAATACTCCTAATTTTATATGTTTTCTATCATAAAAATTAGATGCTATTTTAAAATCTTCAAATAACTCTTATCCACAAATTTTGCCAGATATTCTATGGATATTTGGTGGATAAGAGGTATCTGAAGATTTTGAAACAGACCCTTACTAGCATATAATAATATAAAATAAATATAAAACCTACGTAGAATTGATACAGCTATATCAAATAGATGCAATCAAAGAGTGAATATTGAATAGTTACAGACTGAATTCGTTTATGTACTGTGAAATTAATGGAAATATGAATTGTAACATGCTATTTACATTATTTAGTAATATACTAAATTATGTATAATTTTGACACTGTTACGGGGTATCGCTACATCACAACGCAAACTGACTTCAAATTCAATTCAAAGTCATGTAAAGGTGCGATTTCGCGGAACGCGGCAGACAGCGGACGTCAGTCGGTCTCTATAAATTGTAATGCCGTCAGCCGTCGCGGCACATGTCATAGCCACAATTTGTATGAGACCGACTGATATCTGCTGTCTGCCGCGTACTGCGAAATCGCACCTTTACTCAAAAACTTACTATCACATAGGTATTGGCTATGAATACATAAAATACTATTTTGGACTTCTGTTATACCGTGAGATAAAGATAGATACTGGAACCGGTTCTGTACTGTGTTGTGACGTAACAAAACGCCCATAAAATGCACACGGAAAGAACATAGTACACTTAAATGTAACTCACTTAATAATCGTAGATAATTGCTTTATATTACAGAATATTTACAATATTATTCGCGTCATCGTGAATTAGTTTCTATATTCTTGGATTTAGCACAAGTAATACAGGTAGTTGTTTAATTAAAAATTGTGGAATAAATTTATTTTATATGCACAATCGTAGGGAGAATACACTGTGTACCTATGTATACATCCCTCCTTATTTCACAACATATGTTAAGTAATATAGATCGTCAACTGACATAGAGAGAGATGTAACTATCTGATGATGTATTCTTCTTACTTGTGCATAATATATTAAATTCCTCCGATGCCCATTCAAACTTCAAATCATGATTTTACAAACATACCAATACTTCTCTATGAATAATTAAATTAATCGATGAATTCGCATACACTTTTATAATAGTCTATTTCGACGATTATAAAATATTGAAGGAGGTTATCTAAGTGCGTTCATACCGACACAGCAACACAACACACTGTATACAAAAACTCAATGTACTCTCACGTTACAGTAACATAAAATACAGTAAGTTGTCTTCGCAGAAAATGCGATACGATGTAGAGGTGGAAACTTCAAAATAAAACCAATAGATGCGTCCAAATGCCGCGCATGCCTCACCCGAGCACTCATATTATGACATTTTGTCTAACCGTTCCAACGTCAAAACTGAGTGCTCGCGCGAGGCATGCGCCTGATGAAGACGCCGCCAATGATCATCGCCTGACTAACACACCAACAAACTAAGCAACACTAGTACTATGGCTACCATACAATGAACTGAGGGAGATGCCAGTGACATCCAGACCAGGGCAAATTTCGGAAATGGTGTTTTTGTACTTTGCCCTGGTCTGGATGTCACTGGGATCTGCCTCAGTTCATTGTATGGTGTATTGTATGCGGAAATCGAACCCGCAACCTCCAACAACAACGAGCCGAGTAGCCTACGCTACGCTACGCCATGCGGTTGTCAAATAAATGTACCTAAAGGATTTCTTCCCTGGGTAATAGGGGGAAGGAACTCCATACAAATCTACTTACAAACAAATCAATCAATTGCTCAAAGCAATCTCCGGTGACCACAGAGTAAAGACTAATGAAAGAGGTGCCCTTATTAGATATTTGTATGAAACAAAACGTGGTCATTGTTTTTTCATTTTCATTTTACTATTTACCGGTAAATAGTTGAACTACTCGCTTCGTTTTATGTCGATGTTAGTACTAGGCCGACCACTCGGCCGACTTGCTTAGGGCCAGTCCCCTTAGTAACTGGTCCATGACGGTGACCGATAGTATTGGAACTAACAGAATAGTGCGGCATAAGTACCTCTGCGGCTTTTCTGTGAAGACAACTTAACCTGTATTCTTCATATTATATTCAGTACCTAGTCTGTGTTGGACATCATAATGTTTGTTTTTATTTTTTATCATATACTTTATTCTCGAAATCAAGGCGGTAATGAACCGTGAATTTTTTTTTGTATTTTAAGGCGAGATTTACATTGTAATTTGATCCACTCACGCTCATACAGATGCTGTCATTAATAAATCAGAGCTCGGTTTTACGTTCTCCGTCTAATTTACATTTGGATCAGTTTTGCGCATCAAACTGAAGTAATCGAAGAGCATGCCCATTCACTCGACGAGCTCTCTTTAAAAATGTGATATTCTGACCGGAAACTCGGTACAAGTGAGTTTCCGTAGACAGCGTGGTGTGGGTCGGCGAGGGCGTGGGGCGGGGTGGGGGCGGGCGGCGGCGCGGGGGGGCGGCGGCGGCGGGGGCGCCCGGGCCGACCGCCGTCATACCCCGTCCAGCTGCCGCACGCGCACGTCCTGCGACGCGCACATGTCCGGCGCGAACGGCAGGCACGTGAAGTACGCGCACGCCGCGCACTCGTACGCCGGCGCCGCGTAGAACAGCGCCACCAGCGCGCACACCAACCCCGCCGCCGACACCAGGCACACCCACACTAACGCTATCTTCCGCCGCCTCTCGTACGGCCCGAACGTCACGAACGGCAGCAGAGCGTACGATAGCAGGAACCCGAATACGAAACCGAACACGTGCGCGAAGTTGTCGATCCACGGCAGCAGGCCCAGGAGGAACAGTGCGATGGCGATCCCGACTAGTTTTAGTATGGCGCGTTTCGGATGCCTCAGGAGGGGCCACGCGCCTATGACCTCCACTATTAGACAAGCTAGGAGACCGAAATGCGAACCGGCAGGTCCCACCTGAAACAGAAGTAGAAACGCCTTAGTACCTACGATGATTTTACATAAGTACTATAAGATCAATGCACTTACTGCAGGGCTAGCACGGTTACCACGACATGACTTTTGTCACGGATTACATCGCATAGGATAGAAGGAGACAAAATTGATTTATTTTACATCTTCTATTATCACAGCTGGCTGTGCTAAACTTGCTGGACAGCCCTTGCTGGATTTGCAGAGGATCGGAAGGAATGACGTGAAGAATAGAGGCCTATGTCCAGCATGAGTTAAGAGAGGAAGAAGAAAGTCCATGAGTATATAATCATCACGATCAGAAATAATCTGAAATTTCCTTCCCCGGGGAAACCCCCCTTTTAAACGGAATCATGGCATTTTCACCACAGACTCAATTGGTATAGCGATAACTCTCGGTGGTAAATCTACTCGTCTCCCCACTCACCTCAGCTCTATAGGGTTCAAAGATAGCTGACGCCATGTTCCCAGCGACGCCACTGCCAAGGTATACGACAGCTATTCTGACAGGGCCAGCCATTTTTTCAAGGTCCCTCATGAAGAGCCACTGCAGAGCCAAGGTAGCGGCCAGATGTAGTAGTCCAGCGTGCACGAACAACGAAGTCCATGCGCGGTACAGCTGGTCTGGTCGGCGTCTTCGCATGAATGGTAACATGCCACAGACATCGTCTAGGCAGGACACCTGGAATTGAAGATTGGTAATCGTCAGATCCAAAGAAAAGGTCTTCTCAGTAAAACAATAATGCAAGGAGTCTAAGTCTAATACAGCTCGACTGGTCTGAACACCACCCGTTCGAACTCCACTCGCGTAAGGATTCTCCCTCGGTGGCAACTCCAGCCGGCTCATCAAGGCATGTTAGTTCAGTCCTGATTTGAATGTGCTACTTACCGTATGAAGTATCATAACTGGCTTCCTTCATGACTCGGTCGGTGAGTATAAAAAGTATGGTACATGGGAAGTTGTGCATGTTAGCCAAACTAAGGGAGACTGAAAGCCATTAATACGAATGCGATCCAAGATTCATCATCCTAAAGGACATTGATTGATCGGTGGCTAAGCATAGCTTGGCAAAGTCAGTCAGAGATGGTCGTCCATTTAGTGACTTCGAACTGAGCATCTCCGTGCTTCAGAGGATACGTAAAAGTTCAGTCACAGTTATTGTTATCTAGACAGCAGTCGTTAAGTCGTTGAATAACTCTGCCACCAAGTTGGTCACTAACTATAGATTGGTCTAATTTGAAAGTTTATAGCTACCTGTGAACATAATGACGCTTCTTCGTGAAAATAACCCTTGATGAAATCGCAGTGCTCCCGAGTGGTGATGACACACTGCCCGTGGACTCCTATGCAGCAGGGATGGCCTATGACCTCGCAGGCCATGTGCTCGGCCGCGTGGCCCGCCCGGCCCGCCGCAGCGGAACCGTCTATAACTGACTTGCGGCAGATCGGCCATTTTGTGATGTCGTCTGGCCATTCGTGTGGTGCTATTGAACGGGGCGCTTCGCAGAACCTGTAATGAGAAGATAGTTTTATGTTGGTTGAGCCTACTAGCACTGTGAGGTTATTATTACTAGAATTCTCTCTAGCCCTTCCAAATAGGTAAGCCAAAATGCTTGTGGTAGGAGTGAGTCTCATCAAAACTAGGTACAGACGTACACCTCGGAGCAACCACTTGGACACCCCAGGACAAAACTATCCGAAACATATACGTTAAACCTAAAATAGACCTATATAATTTTCGATAGACCAATCACAATACGTTGCCTCCGCTTCCCACCAATCACAATGGCGTAGCCTCCGCTCCCGCTCCACAACTTTTTTCAGTATTAGTTTGATGCAAGTTATTCCTAGTGCGAAGCCCAAAAGCTGGTTGGTGCGAGGTTTACATCATAAGTTTAAATTGCACTCGGGGATTGGATTCGGAACCACTCCGTAACAAGGGCGGCCCCTATAACCACTGGGCTATTGACGCTTATGAGTTTTCACAGTACATTCGTCTACATTACGCGCATGGCGCGCCCGAACACCTACTTTTGACGTAGACGTATTGTCGTAATAATATGAGTGCTCGGGCAAGGCATGCGAGGCATTTGGACGCACCAACTCAATATAAGATAATGAAGTATAAAGTTTCTTGTTCTTGAATACTTACTTGGGATCTAAGCCGCAAACAGACCCTGATATCCGACCTCCAGGGCCAGATTCACCGGAAGACCATTTCTTCCACGTTGATATTGTGTTCTGAAATAAAAGAAATCAAATGAGAACCTTTATAGAATTTAAATTCCTTAAGGGTCATTTTCCGTGGCTATTGTTAGTTTAGGGATGTGACGATTACTATACTTTATATTCTAATATCATTACTATAATATTCCCACTTTCTTCATGTACCTACCTACGTTTCATAATAAATAGTGTGAATCTTACCTTTGATATTAATCCTCTTATCTGTCATGTGAGCATGTGCAAAAATATTTATTAGGATAACATTTTTTAACAATTTCATTTTTATATAAATTTACCTATGTATCGTATAACCGAAAAATATTTGTACAGAGTAAACTGCACAGAAGTGATACAATAAGATACGGAAGATGGGAGCTCCTGCGTATTTTCATAGAATTCAAATGGAAATAGGAACTTAAACTGTAAAGACACATCCATTTCCTCTGCATTTAAATGCGCTCAAGTCGATGTGAATCGTTTGAACACTTACCGAACAGTCAGCCTTAGAGGACTGCACACAACCCGAGTCATCGTTTCGTATGCAGCACGCCGTGTCTCGTTCTCGTCTCGCGGAAGCTGCTATCGCGCGAGCTATCCTCGCGTCTCGCCTCATGCAAGGCGCAAACTTAGCTCCTAAGTGTATCAGGTCCGCCGCCCGAGGGCCGAGCCAGAATGACGCTGGTTCTTCCCACTCCACCTTGAAACACAATGGTAGAATATTAAGTACCTTGACATTATAATACTCATACAGTATGTTAAGAAAACCCTGTCCGAGCCGAAACCGGTATTTAGGTTACCTAATCACATGACCAAATAAAAGAAAATAAAAAAAAACATGTTAGTAAACATATTAATGAAAATTTTAAATGCCAATTTCTTTTGCCTTTTTCCTCCAAAATGAAGAAAATTTTAAAAATAAGACAACGCCTTTACCGGCAGTAATTATGTTAGATCGTGTGGCGGCACCTCTGACCACAAAGTACGTAATGACGTCATTTTATGAAAAAAAATATTATGTAAACGGGGTGCAGCCCAGCATTCGGCCACTTACTATGCTAAAAATAATATCTTTTTTTTTACAAAAATAGAATCTAATCTCGATACCCAAAAATACGTTTTCGGGTCGGACAGGGTTTTCTTAACACACTGTATAAAGGGCTGGCTTGACTGGGGTAGTACCACCCTCTCACAGAAGATCGGCGTAAAGTAGTTATTACAGCTGCGTTTCGTACGATTCGTGAGAAAACCCAACCAACTCCCATTCTCCTTCAGGTCGGCAACATGCGAGTGATGCCTTTATTAGTGTTGCAGGCATATATAGAATACAGTATACGGCACGGTATACGTACGGAGACGGTAACTGCTTGACATCAGGCGGTTTACCACCTTAGTCATACAAAAATAATGTCATACATCGGTTTGTGATTTACGTTACCATACCATACTCACAGATGAATTGGTGTAACTTATAATAACCCTCTTTGCGTTGCTATAAACTTTGAATATAAGTCATCAAGTATTGCGTACACGCGTATAAAACCTCAAAGGGATAGTGAACCCAAATTACGCAGACCCTTTGCGGTCATTCGCCGCTAAAAGATGGCATCATGAAAGACTGCTCTAAGCAGCAAAAAGCAGACAAAGGGGCGGCCTACAAAGGCCGTGTGACCTACATGCAAGCTCGCTCGCTAATACTCTTATTTTGTGTCGCTCTCCCTAGAGTCCCGAGTACGTCTACGCACACCCTTTGTGGTTAGGCACTTTCTAATTGTTAATTTCTTACCCAACTACGGAATAAATTATTAATCGTGACCCTATCTATTTTAGAACAGCTGTTGGCTAATATGTTTTTTTTTCACTGGAAAAAGCATAAATAGATAAATAGGTCAATCTCGGTTTAAGGCTGGAACCATTGCAACTGACAGCTCGAGGTTGACCGCTTTTTGCTCAAACAATGTCGAAGGACCGCGAGTTGAATTTTTTGAATTTAGAATTTTCGATACGCCACGATACATCAAAAAGACGACATGATAAATCAAAAACAGAAGTGACTCATATACTAAATTCGTATCTTGCCTACTTTTATTTAGTCGTATAAGGGTAACTTCGTATAGGAAAATTTTCACTAAATCTTAAGTACAATTTAAGTACTACATTTTTATAAATAGGTAGATGGGTAGGATATTTTTTCTTTGTAATCTTTTTTATTGTTATTTTGTTGATATTGTAAATAAAAGCTCACTAACTGTTAATTTTTAATTGTTCTGAAATTTAATTTTGCCCAACACTGGGTAATAGGTAGTACTACTTAAAAAAAGACTAGTACATAATTTAAATGTTTAATATTATAGGACAAAATAAGTAAAATTAAAACAACTTAAAATTCTAAATAACTGCAAACAAGAAAAATTGTTGACAACATCGGGTAATAACTGAAATAAAAGTAGTACTAATCCTTATTAGTTACTAGCTGTGCCTGCGACCTAGTACGCGCACATTTTTGGAAAAGGTTACCCCTTATTTGACTGATGGATTGATGGAGGATGACGGACGGATGGAGTGGCAATGCAACGCATGCCGGGCATGCATGCAACCCTCATAGGATCACTGTTTTGCCCGTCAGTCTATCTGTCCGTCTGTCAAAACGTGCACAGCCTAAACCGCTTGGGTTAGAAACATGAAATTGTAACTTTTTATAGCGTAGAAGAAGACCACAGGAAGGATTTTTGAGAATTCAACAATTAAGGGGAGAAAGTATCTATGGATAGTCCCAGTTTTTCTGAAGCTAGAGACATGAATATTTGTATTTGTAGGCTGAGTAGCCGAAATACTAATTTTCATGTAAGGTCAAGATTTTCAAGCCAGAGCCATGGGTCTGGAGCAGCTCCATGATAATAATAATATATGGTATAATTAAAAATAAAATACTTGCTCCACAAAACGCCCCGTTTTGTGAGTTTTTAGGGTTCCGTACCTCAGAAGGAAAAAACGGAACCCTTATAGAATCACTTTTTGTCCGTCTGTCTATCTGTCCGTCCGTCAAAACGTGCACAGCTCAAACCGCTGGTGATACAAACATGAAATTTGGACAGTAAGTACCTTTCATAGCGTAAAAGAAGAGCAAAGGAAGGATTTTGGAAAATTCTTACCCTAAGGGGGTAAAATAAGGGGTGGAAGTTTGTATGGAATTCCCTCATTTCTGAAGTTAGAAACATGAAAATTTATATTTAGGCTACTAATACAAATACAAAATAGTAATTTCAGCGCTTTTGAAAATTCTACCCCCAAGAGGGTAAAATAAGGGGTGGAAGTTTATATGGGGGTTCAAATTTTTCTAAAGCTAGGCACAAGAAAATTTGTATTTAGGCTTCTTATTAACTAAGAATAGTAATTTCAGCGTTTTTGATCATTTCACCTCTAACGGTGTAAAATAGGGGGTGCAAGTTTGTATAGGCGTCCCAATTTTTCTGAAGCTAGAGATATGAAAATTTGTATTTGGGCTACTCATTACAAATTAAAACCGGACAAGTGCAAGTAGGACTCGTGCTCTGAGGGTTCCGTACAAATTTTATTATGTTTGTGTGTGCATCATATCTTTGGCGTGCAAATACAGGGCAATGAAGCAAGATGTGCTCCACTGTCTCGCTGGGGTTCTTCGAGCTTCCACTTTGCTAGTTTTCGGAACAATTACATAATAATTACAACACCTAAGTGTGTATTGTTCCGAAAACAGGGAAAATCATGAAGACTCGAATCTCGGGATAACAATTGCACTGCAAGCGACTGTGGTGAACAGGTTGGGCTAACAATCAAAAGGTCCCAGGCTCGATCCCTGTTGGGGCATGCACTAATGGATGAATTTTCATCTATGTGGATAATTTACAGTTCGCTGACGGCGAGAGAAAACATCGTGAGGAAACCTACCTATCCCTCGGGATTAGGTAATAGTCAGTTCCTGTATACACGGCGACAAGATTCACCACCTGTCACGTTGGGTTCTGACTATACAGGGTGAATTTTTCAAGTGTGCGTGGATGGCCAAATCCGAAACTATGAGTGATATCAAAAAGTACTCAAAAGAATCTCGGGGCTGATTTTGATGAAAATTGTAATTACTTCTCAAAATTCGTTTCTTATCAGCGACACTATCGAATGCTGTAATAATACAGTATGTGGTTTTTTATTCTTAATCAACTAGTTCGATTCCTGGCTACGACTATTGTTTTTTCAAAAATCCAATGATGCAGTTTTAGTTTTCATCAAAATCAGCCCCGAGATTTTTTTGAGTACTTTTCGATATCACTCATAGTTTCGGATTTGGCCATCCACGCTCACTTGAATAATTCACCCTGTATAGTCAGAACCCAACGTGACAGGTGGTGAATCTTGTCGCCGTGTATACAGGAACTGACTATTACGTAATCCCGAGGGATAGGTAGGTTCCCTCACGATGTTTTCTCTCGCCGTCAGCGAACTGTAAATTATGCACACACACATGCGAATTTTGAGAAGTTGTAATTACTTCTCAAAATTCGTTTCTATTCAGTGACACTATCGAATGGTGTAATAATACGGTATTTGGTTTTTTATTCTAAATCAACTAGTTTGATTCCTGGCTACGAATATTGTTTTTACGGTAAACTTAAGGAAAGAGCTAATTTTAAACAAAATAGTATTTTATTTCTCTTAAGTTACCTAACTATTAAACCCAAACTGATTAACTGTTCAAAAATGATTGAAAATTTGTAATTAGAACATAATGTTATGAAGATGACTGCGCTGCGAAGGTAAATAAATAAAAATATTGAGCATAATTTCGAACAAGGTAAAGGTAATGTACGTATGACTTATTACAGTCAACTTGAAAATATGCAGCAGTTTATTAAAAAACACAGTTTTTTTTAAGTTTACCATATGTCGTTACTTCCCAGAATTCGTTCCTTATCAGCGACACTATCGAATGGTGTAATAATATAGTAAGTGGTTTTTTTCAACTAGTTCGAAATCAACTAGTTCGATTCCTGGCTACGAATTTAGTTTTTTTCAAAAATCCAATGTTGCAGTTTTAGTTTTCACCAAAATCGGCCCCGAGACTTCTTTGAGTACCTTTCGATATTCCTTATAGTTTCGGATTTGGCCATCCACGCACACTTGAAAAATTCACCTGTATAAACGTGGGCTTTGAGTTGGTTAATACCTCTACAATGGGGTGGTGTATATCCACTCAAGCCTCTGACTACCCCCGAATGGGGATAAAAGTGGTGACGTTACATTTCTAAAAAAATATTTAACAGGTGATGACACTAAATAAATTTAGCACTGCAAATTTAGCGACTTATTAAATTTGGACCCATCCCTAAGAAGCTGTGATGTTTATTTGATGTATGGTTTAGTAATGTAGAGCATTGAACTCCGGTCTCCCAACTTAATCCTGATGCTCAATAAAACTAAACATATAGTAAACATTGCCGACCTGAAGGGAAGGGGTAGGGGAGAAGGGGGGGGGGGTTTGGGCTTACGGCTCTCTCACTCATCGTACGAAACGCAGCTGTAATAGCTGCTTTACGCCGATCTTCTATGAGAGGGTGGTACTACCCCACCAAACGGTGGTTAGTCCAACTTAAAAATAAGCAAACAAAAATAATTTCGTATTACTAATATTAAGTAGTATGAATAACATCAACTGAAACACGCTTAACATCAGGCGGGCCGTACGCATGTTTTTTTGTCTTGGCTTTTCTTGTCGCATATAGCCAGTGTCAAGTACCTACCTATAATAATATAGATTTTCAATGTTGCACTTCGCCACTTCCCGCCAAAAAAAAACAAGTTTGTCTAGCAACTCAGTGGTATAAAAAGATATCATAGGCAAGACAAAAAATATGAAAAAATGAAATGTAACGTCACGACTTTTATCCCCATTCGGGGGTAGTCAGAGGCGTGAGTGGCCATACACCACCACATTGTGGAGGGAGTAACCAACTCAAAGCCCACGTTTCACCAGATAGTCAGAACCCAACGTGACAGGTGGTGAACCTTGTCGCCGTGTATACAGGAACTGACTATTACCTAATCCTGATGGATAGGTAGGTTTCCTCACGATGTTTTCCCTTACCGTCAGCGAACTGTAAATTATGCACATAGATGAAAATTCATCCATTGGTGCATGCCCCACCGGGGATCGAACCTGGGACCTTCTAATTGTTAGCCCAACCTGTTGTTGTTGTTAGGCAAGACAATAAGATTAGAAAGTAGGTAAGCGGTTTTTAGAGGACGATTATGCTTTTTAATCATATACCTATTCATCATTCTATATTATTCATAATCTATGAAGACAAGAAAACGCGTCACTGACATAAATATTAATTTAAAAATATTTGTAATCATATAATATCCTAAAAATTATGTTCAATATTATATTTAAACTATTTAAAACGTGATTTAATTCATAAAATGCTAAGAAGACGTAATTTTTTTACGAATTTCACGCAAAAATTTGCGCGCACGTCCAGCTTTGGAGGCCGCCATCGCGGATCTGCGACGAACATTTTGCAGTCCAAGTCATGATGACCCATGACGTTTGTCGCATATTTAAGGTTATTATTGATTATTTTTTTAAATAAAATGACTAATATTAAATCTTGGATCCACGGATTCTTAGACAAGTCTTGACAATTTTTCTGGTATAGGTTTCACGTAAATCTGTTCAGTTGCTATGGAGAACATTTACGATTAAGGTAGACAATTTCATATTTTGAAATCGATTTCTACAAAATTTGGTAACATTTAAAGTAAATCGGCTAAGCCATTTTATTCCCGACCATATGAGGTTTAATGTTGTATACTTTATATTGCACATAAGCCAGCTGCTTCATCAAACCATTTACTTAGACCCACCCAGTTGAACATTTGTATCACCTTAATTCAATACCTATCTGAACTCTATTGAATTATTAGTGAACCTATATCTCGGACACCTATTTGTAACTGATTAAGAAATGAAATAAAAATAAACCCAGCCCCAAACTAAATGGGTTAATTAAAGAACTCTACTTGTGCACTCTATCCAAAAACAAAAAGAATATGATAACGAGATAAATCCCATACGTATTATGTAGAGCCTCCTCAGCCGTTAAATCTCTATACGTGTTTTGACTAAAAGCTTTACCTCATTTAACCTTGTTGTCTTAAGTTATGTACATAGACACGGATTTTGTAGATTGAACATTGTATATAAGTTACTATAGATTTTCCTAGGGTTTCCAGGGTCTTAATATGCTGTCCCCGTTCCTTGCATCTTAAAAATAGAAACTTGTATGATACATACAGCGTACCTATTTAAAAAAAAAATGTATACTAGCTGTGCCAGCGACAATTTTTTTTTAAAGGACTGCGGTGGCAAAAAGTGTACGGCCCGCCTGATGTTAAGCAGTTACCGTAGCCTATGGATGCTTACAATACCAAAGGCATTGCTCGCACATTGCCGACCTGAAGGGGAGTGGGATGGAGGGAGGGGGAGGGGGGGGTGGTCTTTCGGCTCTCTCACTCGTACGAAACGCACCTGTAATAGCTGCTTTACGCCGATCTTCTGTGAGAGGGTGGGAGGGTGCAATTATACGTACGCGTGGAAATTATTGTTGCTATGTTTGCTCAAATAAAATAAAAGTAAAAGTCCAAGTTACTCCCTATAACATCAGCTATCTGCCAATGAAAGTCCCGTCAAAATCGGTCCAGCCGTTTCGGAGATTAGCCGGAACAAGCGGACACATAGACTTTTTTTTTGTTATAAGTACCGTGTATACTTTCATATCCATTTAGTAAACAGTTATTTTGACATAACAAAAACATACTTCAAACATAAAAATAAATAAATAAATATAACGTCACGACTTTTATCCCCATTCGGGGGTAGTCAGAGGCTTGAGTGGCCATACACCACCACATTGTGGAACAAACATACTTCAATTTTATTTATTTATGTAGACGCCAGCACATTTGAACACCAACGTCTACGCGAAATATTCTCTAGAATTTATGTGTCTGTGAGTTTCAAGGCGATCCAAAAAAGCTTTTGGATGCGACATCAACATAAAATTGTCTACCCGAGTGTGAAAGAAGTACATAGTCAATTTCAAATGTTTTGGAAACGTGCAAAGCCCGTTGCTTATTCGCAATATTTTACATTTTGTAAAAAATACTTGAGTTACAAAAATATTATTTACGTTCCTATGACAATATTTACAATATCTTGAATCAATATTGCTACAACTATCACGAGATATTGATAACAAACATAGTAAAACAGTAAATCATAAACATAATAGGAACTCATAAGAATGTTTTGTAAACAAAACTTGAACAGGAAACAAATATGTTCCGTACTGAACATAGCTTTAAGACACCTTAGTCTTTTCCAGGAACACCCCACATAAATATCTGGTATGAATTGCCTCCCATAAAAATAATCTTACCTTTCAACCGACATCAAAAGGACGAGGTTTTCAAATGGATGCTCACTTATAAATTATTACGAGCTTAGGGTTTTTAATGTGATTTTTACTTGATTTTGTTGAATGTGTGTTGTACATTTTTTTTGCCATACCTTTATTTAATGGGACTAGGCCTGTACACACACTACCACCACTGTTACTCCTGTAATCCAGGATCGTCCATGGTGTCCAATTTCGCCGAGGTTTGACCCTCGACGAATCCCAGGGAAAAACTAAGTTGCCTTGGAACGCACGGATTCAATCAAAAGAAAATATAGGAGGAGTCGGAAAAAAATTATCTACTTCCCTACTTTGCAAACCGGAATACAAAAATAACAGTATATTTTTTATATGACTTTTGAACATATTTTCTCACCTGTTGTAAACTTAAGCTCTTAACGAGCACTTGTCCCGAGTGCGTATGCCTCCCGAACCCCACAGGGCCGAAGCCATAGCACAGCAATGATAGCAGCAGCACCATCGTCTGCACCGTGCTCACCCACCACGTAAAGTACGGCCGGTAGTCTGTCATCTCGTCGAGTTGGCGAGCCACTTCTTCTTGGTGCGTCACTGATTTGCGGATTGATCGTCTGGAAGGGAAAAATACCGTTTAAACTGTGGTCTGTGGAGAAAGAGAAGTATGAATACCTGCCTACTATTTGGTTTCAAAAACTTATACCCATTTTATGGATATTTTATACATTTATAATTGGTTTACGAAGCCTGTTCCAGATCAAAAGTGCGTTGCAATGCCTCTGTAAATGGATTAATAGCTTTAAGCACTAACTAGATTTTTATTCCTTATCTCTTTACAGGTTCTTAGGTATTCTAATTTAAACATGGGTGTAGCTGATAAAGCTTCTTTATCAGTCTGAGACAGCCTCTTTCGTTTTATAGCAAAACAAGGAATCTTAAAAACATTTCCAGATTGTCAGATGTTCTTTTCAATGGCGGCGTCTTCATCAGGCGCATGCCTCGCGCGAGCACTCACTATTGACGTCGGAACGCATAGACGTAATGTCATAATATGAGTGCTCGGGTGAGGCATGCGCGCCATATGGACACATCTAATGAAAATGTTTGAAAATTCCTTATTCTATTCTAGTCTGCAATCGGACAAACAAAATTCGTAGATAAAGTACGCCTAAATAATCTTAAGTATAGTAATTTGCTCCCGTTTATCAAATCGTCTCAAAAAAGAATTCTAATCCTACCAAAACAATCCACAATCATTCGAGCAACAATATTCCGCTTGAAGTTAACGAATCGTATCACGGGAAATCGGTGAATAATGCATTCCGTCATAAATAACCGACCGCGTCAAATCCACGGGATATTAATTCAAAAATCCATTTCGGCAAGTTTTAAATGGATCTTTCTATAAACACCGTGATATATAAGGGTCTCAGGTGAAATATTGCCAGGAATGGAGCGTACCTATTTCATTTTTTTAATCTTCATTGTACCTTGCGTCAAGCAAGATTCATCGTACTTAGTTTGTTAATTATGAGAAAGTTGCGTTAGGTTTATGCCGTATAGTTTTAATAAGAATTGATGATCAACTACGTGCCCTATTATTCAAAATAATGTGAACGATAGTGATATTGAATCTAAGTGTGAATCCAAAGCCGTGTGACTAAGGTGGCAAACGCGTACGACCCGCCCGCTGCTAAGCAGTTACCGTAGCTTAAAGATGTTTGCAATACCAAAGGCATTGCTCGCACATTGCCGACCTGCCCCTGTTTTCTACCATACAACGAAAATATTGTCACTTTTAGTGGAAACTCCGTTGAAACCGTTGACCAACGATACAGCAGGTAATGTTCGGCTATTACCTTCAACATCAAAATGGAACTTTATACTACGCCATTGTAAATAAACAGTCCTGAAGTGGGTCAATGGCGATGAATCAAGGCCACAGTGAATAGGCCTCGCCCAGTGGCCTAGATATTGCTTTAACAAATATGTATGCATTACATTTTGTACCTAGTTAGCACCTTAATGATTCAAAGTGTGTTCCCTAATGGTAAAAGACCTGAATAGCTAGTTTATAGATTTTTATTTCGCGATTATGTTACTGAATAGACTACGTTATTGTTCAATTAATAAAAAGAACATGCAAGAGAGAACATGCCACTGGCCAAAATAGTATGTATTACTAAACGGAGCCCATGGACACAGTACAACTTAGTTGTTTTCGGAAAATAATGTTGAAAACATGTCGGTTATACGGCTTATTTTCTGGTGGATACGCAACGAAATGCTGTTTATTGTCATTCGCAATGCAAAAGTTCATAGTACCCCTCAAAAGTCTGTGTGCAAAAGTCTCGTCGACGGAAAACCAAAATGGACCAGAATTTTAATTTTCATCCGCTTAAACTTTATTTTTACCCGACTACGGCGGAGGGTTATGATTTTGACCGGTATGTATGTATGTTCATCTTTTCCCGCCTAACTTCTAAACTACTTGTCGTAATTTGACAAATGAGGTATCGTTAAAAGCGGCTTAATGGCGCGCCGGTTATAGGCTATGTGACGTCACATAAAATTGCATATGTCATGAACTAAAAAAAACATTTTGAATGAAACCGTGTGGGGTATCAAATGAAAGAGCTTGATGAGCTCATTTCAAAAATGTAGTCGGGTTTTAGTTTTTATATAAATAGGTACCTTCCAGTTAACATAATATTTTATGCATCAGTTCAGCATGCTTCATTTAAACAAAGAAAAAATCATTAAAGGCCGCAGTTATGATAAATAAACACCTGTCTAGCTTGCACGCCCCATGGTGCTCAGCGGGGTTCAATAATAAATTGTAGGGGTAAGTCCGGCCGTAATTGAAACCCACGGATCCTTTAATTAAAAAAGTGCAATGTGTATACCTACTAATATTTACATAGAAGAAAACTTTGTTAGTGTTTGATGATTTGTTAGTATTATAAATATTAATATTTTATAGCGAAGATAAAGGAATCCAACACGAATCTTCATCGAAAATCAACTACAAGGATTTTCGTTGAAGATTCGTAGCTGATAAGAAAAATAGTATTTAGTTTTGATAGAAATACTAAGCTTTTTTTGTCTAGCTTTATGTACGGTCGCCTGCATGTCTAAGTTTACAGTTCCAACATAATCTGAGATTTCTTTATTACTGATACCCGTAATAGAGATTAGCTTATGTTGTAAATATTACCACGTACAGGCGCCCGGCCCCAACGTATCCAAGCTAAACGAGATAACATTTCTAAATTCGTAGTGCATCATGAAAATCGAAAGTGTTTACAGAACGGCTTCAGACAAATATATAAAGAGTCAAACTCATCCCCTCTTTGCGTCGTCGGGGGTTAAAACAAAACGAGCGGAACCCCTCTCCGTCCCCTCAGCTTAGCTCAGCTCTTTAATAATTATGCAACGGGTCGATAGGGGGAGTCGTCGGCGGCCGCGGCGGGTGGAAATTATTTGCAGCTGAACAACTGTTGTGCGCTCCCGTGGTCATTGTTCCACGCTGACCATTTCATATGAATAACCCAACCCCCCCAATCCTCTCCCTCCGTCCCTCTGACCTACAGGTCGGCAAATTGCGAGCGATGGCTTTGGTATAACAAGCATATTATGTATTCTACGGTGCTTAACATCAGGGGCCGTACGCTTGTTTGCCACCTTAGTCACATAAGTGGAAAATAGGGAGGGAGAGGGGAAGGGAGTTGAACTTCCGGCTCTCTCACTCTATACGTAAATGTAATAGCCACTTTACGTCGATCTTCTGTGCGAGGGTGGTACTACCCCGGCTTTATTAATATCCAGATTTATTTACGAGTTCTATGTCCCATGCTCTATTAAGGTTGGCACTCATCTATCAACTGGGCACCCGACCAGCACCGCCTCGCCGCTCGGCGTCCACTCGTTGTCGACAGGTGGTCCGCGGGCGGACGCTGCTTTTACACCATAAACGTCACGTGATCACCCAGTGGACCGCGCGTGGTCAACGAGTGAACGCCGCGTGGTCAGCGCGTGGTCCTCTTATTTCCGGTTCAGTTAGCGGATGCCGACCGACGAGGCGGTGCTGGTCGGGTGCCGAGTTGATAGATGAGTGCCAACCTTTATACCTACTTGATTCCGATAACCGGTACGATATAAAATCTTAGGTCAGTGTAGCTTTCTTCAGAAATAGGCGAAAGATCAGATTTGGTTTTTTTATTTAACCCTACCACAAGGTTCTGGTTTATAATGAAGTGTATAGTGGAGCAAGTAGTTAACAAATGAGTAGGTGACCAGCCCCCCTAGACAAGTGGCATGAACGCTAATCGAATAGAATAGAATAGACTTCACAATGTATGGAAATGACAAACGTCGCTATGTAGAACAACAACAAGTTGCTATGTAGATCGCGTGACTTATGTCATTTCCATACATGAAGCGTAGCGATTTGAAGGAACGCTTGTAGACGTCAGCCACTTGTCTAGCCCTTCTGTATTTCTCTGGCTGGAGCGCACTTTGCGTTCGCCCTCTGCCCAATGAAGTTGTCAACAACATCTAGTCCATCAAATTAATTATAATTATATTAGCCCTTTTAATATCCCACTCCAGGGCACGGGCCTCCACTCAATGCAAGGGAGATTCAGGCCATAATCCATCAATTAAAAGAGAAAAAGTTGACGACCGCTTAAGCGCTGGGTTCCTAGGAATCATATAACGGCCGCACTAGAACACTGGCTATGTCAAAAACGGTGTCCAAACCGGTCTCTAGGCAACCGCGCCATAGTTTACATAGCCAATGTTCTAATGCGGTTTTTATATGACGGCACCGTTCTGGAGGAACCCAGCGCTTTAGCGCAGTGGTTCGAGCGAAGGTTCGGCTCACTGTTTTGGGTGGTTGCGAGTTAGATTCCCGTCAGAGGCAAATTTCGAAAACGGCCTTTTCGTAATTTATCCTGGTCTGGGTGTCACTTGGAAAGCCCCGAGTCCATTAGGTATATGGTAACCATAGTACAAGCGTTGCTTAGTTTGGGGCCATACAGTTGGTGCGTCAGTCTGGCGATATTGATTTTATATTTATATAGGTAAGCTTCTGCCTGCGACTTCGCCCGCGCATAATTTATCCCACGGGAACCATACATTGTACCGGGATAAAAAGTAGCCTATGTGCTATTCCAGACTATAATCTATCTCTGTGCCAAATTTCATCCAGATCCGTTCAGCCGTTCTGGCGTGATTGAGTAACAAACATCCATCCATCCATCTAAACTTTCACATTTATAATATTACTGGGATAAAAGTGATCAGTATTTACCGAAAGAATCTCCCAACAACGCCCATTCCGAACTGCCTCCGGTTGGAGTTGTCGGCGAGGGGCTCCAGCATGGGCGTGTGGATGCGCGCTCCCCCCGCGCCCCAGGACACGCTCCGCTCCGGTCGCCGGTACTCCACACCACTCGAACCGATGGGTGACCGCGACCTGGAATCATCACCATTATTATTACAGGTAGCCAAAGGAGGACAAAGAAACAAGAGTGGCTCCATTCAGATTTTATGTTGACGTCAAACAGTGAAAGCCTACAGGAGAATGAATTATTTTTTTCCTTAATTAATGACTAATTAATTAATCTTCAGAACAAATAAAAATAATTGGAAAAAGAACTTATGAGGTTTTAATGCCGCGGGTGACGATGAATGAATCACATTTTTAGCCCCCGACGCAAATAGAGGGGGCCTTATAAGTTTAACGTGTGTATCTGTCCGTGGCATGGTAGCTCCCACACGGGTGAACCGATTTCGATAATTTTTGTTTTGTTTGAGGGTTACTAACCACTAATATCACTTGCCACAAGGTGAAGATAAACATCGTAAAACTTGCAAGTCTGAGTGGAGTCAGTTTATGAAAGGAGTACCTATTAGCGGCATCAGACCAGCGGTTTATTTTTTTCTAAAACTAGGTAACTTTTTTATACATGCTAGTAGAAGACCGTAAAAGTTGTAATAAAAATATATTTCCATATTCGAGATTTCTAGTTATGAATTGGACAAGAATCTGAAGAGGATTTATTGAAAAGTTTCTTTTTGTGTAAGATTTCACAATAAAACCAAAGGTCAAAAGCATAAAAACCATCCCAGCGAAGGGCAGACTGTCGATTTTTGACTAGACTTTACAGATAATTACGAAATTCACGAGAAATTTTTCAGTTGTAGATTATCGTTCCGCAATCTTGACTCAATCATAATTTTTTCCTAAGCGCCTTTCAGAAAACTACACCTTTTGAAAGCACTGGCACGCTGTTTTTTACCCGACTACGGGCGTTATGATTTTGACCGGTATGTATGTATGTATGTGCATCTGTTCCCACCTAACTTCCAAACTACTTGTCGTAATTTGATAAATGAGGTAACGTCAGAAGCGGCTTAATGGCGCGCTGGTTATAGGCTATGTGACGTCACATAAAATTGCATATGGCGCCCTCTAGAGGACATAATGTCATGAACTAAAAAAAAAACATTTTTTTAATGAAACCGTGTGGGGTATCAAATGAAAGAGCTTGATGAGCACGTTTCTAAAATATATATATTGTTACCTGTGTAACCTGTGTTGTAATATGTGTATTCATATGCTATTTGGCCCTAAAAGACCTACACGGACCACGGCTATCCTCTAGATGAGAATATTTTCTTGTTTCATAATTTTTAGAGTGCATTTTTTCCGGAGTCGGGTTTTAGTTTTTAAACTTACTTTTTTATAAATACTGGGTGAAATCGAAATCGTTGGCAATATTTTAACCAGTATTTTTTCTACACATGATTCAAAATATTTTAGGCAAACAAATAAAAAAATCTATTGATAAAAAAATATTGATCGGGTAAGCAAATAAGCAAACCATTTAACTGTTACGCCTTACCTGGGTAACAAATTTTATCAATTCATTTGTTGATTAATATTCCCTAAATATTCTGAATCATGAGTAGAATCACTGGTTAAAATATTGCTGACGATTTCGATTTCACCCAGTATATTTTTTTTTTTTTTTAATTGGCAGGAAAGAAAGGAAAAAGGTGTTTCTTAAAAAAATACTATTTAATTCTATAGCGATACTCATCCAAGCCCCCAATTATTATTCCGCACTATTAAAACATCCTGTATAGCTATTTTAATAAAACAATGGTTTCACCTTGAAACAACGTGCTAGTGCTTTCAAAAGGTGTAGTTTTCTGAAAGATTGTGAAAATGTATATAGTGGTACTCCTAAATAAATCCCAATCTCTGAAACTATTATAGTAACGTAAAGTCTGACATCACTAAGCACCTACATCAGCTACTGTACTTACTTAGTTTAATTATTATTGCGTACTTTTTAAACACTCAGTATAAGCATTTAAAACGATAGAATACTCTCAATGAATATCTCAATAGAAATAAATGTCGGAATATAAGGACACAATACAATATCTCAATAATAAATGTTGTTTGTTTTGTAAATATAAATAAATGATTAGTAAATATTCCAGACTAACACACAAACTGTTTGGTCACAACTGTGATTAATGTTTAATTCTCATTACAAGTCATATTACATTATTTAAACAAAGATTTACAAGCAATAGCTGCCACAGTAAACACTGCAGTAAATAATAATTCGAATAACAATTATTCGAAATGTCGTCACAATTGCGTTCGAAAATGCGAGATAGAATAATGTTACGAGTTTAAACACTTTTGTTTATTCGAAATAATAATGAATGGTGTTATAATTACTTACAAATAAATTATTAAATATTAAATTAAATAGTGCATTTCAAAAATTGGGACTCAGGTTTGGTTCAGCTTCAGGGTATTTCAATATGTTATTGTCACGTGTTTCTATGTGACTAAGGGCCGGGCTCCATTAGCGCGTGGCGTTGCGTCGTCGCAAGATTTTGTACTGGTGCATCACCTTCGCCCGCTTCGTCTCTCGCCCGTCGACCCTTTGATCCGTTGCGACGACGCAGCGCAGCGCACTAGTGGAGCCGCGCTCTAAGGTGGCAAACAAGCGTACGACCTAATGTTAAGCAGTTACCATAGCCTTGAGATGCTTGTAATACCATAGACATCGCTCGCACGTTGCTGACCTGAAGGGGAGTGGAACAGAGGGACAGGTTGTGCTTCCGGCTCTCTCATTCATTGTACGAAACGCAGCTGTAATAGCTACTTTACACCGATCTTCTGTGATAGGGTTGTACTACCCCGAGTCAGCCCATATTTCATACAGCTGCAGTCAATTTTCAATAGCTTGTTGTGAATTTCCAATGTTGTCAATTAAAATTAATATCGATAAAATAAAACCTTGAATAACTAGAATTCGTGTGGAAAATGGTTTCCATTTATAATAAATGAACGCAATCACGCCCAGAATTTCCCGAAGGGGTAGGCAGAGATGTGTTTTTATAAAGCCAAATTGCAGCAATATTATTGTCATGTACTGGGCATGTCATTAAGCCCGAGTGTTTGAAATTTCTTAATAAAAAAATCTGAAATCTAAATATTTCTACATGAACCGGGTATCGAACCCATGAATAATTGGCAGACTGTGCTTGCCGACACTAGAACAAAGCTGCAATATTTTTCATGAATATCAATATTATCCCTAACCCTTCGGTAAATGCAGACGTGATGATGTGTTATCGAATATTTGAAGTCGGTGCCAATCTAAGTATGCAGAGTCAGTGTGTATACTTAATGTAATCAGATACACTCATCAAAAAAGTCTAAGCAACAAGGGTATTATTAGTGTTTATTTTGTGTGTTTTAACCGATGGAGAGCTATCGCTAATGCCTTGGGAGATCCAATAGTGAATAGATTATTAAAAAGTTGCTAGGAATGGTTTTTTTTTATTTAATTTATATTTATGCATTAGATTTCTATTTAAATACAGGAACTTGTTTTTTTTCAGTTTCAGCAATATTTTAGTACTTCAATATATATGTTTGTCACTAGCAAGCCTTTTATTAAATTACTAAATTAAAATGAGCATTAAATTACGCTTCTATTGATCTTACGTTACATCTAAAACAAAAACTATTGAATTTAAAATAAACACTAATAATACCCTTGTTGCTTAGACTTTTTTGATGAGTGTATATTGGCATCGACCCCAAATAATCAATAACACACCATCACGCATGCATTTACCGAAGTGTCTCTGCCTCTCTGCCTGCCAGAGGTGGTAATAGTGTGTATTATTTCTGGCATTTTAATGCTCTAGGGTTTTTGGAGTCGGTAATTGTGTTTTTATTTACTAGATAACTAAAATAAGATACACATTTTAAATTTTTAAATTTATAGCGAGAGCTTTAAATTAATTTTAAATCATTTACAAGAAGATATAAAGATGATAAAAAAATATAAAATATAGATATAACATGTAACATATTTATACAGATAGTTTGCACGAAGATTTAATCTCCGACTCCACAGGCCCCTGTCAAAAAGATTCGGGTAAAGCTATCGCTGTCAGATAAGAGGTACACGCGCTTCAGACATTGCTTTTTATTTAGATTTTGATACTATTCCGTATTTCTTTTCAGTAAACCAAGTGGAAAATCGGAAGATTTCTCTCAAGATGAAACTACCTATGTGGAAAAAATCTTAGATTCGCCTTTTAAAAGTAATGTATAAGTTATTTTTTTTCTTGAACCCATCGTACACTGGTAGGCAAAGGAGCTTCATCTCTATATGCTCTATTGGCGATTTCTGATCAATTCTTTTGGAGTTCAAGTAAAAAAACTTACTGAATATTTCGTGTTAAATAGGTAAGTATAGAAAATTGCATCATTTTAATTTTATTCAAACTGTTTTCTATGAAGAGTGGGACCAAACTAATTAATATTATTAATATTGCACGGTCATGATTTTATGGAAATAATTTTATTAAAATTACCTAACTCAGTTAACCGAAATAAATTAAATTGACCGCCAAATATGAATTAATTTCCATTTTTCTGTTCACAACTCAAACTCTACATATCCTTGGAATCCACCATCAAGTTAAATATTAAAATATTCGCAACTAAGCCGTACACAGTCGAGTGTATGATTATGAACAGCTAATTAATCTGTCAAGTTAGCGCGCCGTAATGAGAGCTCGGTTCTGGCGCCAACAGGATTATTAGCCAAACTTGCTTCCAAGCAACTTGCAGGCAGTTCACTGAGAGTTACGCGACAAGGCGCTTATTACTCGAAACCGCTTCATCTTCTGTTATGTACCTATATTGAAAGCACATTATCACGAGCTTACCGAAAAGTTATAGGAGACACCTCTGTGACAACTATGCTTGAAAAACCCTAGTGGGATTAGTTTTTACGAATTTTTGAGGTGTGTATTTGACTGAAAAGTAGAGCATTTAATGCTCTACTTTTCAGTCAAATAAGCTGCTGACAAAGGATAATAAAATTGTTAGTATAAAAATCTAGATTTTTTACTTACAACATAAATAAGGAGTAGTGTAATATGTAGGTGTGTGTTATACCTACTTTTATAGTAAAGTTCGTGAATCATCCAGAATTCATTCTGCATCACCGGTCAATTATAGTAAAGCGGCAAACTGGATTTTGGCGTTCCTTTTACACCCGCATAAAGAGAAAATAATTGCAGTTTCTAAGTAATTACATCACTATGGACGGTTTTAGCTCACCCCTTCGGTCCGTCAACGGTATCCGCTTCATCGTGGTGCTGCAGCGGCGTCGTCGATGTCGGCGGCAAAAAGAACACGTCATCGACGTCTGCGTCGTCGCGCGGCGTCGCGCTAGCCCGGAACGACCGCGACCATTGCGCAGACGTCGACTGACGCGAGCGTCGGGTCACCGCCTAGAGGACATAAATAAGTATTAATTATCTACCTAATCTATAATAATAGCTAGCTGCAATCACTTATCGGTACGATCGGAGGCTAAGCAAAAGTTGGCAAGGTCAGTCAGAGATGGGTGACCATTTAGTGGCATTGGAACTGAGCGTCTCCGTGCTTCGGAGAACACGTAAAAGTCGGTCCCGGTTTTTGTGATCTAAGCAGGAGTCGGCCTTGTCAGAGGCCTTCGAACGGCTTGAACAACTCTGACACCAGTTTGGTCAATAAGCATACGATAAGAAGAAGAAGTAAAATCTATTATCGCAACAGGAATTATGCAATCTGAAATTCAGTGACAAAACATTTCAGGGACACTGAAACCGTGGTATAGACGCAAGCAACTGTCGTAACAATAACTTTGTGTCCCAACATTATACTAACTACACAAATTGAACTACTGTGTAACCGAAACTTGCATTGTTTGTTTGGTTGATAAGGTATAATGTTATCTGCAATGCATAAATATATATCCTAGGGAGGTCGCCAATAGCTCCAGAAAAACAGATATGGAAGAGAGAAAGGCAGGTCTTTGATTCGTTGTAGGATTGAAAAATATTGTTAGGTAGGACCCTAACAGCGGCCACAGATCTGAGATGACCCATGAGCAGGAAAACTTACATCTTTTCGCCTAGCCTCTTATAGTTGATAATATTTTTCCAACTCCTCCTATCCTTTCTTTTGATTAAATTCGTGCGGATTCCAAGACAACTTAGCTTTTCCCCGGGACTCGTCGTGGGTCAAACCTTGTCGTCATCATCATTGTCGATCCGGGCTTACAGGAATAACAGTGGTGGGAGTGTGTGGCAGGTAGCCTCTATAGCTCTAGCCTTATCCCAAGGGTCTATATACACTTGTCTACTCTGATTTGGCTGATTACCGATATTTACCTACACGGAGCGATTGCTTTCTACCCTACGAGACCCAACTAGTGGGACTGTCGGCAACCTAAGGGTAAGTCCATTTTGGTATGACTCTGACTGCCTGTAACGATTGTCAGAGACATTAGATAGGCACCCGGGACCCGCAATCTTAACGTGCATTCTGAAGCACGGAGCAGCATAACATATATTCAAACCTTTTTGCCGATTTCAGATATTTTCAATCAAAAATTGTTGTTTGGTTTGTGGATCAGCTTAGCGAGTATATCACCAATTACCAATAATCTGTACTATGAGGCCAGATCCTGTAATACTCAGACTAGGGTAAATTACAAAAATCGAATTCCTGAAATTTGACCTTCACAGACAAAGAGCTGCGACCAAAGCTCAGACTCTTACTACATGCAGTCACGCTCCACTAAAAAAGAAAGTATTTTTACAGGAAACTGACCAGCAAGTTCGAAGGATATTGCAGACGGAACCCGAGCCGCCCTGGGCCATTATTTACGACGCCATAACGACGGACCCGCCCTTCCAAAGACATCGCTTTTATAATTTATTGCGCGGAAATATCGCGGGTGTAATTCGTCCATTCGAAAATTCTGGGGATAAGTATTTTTAGGTACCATGTGTGAAAACCTCACTCTGGATGAATATTGCGAAGTTATTTTAGAAACCTTTGCGTGGAAGCAATAAGGTGTTAAAATTGTCTCGGTAATTTGAAAGGATAGCTTTCTCAGTACGATTGAGGTTAAAAAAAATTATGACCTACAATAAAGTTGTTGGATACCGTTAGACAAATAACTCATAATTTGAGTATCACTGGAATCGCACCCACACGGTACGGTACACATTGTACAAGCTTTTGCTTATTTTGGGACCATGCAGTTGTGGTCTAGCGATATTATTTAAGACTTACCCCAACTATGGTGAGCGTCAAGATGGTGAACATATAAAACGAGATAACCAACTTGACACAAATAGTCCCGGGTGTCTAGTAGCTGCTAAATACGAGCCGTAATCTGATTACTTATGGAGTAACTTCCGAGTTACTGCCTCGTCTAGTTCCGAGCCAGGGAGTTAGCGGCGCGTGATATGATTTAAAATTATACACGGATTTCTGTTTCACGGTTGGAACGAACGAACATGAAATTCAAATATGTACATCAATCTCTGCAAATGTTAATGTGAATCCTTATTAGGTCTTCTTACAAGGAAGCATCGATAATGATTGCTATTAACATAAATCAGATTTTGGCAAAAAGGAAAGAAGTATTTGAAATGTCCTTTTTCAGAAAATAATATTTACTTCTTTAGGGCCTCCGCAGACTAGCTACTTTTAGCATCGGCGATCGGCGATTTTGATGCTGCGTCTCGCTCGTTCGCGCTCGAAGAATAGCGACGCAGCATCGATACGGTCGCCGATGCTAAAAGTAGCTAATCTGCGGAGGCCCTTAACGGCCTGTTTCAGAATATAGATAACTTTTATAAACAAAACAAATTTGACTTTTTACTGACAGAAATTCAATGAAAAATCTGTCAAAACGTCAAATTTATCTGGTGGATAAAAGCTATCAGACGAATCTGAAACAGGGCTTAAAATAAATTTTACTTTTGTCCCTGAAGTCGCTTAGCCATTGAACTGCCATTGCCATTGAGCTGCTATAGTGATCGAATCTCTGATTGGTCGATTGATTCTGACCAACCAATGAAAGGGTCGGCCGATCAATCAGAAGGCCGATCACTATAGCAGCTCAATGGTAATGGCTAAGCGACTTAGGGCCGTGGTGAATGTATTTTAATATTGTCACTGAGATGTTTGTTTGGGAATCCTATTTGTGCTTTTGAAGACCTTGCCATAACTCCTCCTGACAGCGTGGTAAGTACTAGAAGAGTGTCAAGCCTAAGCACTCTTTTCACTGCTAGATCAGCTGCCATACGACCTCTGGCTATAAAATGCGAAGTCATAAAGACCCGGCCACTACATCACAGTACAACGAAATGCTAAGCCGCACATAATGTTAGCCGCATTTATAAGTCTCTATACACGAATAGGGTTGTCCATTAAGCTGTCTAGGATGGTTTAGAATTTCACGACCAGCAAGTGCTTTTAACAATGTTAAAACAGCCAGAACAACTTCGTCGGGTTATTTAGTCAACTTTTAAATGGCTAACACGTGAAACTGGGCTAGTCGCGAACTATGCCACCTGTGGTCGTAAGCAGACAGTTTCTGACGAATTAACATAGTGCTTTGACTACGTTGAATCTACGTACTTTGGAACATTTTATACTTGGAATCACCACCTCCATTTTATAGTGAAGGCAACTTCTCGAATATTTGGAGCGTTTACAGGTAAATGGAAATTATTTTGTATTGTTATTTTCTCATAAATTAATTCATTATAGGTAAGTTCCACCTCTAATGAATTAATTCTTTTGTTTACGGAATATTACATGAGAATAGATAGTATTTGTATTGTTAGATATGTACTCCAATCTTGAGGGCACAGTGAACAAGTAAAATAATATTATAGAAGTCATTTGCATCCAATATGTACACATTATAGTAGTTGACAACCCTATAAAGTGTGAAGGGCGTTGCGAATACACGTCACGTTCCTCCGCCAGTAGTACTTCAGTTATTATCATAACAAGTTGGTGCTTACACGGACGTGACAACCCTGGAACTCACAAATGCTTCGAATGTTTGGCTAACGGCGGCGGAAATGTCGCGCCGACATTATAAAATGGCCATTATCTGTTTTGGAAATATGGTGTAGTACAAAGACTACTAAAGAAGAAGAAGACACGTGAAAAAAGTTAGTCCTACTAAGCGGAGTCCATTGACACAGTACGACTCAGTCGCTTCCGGAAAATAATCTTGAAAAAAGTCGGTAGTGCCAGTATCACTTTTTTTAATAGGACTGAGGTGACAAATAAGCGTACGGCCCACCTGATGTTAAGTAGTTACCGTAGCCTATAGATGCTTGCTATACCTCAGGCATTGCTCGCACGTTCCCGACCTGAAGGGGAGTGTAACGAAGGGAGGAGAAGAAGGGGGGGAGTTGGCCATTTAGTGGCATTTTAACTCAGCATTTTCGGACTTCGAAGGGCACGTAAAAGTCCGCAGCAGTCGTTTTAAGCCTGGTCAGAGGACTTCGGTAATTTCGAAAAACTAAGATACGATAAGAAGAAGAAGGTGATGTATGAACTCACAGTAACAACATAGGACAGGCCAGTGAAGGTGAGCCGCGCCACGCTGTCCTTGCCGGGGCGCGCGGCGGGCGGCGCGGGCTCCTCGGGCGGCGCCGGCGCGGGCAGCACGTCGGGCCGCTCGCGCGCCCGCCCCCGCGCCTCTCTTGGCGCTGCGCCCGACGCTCCGTACATACTGAAACAACAATAACACTTTATAGTGCGTCCAGATTTCAATCAGTAAAAAAAATTGCGGACCTGGGGCTAGGCGCAAGAATTAAATGGTGATTCTTTCCATAAAGACCTACTGTAGGGAGCCGGGCGGTCGCCATATATCATAAAAGACAGGCTATCACAGTTCATCTTATTTAGATAGGTACTTTGAGCTTAGGCTCTTTATAACGATTCATAATAGGTAGGTACGGTCAGCAACGAAAGTCGCTGAACATTCTCAGTTTTTCAAATAGCTTGCACACTTTTGTTTTGCATCAAATCCATAATTTTTCTTTATCGAAACAAAATGTAGACATGTTGCTAATGTTTGGTTTTATAAAGGTTTACCAACGTTTGTAGAATAAAGAGTATAACCGATTTTAAAAATTCTGAATATTCAGCGACTTTCGTTGCTGACTGTACCTATACAATATCAATACAAAATACATGCAATACATTTTAAAGTTATTGTACCGTAGTCAAATGTTCCATACTTGGCGTGGAATTTATTCCACATTCAATTTCCAGCTCAATGTTGGCATTGCAGACGTAACTTATGGAAGCCGTCAAATAAATATCCTGCATCGACATCGGAAAACTGGGAAATATTCTAAACAAACAACAAATAGCTTTTGTCGAGGGTGTGCAATGTGCATGCTTCCCTATTTGATAGGTTATTGAATGAAAATTATATATAAGATATAGATGGAAGATAGATAAGATGAAAGCAACATTACGAACCGGTGGTAACGTTAAAATATTGTTTATTATTGACTATTTATAAATACTTTATTGAGCTTACATGAATAAAAACCTTTTGATTTGATTTGATTTGATTAGATATTATCAAGAAAAGAGATACACGTGACTCTACACAATAGTTTGTCCTACTAAACGTAGTCCAAGGACACAGTACGACTTAGTCACTCGCGGAAAATAAAGTTGAAAATATCATGGCAGTGTCGATAGATGTCTAGGCGGGCGCATTTGCAACGCAATTTTGTAAAACAGTAACTCCACCCCGTCTGTATAATTTTTTCACACTATTATGATAACCTTAATAAACATTAGGCAATCGTTTAAACATTCTAGACAGAAGCTCGAAGTTTAGACTCGGGGTTATGTCAGTGAACCCAGACCAGTAGGCCGATTGCGTAACTTTTTCGACAATGTTTCAATTGGTTTCGTTCATCCTGTGATGGTTTATCAATTGAAATTGATTGAAATCGGGACCGGTCTGGACTTCACTCTTCCCGATTTCAATCAATTTCAATTGATAAAGCATCACAGGATAAAGAAAATCAATTGAAACATTGTCGAAAAAGTTACGCAATCGGCCTGCAGGGCAAATAACGAAAAGGCAGTTTCCTATATTTACCTCTGGCGGAAATCTAACGCGCAATTCTACAAACATACGAATATTATCTAGAAACATTACAACCAGTATCTCTTCAAAGACCCAAGAAAGCTCACACGAAACGTTAAAAGTTTCCCACTTCAAACACAAGACTACGACGACTTTAAAATTTCCTTTACGCTGCAAAAGTGAATAGAATTCCAATAGAAATGCTTATTCTATACGTCTTGTGGTTCTGTAGACATAACAAAGTAGACTATTGGAGGACGGACATGTAGGTGTGTACTGAAGAGATGCCAGAAAAACACTACTTATCTATTTTAAAACTTTTTTTTATTATCGATACTGTGCCGTAAGGCTTTTGCATGTTACTACACTAATGAACACTGACTACATTATGTAAGTAAACAGGGTGTTAGGTGACACGAGGGACGCAATGAAGAAGTGTAGGTATTCAAATAATTACCTATTCGATTCGGATTTCAAATATTTTTCCAACTAATTATACAAAAGAGTTGTCGAAAAGATTGGTCGACGCAACCGGCGACCCAAGGGCTGGGCATTTCCTCACTCAGCGAGTAGCTTTAGCTATGCAGCGAGGAAATGCGGCCAGTATCTTGGGTACACATCCGCATGAGCCAAATTTTGTACATTTTTTGTAATAAATGTTTATATTGTACAAAGCATATCATGATTGTTTCTTTGATTTTATTTCCTTGCTAATTATTTCATAAATAGTACCTTTTATACAATAAAATACAAACAAAAGAAAAATGTATTAATGAAAAGAAGTACGCAGGGAATACGGATTCAGGTCATTTACACGAGTAAATTCCCTTTGATAAAACAGCTCAACTCAAAGCCACTTGTTAACGTAAGGGTGGCCAAAGCTGTGAAACTTTTTGCAATATTTATGTTAAGTTTTTTTGTGACGGCACTATAATACAAGCTTTCCTGAACTGTATAGTTTATGTGTATGTCTAGATCTTTAGATGTTTCAAAACAAGAGTTATGACTAACAATACCACAAACAAATGTAAATTTAACAGTTGCAGAGGACTCGAGTGCCCAAAACTGGCGTTCGACATGGGAAGTTCGCAGCACTAGGGAGGCAGGAATTAACGAGAACATTAATAAGGTTACCGCCGCATACGATAGGGCTGACACTCGTGGAATATTTAAAAAAAAACTATGAAAGAAAATCATAGTAAGGAAACCTATCATAGTACCTAAGGAAGTCCTAGAAAATCTAAAAAAAATTCGACATGTGAAATCCACCAACCCACACTGGGCCAGCGTGGTGGATTGTGGCCTGAATTCTCCTCGCATTTAGGGGAGGCCCATGTTGGGCACGGGTACGGTATTACACAAACGAGACTTAACTAAACTAAATGTATTGCTGTCCCTCTCTGGCCATGGCTATACCTACACGACACGCACACCATCAATAATGTAGGGTTGCGTCAAATAAATAAAATTGAATAATACTATTAGGTCCTCTTTTTTACCCGACTACGGCGGAGGGTTATGATTTTGACCGGTATGTATGTATGTATGTATGTATGTATGTATGTATGTATGTTTGTATGTATGTATGTATGTATGTATGTATGTATGTATGTATGTATGTGCGTCTGTTCCCACCTAACTTCCAAACTACTTGTCGTAATTTGACAAATGAGGTATCGTTAGAAGCGGCTTAATGGCGCGCTGGTTATAGGCTATGTGACGTCACATAAAATTGCATATGGCGCCCTCTAGAGGACATAATGTCATGAACAAAAAAAAACCATTTTTTAATAAAACCGTGTGGGGTATCAAATGAAAGAGCTTGATGAGCACATTTCAAAAATATATATATTGTTACCTATAACTCCAAAATAATTAAATAAAAAGTAAGTTTAAAAACTAAAACCCGACTACTGAAAAATCGCGCTCTAAAAAGTATGAAACAAGAAAATATTCTCATCTAGAGGATAGCCGTGGTCCGTGTTCATATGCCATTTGGCCCTAAAGGACCTACACGGACCACGGCTATCCTCTACATGAGAATATTTTCTTGTTTCATACTTTTTAGAGCGCGATTTTTCAGTAGTCGGGTTTTAGTTTTTTAATCAACTTCCTTTTATTAATCCAAAAATATAAAGTTGTAATATTTTCATGAGCTAGTGTCAACCCTACTACGGAAGTCCCATCGGGACTCAAACTGGGAGTCATATGACTTACTTCCCCTGTTAGCGGGCGGGATAACCCTATTTAGCTTTACGAGTATACGTATGTTGTGTTATACAGCTGTTATAGCGGTTATGTTTGCAAGTTACTAAGCTTACATTTGATTGATATGAGGATTTGACGAACGCTTGGCTTGGCTTGGTGGTCGAGCGCGGGTCGCTCGACTAACTGCATCGGGTCAGAGTCAAAAGTCAAAGTCAAAAGGTTTTTATTCATGTAAGCTCATTAGAGCATTTATAAATATGGGTGGTCGCAGGTTCCATTTCCATTCCCAGAGACATAGGGCCTTTTCGTAATTTGACAAATAAAAATAAAAAACAGTAATACCGAGTGATTATGAAGGTAGGTCAGAACGATTACATAATCAATACATTTAAATTCAAAATTAGGCTACCTAGAAAATTCACAGTTTACTAAACTACAATACCTACCTATTTAAAATTTGCTCTACCGAAAATTAAAGAGCTTTTCTGAATACTGCCATTTCACAAATAGGTTCCACAGTAAGTATAATTAACATAATCAGGTAGAGTCAATTCTCAAGAGCTGAATTCTATTTATATTCAGTCTAACACAATTGGCCGTTCAAGTTAACTAAACTCTACGTAAGAATACAAAACACGGATCACGGTGTGACGTCATCGAATGGCATTGAGGGTAGTTACGTTTAATCTTATTATTCCTGAGGGACTGTATTTGTGTGTTTGACGGAACATCACGAAAAACGGCCAAGCGGATTTACATGACATTTGGTAGAACTAAGTTATGCTCTGGAATAGTGGACTACTATTCATTCTTAAAATGTACATCAGCTGGGCTGTGGGAAGATACTGGTACAATGCGATTTAAATAAGAGTAGGACGGGCTCTCGGCTAACTTCACTCACGTAAGTACGGTACCAAGTACTGTACTTATGAGTGAAGTTAGCCGAGAGCCGTACCAAGTTACAGTTGTGACGTCACAGCATGGCGTTAGGCCGGTCATATTCTTATTTTAATCGCATAGTAAGGCTATAAACGTGTCACAGGTATCCTAATCCTTCATATCCATCCAAAATGTCGCAAAGTTGCTCTACCTACATTAATTTAATTTCACATAAAACACTGAAGCTGCCGTAGCCAATTCCAGCTCGGTAAAGCCACATTTAATTTTATTATTCCGGCTAGACAATGCGAAACGGTATTGGCAACCCTTCCTGTCCTGTTCCGCTACGTAAGCCTATTTCGACAGTTTAGTGATGCGACACTTGAAATTCCAATGGAACAATTTGAATCAGTAGAATTTAATTGGGTAGTTTAAACGTATTGTGGCATATTATTGTAGCATTCTGTTACCTGGCTATGGTACTTTGATTGTGACTTTCAAGTTCGGTCTCAACCTCGGGTTTGACTTTTACTAATTTCCATTTTAGGGTACTAATTTCCTGATAGAAAAAAAAATATCCGAGGTTTCATCCCACCATCATCATATCTACTCAACTCTGATTACTTTAGCAATCGGACTTCATGTTCAGCAGTCTACTAGGTCCTGAACTGGACTCATAGTGATGCTACGTATTAGCAATATTATTTATTGTTATACCAAAATATATTGCCTTCCTAGTAGTTAGATACTACCGTAATATTTTTTCCAGAATCGAAAAACCCTCACCATTCATTTCCAAACCAAAAGTAATTACGGAAAATAGGCTTTGCAAAAACTATTTATTATATTCCGCGGCCTAGCTTATGTATTGATTAATGGCACTTAGGTTCCGTACATTGTGGGGAAAAATACATAGATAACCTTGGTGGTATATCAATATAGTATTTACTAAGCACCATTTTTATGATCTAAACGCTCGTAGGTAATAACAAATTAATGTCACGATTCACGGAAGGGTGACTATACCTTGTAACTTTTTCTATCCAGCGTCATTATAAGCTTTCAGGACCCATATCATTTTCCAAGTAATCACAACGTGTTCCCGGGTATACGGTATATATATATTACGGGTATTCCCAATACTCCCGTGTTCGTAATGTTCTTAATTCCCAATGTTACAAATATTAGCGGGTACGGCATATCACTAATAATAAAAAAAAAATACTCACCTAATATCATCGTCATCCGGATGATAGTCCGGCGGCAGATCCGGCCGGAGGTCGCCGAGCGCCCGCGCCGCGTGCCTCCTCCGCCTTTCATGCCACAACCGTCTTTGTTCCCTCTCATTGTCCCTCTGAACCCCGAAGAACGTCTGCGTTTCCCTCTTGAGGTAATCCCTAACAGCGACTGTATGTACCCGCCGTAATCTGACGCCGTCTTCTTGCGCGGGTTGAGGTGCTGGGTCAGGGGGTGGTTGGGCGAGGGGCGCAGGCGGTGCGGAGACGATGCGAGGGGGTGATGCTGGCGCAGGGTGTGGCTGCGCGGGCGCAGTGGCCGGTGATGATGATTGGCAGGCCAGCTGCGGCGCGAGCAGGCCCGCGCTTGATCGCCTGAAACAATGAAATATCAATTATTAGATTGGTTTACTATTTCTATGGTAAAAAGTGTACCGAGTGTTTCAACAGGTCCCATCACTAACTTTAATAGTGTACCTTAATATCATAAAACAAAATTTGTCGATATAATAACAAAGTTAATCCACAAAAATCGTTTATGCGAGAAATCACATTTAAATAAATTATTGACAATGGAAAAATAAACAATTTCAGTCAGCACAAAAACCGGGAACCAGCCATAACAGCCCAATGAGGAGCAACGGAATTCGTTATTCCGGGAGCGGCGTCATCAAATTGGCCGGATTGATTCGGTATTTCCTATTGCAATTCCGCTGCAAATCGACTCACATTCGCCGGTCCATCGTCGGGCTCCCCGAGAAATTATTCCACTATTTAGAGCCCTTATATCCCGGCTACGGACGGCGAATGAGGGGCCCATGATTGTAGACCGGGACGAAATCGAGTGGAGGAAATTGTAGGCCACGTTTAATAAGATACTGGTATTTGTTGACTTGTTACTGTTACATATTGGACGTCACTAGTTTTTTTTAAAACCTCCTAAGTAACATGACGACATCATAGTAGCGGCACGCTATGATGGCCGTTTTGATATGTGGGGGGGGGAGAAAATGAACCTTACTATAACGGAATAAAATTTAAGAATGTCAAAAAATGAATGAGATAATGAATCTTATTCCGTTATAATAAGGTTCATCCTCTCCCCCCCACATGTCAAAATGGCAATCATAGCGTGCCGCTACTATAGTTTAACTTTAGAAAGGATTCACATCTCACAGAAAGGCACTGGGGGCTTACCACAAGCTCTTATTGCGATTCAATTATAGGAACGTTTTAACGACGTTTTAATGACATTTCTTATTGTCATGACAATAAGGTACGTCATTGCACAAAAAGTCGCTGAAACGTTAATACGTTCCTGTAATTGAATCGCAATAAGAGCTTGTGGTAAGCCCCCTGCTTTATTATTTGCATTGCGAGTGACAAGTCACGTGTCATTGTTACTAAGTGGCAGTTGAATTCATTTGTTTATTTTCTCGATATTTGTGCATTTTAGCCGACTTCAAAGAGAAGGAGGTTCTCAATTGTATTTTTTTTGTGATCTATTATTCGAGCTATATACTTTAATGCAAGGTTCAGTCAAGTCTGCGTACTTAGGCCTGGGATCTGAGGCGCAGGTGTGTCTAGAAGCAATAATTTCCACGCAGCGAGTATTGCACGTAAAGTAAGACAGGAGGGGCAAGCGCTTTTGATAAATACGCCTTATATAATGTCGCGAGGCACGCGCGTGATATGAATTAGAATTGAGCCTCACTGTATATAAGAGCTTATCGTTTGCATATAAAAGCAGCCTCCTTTCTGATTTAAAGTACAAAACCTTAGCATGAAACTGTACAATGAGAATTTTGTAATACATATATTTCTTCAAAGTTTGAGTATGTATCTCAATACGTCATAAAGCTCATCATATGGGTCGATTTGAAATCACAGATTTGGAAATATGTATCGCAAAAACTACCGGATTTCACGAAATACAAATGAGGTCAAATTAGTTGTGTTTTGCTTCCTTTATCACACTTTACATGGAATACGCCAAATTATCAGTACCAGTTATTTTGTTAATGCACGTCCATCCACAAAGTATATTTTTAAAGAATAGTTCGTAAGCACCAACATTAGTATCTCCTAAGTGCTTATTTATCACGACCCACGATGCATGGTGGACGCTTATTCCCCGTCCCGTACCCACGGCAGTATGCACAGGTGTGGAGTCGGGACCATTTTTTATCTCATATTTAAAAAGTTAGTGCATGTGACTGCCCAAAATAGTATGTCCTACTAAATATAGTCCGTGGACACAGTACGACTGAGTCGTTCGCGGAAAATAATTTTGGAAACATGTCGAAATTGCAAATACGGCTCATCTTCATCATTTAAGTGGATTGTCAAATTGTGATAACACTCCGTTTTGACGTCATGTCATAACATGAGTGCTCGGGCGAGGCATACGAGGCATCTGGACGCACTAAATCCTTTCCTTAATGGCCTCCTTCCATTGGGTCTAGCCCACCAACCTACTTATTAAAATTAGGTCTCAGAATTGAATTTCATGTTCGTTTATTGAGGACGAGATATTCAGCACTGATGAAACATTGAAATTGATTTATTAATACCGTCCTTGGACATTTGAGTATCGTTTCAGTATTTGGTCCATAAATTAGTGCCCTCCGCCACGATCCATGAATATCGAATACCTCGCGTTTAGTATTCAGCTCGCGGGTCGGGCTAATAACGCGGATACCAGTCACCCACCATCCGAGTTTCCGACTGATTACTGTTCCTATGATTCCCTGCGAGAATTACATTTGAGATGTGCCCGTGACTTCGTTTTGGATATTCGTTCCTGACTATCCTGTGGGAATCTAGTTTTCCGGGATAAAATAATATCAGATAGTAATATGTTGACGTGTTGCGTTTATTTGGGATATTACTATTGAGATGAGTATCATCTACGTACTATCGCTTTGTACTACATTTTTTTTTTGTAAAAACTGGAATCCAGTTTTTACAGTTAGGTACTATCCAGTTACTATTTTTTTTTTCGGGAATTTATTTCAATAGTAACGATGTGGAACGTACTGGGTCTCGTTATAAATACTATGTTGTATTCGGTATCGTTATTAGATACAATATAATATTCTATATAAAATATTTGTAATTACTGCTGTACCCTGTCGTATAGTTCAAATACCAACGAATATTTTCACAGAAACATACATCAAGCTCCTTTATTTTTTCCCGAGTGTCAAGATAAGTATTACTATTGGCAGCGATACGGAGCAATATCGCCAGCCGATATTGCACAGGCGGTAAGAATAGCAATCAGCTAGCACGGATGGCGACTAGGTATCTGCATTATAGGGCCGGTGACGTGAGCCGAGTCGTAACGAATCCGGGAGCAATGGATATTCGTCGATCGTGGAAATAGGCACTAACTCTTATTATTATTATTTTTTTTACTTTGCAACAGGATAACGACATCAAACCCAGTATACTTACATGCATCTTCTATCTATCTATCTATACATATAAAATTTAAAGTCCTGACTGACTGACGATATCAACGCATAGCCTAAACCACTGGTCCTAGAGACCAGTAGCCCGATTCACGTAACCAAAACCGTAACGATGTCTCAACGATATAGTCGTTGATAGCCTTTTCATAATACGAAAAGGCTATCAACGACTATATCGCTGAGACATCGTTACGGTTTTGGTTACGTGAATCGGGCCACTGAAATTTGGAGGGTGTGTTCTTTGTGAAGTGTAGGTATCCACTAAGAAAGAGTTTTTCTCAATTCCACCCCTAAGGGTGTTAAAAAGGGGATGAAAGTTTTTTTTTAAATGTTGAATTCTGCGCGGACGAATTCGCCGGCAGAAGGTAGTTTATATGTGAAATTCACACGACACCCTCACACAATCATGACAAACTTTGATCACGATATAAATGATGAGCGGTATAAGGAAGTTTGTGATTAACATCTAATCAAGGTTATGAGACACCAATCTTCTCCCGGAGGGGCAGCCCTACTAATCTAAATTACGGTGTTAATAATCTCTTGGAGTTGATGACCTCCTGATATATTGTTAGTACCAACCCTGAAATAATTGTGGAAGTTATGATAATCATTCATGTGACAGTAAAGTTTTATTCGATATTCATTTATGTTGGAACTGTTACATTTTATTTATTGAATATCAGACTTTATTATTACTTAGTTTGTACCCAAATGATGAGTTAATAGTAAGCGCCAAGAGTATGTTGGCCGAGTTAGGCAAGCACTTCAACGAATAATAGGGGCGTCTGCATTATATTACCGGCTCATTTTTGCGCGCTATAAACTACGCCATGCTACGAGCAGTACAACGAATATTCAAGTAGGTAATATACATATTTGTCAGTCAATATTAGTTTTATTTTCATGGCCCGGTCTGTCACCACCTTAAGTTCATTGAAAAATTTAGAAGATACCATTTCGTTTAATCACCAGATATACAATAACTAGACAGATATCGATAACGTAACAGGTGAATATTCTAAATATCTTCATCCGCTGAAACCTTGCTTATGAACGAGCAGCAAAAGAGACACAAAAACATAATTAATTGTTCGAGAAGTGAAAATAAGAATTTCAAGTAAATTAGGTATTCAAGCCTTGTATCGGACGGCAGGGCTCGTAAATAACGAGTGTTGTTATTTCAAGTACCGTTAGCATAACGAGGCGGTATTTTTTTAATTTCCCGGTTAAGCCGGTTGGCGTTTTGTTTGCTGGCCGTACGCGGAAGGATAGGAACGATACTTTTACACCGTATATTTCTAACTGTGTACAGATTCACATTTGAAGGTTTATATAAATAAATTTGTATAACAATAACAGATTATGTCATAACATAACAATGTGTGTTTACCTGTTCTGCGCTATATATCCAGTATATATCTCACATTATATTAATTATCCCAAAAGATACGTGATAGCAAAACAAGTGCTAGCCCTAATAAAATGAATGATAATGTTTTAACTCACTTAAACCGTATGCTGCCACAATAAATCACTTGAACGCTTGACGAGTTAAATTTAAAAAACCGTTCATCATTAACGATGTTTCAATCTACAAAATACACAATAATATAACACTCAAATTTATAAATTACCTACCCTTTTAATAGATGTTATGTTGTTTAATACGTAGCACCTTTTAAAACCTCTCCTTGAAAAAACAATGTAATTTTCTGCTCTTTAACTTAAGTTCTTAACTCGTAGCAAGCGTAGCCGGCTACGAAGCTACGCGGCTACGATGCTGTAGCCATTTGTTTATGCTTAACACGAAGCAAATAACTCACGCTGTTATGTGGAGGCTACGCGGAAATATATTTAAAGAGTTTCCCACACAGCGCTATAAAGCTGTACTTACTACGGCAGCTATGTTAACGAAGCGGTAAAATATGTTAATAATTATGATAACGATTAATGAACTCTAGCTTGTTATGGACATAATTATGTAGAAAGTTAATGATTTTGTAGTGTTTCGGTTTTCCTGATTATAGTCTAATATTTAATAATTTTTTTATCCCCACATACTTTCAGACTGAACTCATGTCTATATGACATATTAACATAAGTTTTGATTCTAGAGATGAGAACATCTGAGATCACAATGTGATCTCAGATATTCTCATCTCTAGTTTGAAAATTGACAAAAATAACCTTTTCAGATGAAATTACTTAAATATTTGGTTTAACATGTATTTTTTTCACATAAAAACGAGTTAAATTATTGGAATATGTGTAGTTTCAGTTACAATCCATCTTATAGGTATGATCGCGTTGCGTAGCCACACTTACTGTACAAAACTCTTAAGTGTAGAGTAATTAACAATGCAATTTGCAGTAATGCCTGGCAGTAAAATAAACAGAACTATGCAACTGAATCGTATATTTTAAAGCGAGCATATCTTACATAGAAAATCTTTGAATATTTCTTAGAAATTTAATTTAAATAACTTAACCTTTCGGAGGATTCAACTAAGGTTGCAAGGGTTTTATCAATTGTAGAATTTGATCATAGCTTACAGATTCTTTCAGGCTTGCAAGGTTTGTTTTCAACCGTCATGGCTATCGATAATCATGTTTTAACAGTGGTCTAATAGCCAGACTTGAGAACAACCATGAACGATGCAATATTCAGTAAGTACATCTGACAATCAGATTATACATATAGAAATAAGGCTATAATCTATCATCGCCATAAGGAGCATGGTTATATCTACAGCCCTCGAGCAGCTGCTTTTGGGGCCATAACACACCGGGTAGCGTTGGTGACGTCGCCAGCCACCGTAGCCAACTAAGGGCGAGGCCCCATTAGCGCGTTGCGTTGCGTCGTCGCAAGATTTTGTACTGGCGCATCACCCTCTCCCGCTTCGTCTCTCGCCCGTCGAGCCTTTGATCCGTTGCGACGACGCAGCGCAACGCGCTAGTGGGGCCTCGCCCTTAGTCGTTTTGAAATGTATGGCAGGTAACACACCTGGCGACGGACTGGCGACGTCGCTAGACAATATAAATCGTTTGGATACGTGGCCGGCGACGTCGCCATGGCGTCCCGGTGTATTATGGCCGTTAAAGAATTGCGATGTGGCGTTTTTAGCCCCCCTGATATTAATTAGGTACTACTACAAGTCGAGATGTAGGTACTAACACTATGATGAAGAAACTCCATCCGATAGTATGCTTATAAGTTTAACTGAGAATTATGTTATGTTTTGGACAAAGGCTACTTTTATCCTCGAAATCCAGACGGGCGGCGTCGCGGGTACATACCAAATTAATTATTACGTACACTGGTAGAAGTAGTAAGTAAAGCGTGAACTCATAATATTATACAAGGTATATTAGGTACGTATGACATACTTATTCATTAGTTCGTAATACGCGAACCAAGTTACTTTCATAATAATTAGCATACTCTGTAGCGTGATTAATTAAATATGCCTACCTGCGAATATTATATTTCGAACAGCTTTGCTGGTATTCGTTGAGTGAGGCTAATATTTTGGTAGAATTTCGTATATTGAAGAAACATCCTTTGATACCGCTTATTAATTGGGTAAGTATAATTATTTATATAAGTCCAAGTCAATTCATTTATTTTGTTCAGGCCTTGAAAATTGTCATTATAATTGTAGTTCAAATGCCATTAAAAAAATATAGTTCTTAATTCAAACACCAGATCCAAACACCACCTCGGGAGAGAAGATCCGGCAAGAAATTGAGCGGACTTGTCTTTTGTAACTATTCCAATTCAGGTCACATGATTGCGTTTAAGATTATTCTTCACAGTATTCCCAATCCCCATCTCTATTTCATTTATTTTAAACTGTTTTCACTAGTTCATTTGTGACGTGCCATTCTGTATTTTAATCGTCCTATTTAACACATATGCCGCGACGGCACGGCACATATCATCGCCACAATTTGTATGAGACCCACTGACGTCTGTTGTCCGCCGCTTGCAACGAACTCCTACCTTTAGAATTTACATAACAATTTTACGACAATTTTTCAGTCATAAATAAAAGAAGAAAATAAATTTCCAGTAATAAATAATAATAAATTGCCCAACGTATCGAACGCAACCGATAAATAAAGGCGTTTCTGCAAAATATACGAGTAGTTGAAATACCACTTGTGAGCGGTGGGTGCGGGTGTCAGTGCAGGCGAGTTAACAACTATCAACTACTGAATAGTTTAAACTAAACTATAGCGAAGTTGAAATGAAAAGATACCCATATTAATACCTAACAAAATGCTGGCAGATAGTATTTTTCTTTGTATCGATATTTTTTTTTTTTTTAATAATGGAATTTAGCTACCAAGGAATACTTTTTACAGAATATTGGCATAGATTCAGGTGGGGGAAAATGTTCTAGGATCTATACTATATTTAGAAAATTATGAATATTGTGACATATTACTTACTTCTAAGGTCGTTATTGAAATTTTGAACCACTGCCTTATTTTAAATCATTTTTTTATTTACTTTATTACACATCAATCATACATTTATATTATGAAAGGATAAAAAGAATTTAAATTAAGAATAATAGTTTCCAAAGAGTAAAATCATTTTGTCAGAGCTTGCCCGCTATCACTCGAACATGCCCCATTCCATAGTAGCGTGTTTCGCAGCAATATGGAGGAGGGTCATGCTTATCGAGGGGATCTCTTCCGCGGCGGAAGGCCGGAGCCGACGTCCCGATGTTTACTAACAAAACTTTCAACTCATAAACCGTATTGTTAGCGCTTAAACTTCTGTCAGCACGCCCAACTACTTTGAGGAAATGCTTTTTATAAAATTTATTGGTACGACATTCGTAAGGTGGAACACCTGATAAGGGTGAAATATGATATCTTTTTATACCAAAAATATTTCAATTCACTGCAGCTCATATACGGGCTGGCTCGAGCGGGGTAGTATCACCCTCTCAGAAGATCGGCGTAACTTAACTGTTTTAGTTGCGATTCGTGTGATGATTGAGAGAGCCGGAAGACCAACTTCTCACCCCTTCCTTTCCCTACCTATGTTCCACTTCAGGTCGCTAACGGACGAGCGATGCTTTTTCCGTTGCGAGCATCTATAGGCTACGGTAACTGCTTAACATCAGGCAGGCCGTAAACTTGTTTGACACCTTAGTTACATAAAAAAGAGTGTAGAGCTATAACCAATGTCACCTTGGACGCCATGTCAACGTCGCCAGCCACCGTAGCCAACTAATTCGTATTGAAATGTATGACAGGTAACACACCGCGACGGACTGGCGACGTCACCAAATTGTTTAAATACGTGGCTGGCGACGTCGCCATGGCGTCCAAGTGTGTTATGACCCTAAAGGATTCAGATAAATAGTTGCGACGCCAAAACTCACAGTAACACATAAATACGCTAAATTTGACACCCTCTCATCACATTTTGGGAGTTCAATGACCTCTCCCAAAATTTATCACTCCAAAACAAGAGTATGTCTAACACCATCCAAATCCAGGTTACAAAACACTCCACTCTCAATCAGCCATGTAAGTACGCTCAGCTTAATATCTTTAACCCAAATACAGCACAACTCCAAATTACCAGCCTTAATCATAACTCTAATCATATCTTGATGACTTATCAAACGTCGAGTATACCAACAAATCAAATCTGCGTAGGCGAGTAATAAGACCAAAATGAAACGCTTAACCTAGATTCTCAAAAAATTGAGCGATATATTCCATATTACTTTCACTTAGGTCCCGCACCGCCATCTAGGGACAATAAAACAACAAAAAACAGCAGCGAATGTATGTGTATTCTATTTCAAAGAAAACAGGGCCTATAATATTGTGCCAAATAAAACTAGGCATTTGAGTCCCGGCAATTACTAGTCTTATACTTTTGGGGATATTATGTTATTAGGGTTGGCACCTTTTTTTCTGGACTTACACTGGCATTATAAATCACTTTTGTTCCTAGAAAAAATCATTGTGGCTAAAATGACTATTAATTCGGTGGATAGGGTTTTAAGCTCAGTCGCACTGGGCCGTCCGTCAGATCAATAAAATTGTAGCTTAAACCGCAGGAGATAGTCTAATCTGCGGTCTTCCATATTTTATCCATAGTTTAAACTCTCCACAATCGTTCAACTACCATAGGTAATGGAAATATAGTAGTACATAGTATATCCAGTATCTTACTAACTGAGACTAAGCTTATGCACATAAAAATATCATATTTTCCCCAAAAAATATAGTATTTGGTGCCAAACATAGAAACATATATTATAGTAAGAATGGCAACCCTACATATACCTAATAGACAACAAGCTAAGCACTTTCATGGCAACGAGAAATACCCGAATTACGTCATAACGGTCTCGAATGTTCGCAAAAATAGTACCGAGAACGAATTACATCGAATAAGGTGTCACTAATGACCTCCGGTGGTTATTCCCTAATCGAACTCGACCACGTCATTACTAACCAGGATTCGCACTTTCGCGTTCATGAAACTAGACCGTACAACTTGTTTTTCGTACAAGTAGTTTTCGAATTTTCGCAGAAACGTGTCGATGTCGCGAAGTATCTTGTCTCCCGAGGATATTAATAATTCAGGAGTAGGTCCGGACTGGTCTACCCCCTACACCCCGCCCCCTTCTTCCTTCTTATTCGATTTCTTATTCGATGTGACGGAGAGTTGGATCCAGTACTGTCGGTGAAGAAAAAATACAACAGATATTAATAATCTCATGACCGTAGCCATAGTTCAAAGTAAAATGCCTGTATGATAAAATAATAATGATATAGATAAAGGTTCTCATATAGGTGGGATATCTAGCGAAAGGTGGATTATATGGGATAATAGGACAAGGATATGTAACATTTTGTTATTAGCAAAAAGTAACTAAGATATTATGTTCCTCAAATAAATAATTCTACATACATCCATACGTCTCTATCCGAAATAATCCCCTATGTTATAAAAAAGTCGTCTTAATTTTACTTTAATACACTTAACGAGAAATTCCAGAACAAAGTTTTATTTACAACAAAAATAATGGTTACGAGTACACTCTGGTACACGTATAAAGATCAAAATATGCGGAAATATGCATTTTATTATCATATTTTGATATATTCACGTATCGACATAAAATTTAAAACATCATACCAGTTTTACGGCAGCGCTTGGTTCTTCTAGTATTTTCATAAAGAAACCTTATCTTGAGTATTTTCTATAGTGTTTTGGCTTCGAGCGAACACATAACATTTACTTTCCACTTCACGTTATTTTTCAGAATATCTTGAACGGTTTTGAACAACCAACAACGTGTCTTAAAACCACATAGATAGCACTGGATGAGATGCGTCTATACCAACTCCACCAAGCCAACTAGGAGCTCGTATGGAATGCGGCTTTCCCGCCCGCATGTCGACCGCACACCCGCCACCGCCTGCGGCTTACCGCCCGCCACACCTCCCGCACACCGTCACCGCCTTTTTGTGCGGGTGTCGTCACATTTGACAGGATCCTAGTTGGCTTTGAGAAGTAGTATATACCCCGGATATGATGCTTTGGGTCGAAATGCACTTGACCCATTTTTCTGATAGCGCTTACTGAAAAAATGCTCCTTTGGTTTGGTTGTCACTGTTGGATAACCAAAGGTAGCAAGCAACATTACCTTATAAATTGTAACTCCAAAGATAGCTTTTTAATCATAACTCGGCTACGCCTTGTACAAAACGAGCTCTAAAACTAAAGCTAGGATAGAAGATTTATTTCGCCATCCCTGGCAGTCTTCAAGATCTCTCGCTGTGCACGTCGCTTTACTCAAGGAGAGTGTTGCTAGCTTAAATAGATTGAACACTTTCCAATTTCGAAGCTTTGAAGCTTGTATTAAATTTGCATATTTTTCAACACTATTTCATTGCTCTTAGGTTGCGTATTCATTTATTTGAGTAATCACATATAGATAACGTATTTTGAGCTATAGTACGGTATTTGTTTATCTAATAAGGCACACAAAACAAAACATTTTTTATGAGACAGGGGGCAAATAAGCGTACAACCCGCCTGATGTTAAGCAGTTACAGTTGCTTGCATTACCGAAGGCATCGCTTGCACGTTGCCGACCTCAAGAGGAATGGGACAGATGGAGAGGAAGGGGGGTTCGGGCTTCCGTCTCTTACTCATTGTACAAAACGTAGGTGTAATAGCTGGCTATTTCTCTGATTTCGCACCAAACACATGTCCGGTAGCGAATAAAAAAAAGTATCGATATTTTCGGAGATCCAATAACTGTTGTCGGATTGTAATACTTTTATCTAGTTGTGCCCTAAAATTCAAAAGCGTAAGTATAGGAACAAAAAAAATATTTACAACTTTTATGCCTAAATGTCACTACCATCAGTGTCTTTCACACATGTCCCGAAGAATATCGTATTAAATTTCAAAGAAGTCGTCGTCTGATGTAACTGTAATTAGTCCCTTGTGTTACGCCAGTTATTAGGAGAAACTAATTTCATTTTTACACATACGAAACGGTTAGTTAACTTTTTAAAAATAAAATTAACTTTGTCATCAAAAAAAGGTCATCACCGTAAGCTGAGGTGGTAATGCAAATATCTCTTTAAGTGTACATGCTACTCTCATACCCCTCAACTCGCACGCTTCCGAATTGGTCAATCGACCCAGAGATGTTGAAACGGGGGGCTAGAAGCTTTAGTACAAAAAAATATTTTGGATATTCATCTCGAAAATGACGTTTGTCACGAAATAGTGGTCTTCGCCGTGATCGCAAGATTTTGGGTAAGCAAATCGATTTAATTTTTAATTCCACCTCTATGTCATTGGTTTTTAGGTCTACTTTTACCATTATAATATTTATTCCTTGAATATTAAATATTAATAGCATTGATAAGCAAAATAACACAAAACGTCATTACCGTAAGTGTCATTACCGTAATTTACCATCAGTTTTTATAGTGACGGTAATGACGCTTAACTGACGGTGGTGAACCTAAAATGTAATTTTTACTTTTCTATATTTAAAAAAAATGAATATTTAGATATTATATAATAATTTCTATAAAGACCCTTATAAAAATGTATAGACTCGGAGTTTAGGTACCTATGATTATACCGAAGATTGAAAATTTTTGACCTGCAAAGAGAAATTGGCTCAAGCACGACTTCTATAGTATTTTGAGAAATTTCAAGAGAGAAAAATGGGAAGAATAAAACAAAAAATATTAAATAGAATGGCAATATAGATTCAAAGAAAAAAGTTGGATCTACGAGACATACTAGGACTGTTTTTGGAAAAGAAAAAAAATGAGAAAGTTGAAACTATGTATAGTGAAGGGTATGAAAATAAAGGTACAAATAAAAAAGTTGGATCCACAAAAAATAAAATAGATTGTATTAGGAAAAATGAGGGCAAGAGAGACAAATGAAACAAAAGATATAGAAAAGAAAGGGGATGCTGAGGATAGTTTGAAAATATAATGATAATGTTATAAAACAGTTTTTTAAAATAAGTATTACTTATGTCTGCTGCAATATCTATAATATTATTTAAAAAGTGGTTTCCTGGTTACCTATATTAAATGTTTAGAATACGTATACCTCAAATTAAACTAAGACTGCATATTTTGTGTTAATAATATAGGTTTGAAATAATACAAAGTACTAGTAAAAGACTGCAAGCAAAAAACTTAACAATAAGAATATACTATACTACTATACTATCTATATGTTTAGTGCATATATTCTGAAACGATATTTTGTTTTCATTTTCAGTGTATAACAATATTATATCATTAATTTCCATAAAATCTTAGAGTTAATTTCATAAAACATTTTTTTCATAATTTCTTAGTTTTTCTAATTTTTTTTTAAATTAAACCCAGTTAAATTTTATAATTATATTTACACGGATATCTAAATCGGCCTAAATGTCAATCTATATTTTAGCTAAATCTATTTTATTTTATTCTTTAGTAAATAAAATTGAATTAATTTGAACCAGAATCATAAAAACAACATAATTCATGATGAACAGAACAAATTAATTTTACGTTTGATATAAAAAACTGTCATTTTAGTAAGTAAACCTCACACGAATGTCATTACCATAAGACGAGATATCATTACCGTCACAAATATAAAATTTGAAAGCTATATCTCCGATATTTATTGGTGCAATTAAGAAAAAAAAATACCTGTCAATTATTTTTAGTCATATTTTGATTCTACATCAAAATTTTCAAAATCTAAAATTTCTCTCAATTTTTCGGAATCGGGGCGAAATCAGAGAACTAGCCAGCTACTGTATGTTGATCTTCTTTGAGAGGGTGGTGCTAACCCGGACGAGTCAGCAGCTTGCCTCTACCACCAATATAAAACTAACTTTATAACAATACTATTTGGCCGAATGGCTCTTACTAATATTTGTCGTACATCAGACGCCGATATCTTCCATTGAAACTGAAGTGTCGCAGCCCTAAGGTTATCTGAAAGTGTTCGCCTTGAATGCGGTAAATTCCCGTCTATCGCCAACGTACCATGTTAAAGGTGTCGGATCTTCGAGGTATAAATACTAATACTGCTCTATGCATATTTAATACACCTTATCCGAACGGATACACTTTACATGGGAGACACGTACTTTATTATCGATGGGCGGAAACAATTTTGGTTATGGAAAATGGTAGGAGTAGTACCTATTACTGGTATGATGTGCTCTACATTCCTGGTATGGGGCAGAGTTGGGCAAAATTTAATTGCAAATAATTAATTACTACCAATTGGGTAGTAATTAATTATTTGCAATTAAATACGATATTATAAAGACGATTTACAATATCTAATCCCCATACCAGAGTTGGGCAAAATTTAATTGCGATTAATTAATTGCAAATTGCAGGTGATGTCACAATTAACAATTAATTGTGATTTGTTCGCAATTGCAAACAAATCAAAATTAATTATTAATTATGACACCACCTGCAATTTGCCATTAATTAATCGCAATTAAATTTTGCCCAACTCTGGTATGGGGATTAGATATTGTAAATCGTCTTTATAATATCGTATTTAATTGCAAATAATTAATTACTACCCAATTGGTAGTAATTAATTTTGCCCAACTATGGTATGGGGATTAGATATTGTGAAACGGTTACAAAACTCGACACGTCACTTGTAGATTAAATATATTATAGCTATGCTTTGCGTTGATGTCCAATTAGGGCATTTCAATTCCCAGTTCAACGCAAAGAGGGGTGTTATAACGTCCACCCCTATTCGTAGCTTCCAAACAGTTCTTGTAATCCTAGTTAAGAGCTAAGTGCTGTATAATTAGTGGGTAACGAGCGTTACAGCAGCGGGCTAGTATTGTAAGCTGTTATTCAGCAAGCTTATACAGCTAAAGTTGCCTCAGTGGACTGTTAATCTAATCTAACTTTTATCCTACTTAAGAAGTACCGATTTTTACACGATTTTTCTGTGATTGATATAAAACGCATAGAACTTTTCACAACCATATTGTCTTTTTCAGAAAGGTCAAGTCCGTAGCATCCTCAACCGACGGCAGTGCATGAGAAGATGTGTGGATGAAGCAAAAGATGTGTCAAAATCGTAGCATGTGGAAACCAGTAGTCCCTGCCTACCCCCGTGGGATACAGACGTGAGTATATGTACGTTATTTCCAACACATACAGTATAGGTATATTTATATTTTCCGAAAAAAATACCGCTAACGGTACCCCAACTAGTTGGTTTCAGTGTACAAGTTCATTCACTCCGCTGGAGGCTATTGGAAACATTCAATGTTCTTCCAAACAAATACATAATACAAACCCAATAAAATATTTATTCTCTCAATGCGAAATGGACTCTGACACACACAAAACTAAGTCCATTACTGAATAATTCTAAATCACACTACACAATAGGTTTTGCCTGCCAAAACTTATACAAATGCTGAATAAGATCATATACAAAACTAAACTTTATAGGCTTCGATAGGTACATAGGTTGTTTCTCTTCAAAAGTGCAAAGCCGAACGAACTTTGACAGTTGAGTTACTTTTAAACAACATTTCACTCAAGTAGCTTGCAAAATACTGTACTACAATAACCTAGCTATTTTGATACAGTCAGTATTATTAATACTGCGCTTTTTATTTACTATGTACTGTACATACTCATATGAAAACCAGTGTATAGTAGGTACAAAATATCCTACCTAAATAAAGAGACTGGTATTAAATAAAAATAAAAAAACATATAAGCATTTTTTTCTGGCTATATTCGTTTCTGCGATAAAAGGAAAATCGTGTAAAAGAATCTCACATTCCAATTTTAAATTCAAATAAAGTATCCCAGGGCGTTGACCGCTCGCATTAATTATTTATCCGGAACGACGTGACTTTGAAATTAATTATTAATTCATACGAACTGAATGGATAATAATGAGCACCAATTATTATAACGATAAAAGCGAGCTTTTTGGTGATATGAAAAGTGAAGAAGTCTTTGTTTATGCCTCTTTAGTTTTCGTGTTGATGGCGGTATAATTAGGTATCATGACGTAGTAGGTAGTTGATTTTTTCCATTATTATATTTTGTATTAGTAATACAATCGGGATGTTTTTGTTCTTATAAAACAGTGCTTTTCCGGATGGATGAGGTACGTTTAGACCAATGTATGAATTTAGAATTAACTACTTTAAAAAATAAATATTTAGTGACCCTGGGGTACCAGGAGTACAGGACTGCGGTGTAGTTTAGTTGTTATGATGTCACACGCTTTGAAACCAACCTGCCGCATTCGCGTCATACTCCGCTAATTATATCGCGGGCAGCTGGGTGAAAGCGCAAACAGGCCAGACCAACAAACACACATAAATTAGTCCACGTACAACTCAAATGAACTGTAAATAATACGTGCATGCGCGTGCATGTAATTTGATAATAATTTTAGTTCTCTGGCCACTACATTTTCATAGTGAAACTATTCGCATGCCCGGTGGGTTTTCCATACAAACTTTCGTAACCTTACCTTTAGTATAATAAGGAACTCCTGTGCAGAACATGCTTCTAGACCTATCGGTTTAAGCTATTCGTTGTCTGTCTGACCTGCAGTGGCCATAGAGTGTTCTTACGTCACGTAGAAATCAATGGGTGCGTTTAGATGCCTCGCATGCCGCGCCTGAACCATAAATTATGTCTATGCGTTCCGACGTCAAAACTGACCGTTCGGATACGCCGCTCGCTCTAATAAACGCACCCATTCATTAGTATCAGTAACGAAAGATATCCAATAAGGACTACTGTAATTGAAATCAAGTAGTGTACCAATAAAAAGAAGGAGAAACATCTCTTGTGCTTTCGTATGCTCCTAGTCCATCAATGATTCATACTGACTGGCGGTCACTGAACTCTCGGCCTCAAATATTTAAGAAAATTCTGGATACAGCCAGAATAAATAAAAAGTTCTGCTTGAATCTGGATAATTAATTGAGGCTTGTAGCCTGCTTGAGGAGGCCGTAATGGAATCCTTGGATTCTCAAAGTATAAAATATACTTTTTCTGAGTACAATTTTTCAGAAATTCATGATCGTTAGTCCTGTGGGGCTAACTCGATCACAAAAATGAATCACTTTATGATCATAATATGATTCACCGAAATCGTAAGATGGTTACTCCCAAGCAATTCATATTATGAATCGCAATTCATCTATTTGACAGTTATATGAAATTGGTAATATGGTCCACGAAGAAAGATGAATTGCAATGTTGCAAATTGTCAATGTCAATTTAATGACAAATAGGTCAGAGAGAAACTTATATATAGGAAATAGGTACCATACCTATTTATCATAACCTATGAAGATGTTTATTGTTTTTTATGTATTACGAAATATTACTTAACATGAACATCTCTATCACGTCTCTATCGTGAATCATATAGCGCAGCGGATACCGTCAAATAGGTACCTAATAGGTGCCATTTCGAACTACAAAAACCATTAAGGCTGGAACCATTGCAACTGACAGCTCGAGGTTGACCGCTTTTTGCTCAAACAATGTCGTAGGACCGCGAGTTGAATTTTTTGAATTTAGAATTTTCGATACGCCACGACACATCAAAAAGACGACATGATAAATCAAAAACAGAAGTGACTAATATGCTAAACTCGTATCTTGCCTACTTTTATTTAGTCGTATAAGGGTAACTTCGTAAAGGAAAAATTTCACTAAATCTTAAGTACAATTTAAGTACTACTTTTTTATTAATAGGTAGGTGGGTAGGTTATTTTTTCTTTGTAATCTTTTTTATTGTTATTTTGTTGATATTGTAAATAAAAGCTCACTAACTGTTAATTTTTAATTGTTCTGAATATTAATTTTGCCCAACACTGGGTAATAGGTAGTACTACTTAAAAAAGACTAGTACATAATTTAAATGTTTAATATTATAGGACAAAATAAGTAAAATTAAAACAACTTAAAATTCTAAATAACTGAAAACAAGAAAAATTGTTGACAACATCGGGTAATAACTGAAATAAAAATAGTACTAATCCTTATTAGTTACTAGCTGTGCCTGCGACCTAGTACGCGCACATTTTTGGAAAAGGTTACCCCTTATTTGACTGATGGATTGATGGAGGATGACGGACGGATGGAGTGGCAATGCAACGCATGCCGGGCATGCATGCAACCCTCATAGGATCACTGTTTTGCCCGTCAGTCTACCTGTCCGTCTGTCAAAACGTGCACAGCCTAAACCGCTTGAGTTAGAAACATGAAATTTTAACTTTTTATAGCGTAGAAGAAGACCACAGGAAGGATTTTTGAGAATTCAACAATTAAGGGGAGAAAGTATATATGGATAGTCCCAGTTTTTCTGAAGCTAGAGACATGAATATTTGTATTTGTAGGCTGAGTAGCCGAAATACTAATTTTCATGTAAGGTCAAGATTTTCAAGCCAGAGCCATGGGTCTGGAGCAGCTCCATGATAATAATAATATATGGTATAATTAAAAATAAAATACTGGCTCCACAAAACGCCTCGTTTTGTGAGTTTTTTGGGTTCCGTACCTCAGAAGGAAAAAACGGAACCCTTATAGAATCACTTTTTGTCCGTCTGTCTATCTGTCCGTCCGTCAAAACGTGCACAGCTCAAACCGCTGGTGATACAAACATGAAATTTGGACAGTAAGTACCTTTCATAGCGTAAAAGAAGAGCAAAGGAAGGATTTTGGAAAATTCTTACCCTAAGGGGGTAAAATAAGGGGTGGAAGTTTGTATGGAATTCCCTCATTTCTGAAGTTAGAAACATGAAAATTTATATTTAGGCTACTAATACAAATCCAAATTAGTAATTTCAGCGCTTTTGAAAATTCTACCCCCAAGAGGGTAAAATAAGGGGTGGAAGTTTATATGGGGGTTCAAATTTTTCTAAAGCTAGGCACAATAAAATTCGTATTTAGGCTTCTTATTAACTAAGAATAGTAATTTCAGCGTTTTTGATCATTTCACCTCTAACGGTGTAAAATAGGGGGTGCAAGTTTGTATAGGCGTCCCAATTTTTCTGAAGCTAGAGACATGAAAATTTGTATTTGGGCTACTCATTACAAATTAAAACCGGACAAGTGCAAGTAGGACTCGTGCTCTGAGGGTTCCGTACAAATTTTATTATGTTTGTGTGTGCATCATATCTTTGGCGTGCAAATACAGGGCAATGAAGCAAGATGTGCTCCACTGTTTCGCTGGGGTTCTTTGAGCTTCCACTTTGCTAGTTTTCGGAACAATACATAATAATTACAACACCTAAGTGTGTATTGTTCCGAAAACAGGGAAAATCATATATATATATATACCACCAAAATCACCAAAATCGGCCCCGAGACTTCTTTGAGTACCTTTCGATATTCCTTATAGTTTCGGATTTGGCCATCCACGCACACTTGAAAAATTCACCTGTATAAACGTGGGCTTTGAGTTGGTTAATACCTCTACAATGGGGTGGTGTATATCCACTCAAGCCTCTGACTACCCCCGAATGGGGATAAAAGTGGTGACGTTACATTTCTAAAAAAATATTTAACAGGTGATGACACTAAATAAATTTAGCACTGCAAATTTAGCGACTTATTAAATTTGGACCCATCCCTAAGAAGCTGTGATGTTTATTTGATGTATGGTTTAGTAATGTAGAGCATTGAACTCCGGTCTCCCAACTTAATCCTGATGCTCAATAAAACTAAACATATAGTAAACATTGCCGACCTGAAGGGAAGGGGTAGGGGAGAAGGGGGGGGGGTTTGGGCTTACGGCTCTCTCACTCATCGTACGAAACGCAGCTGTAATAGCTGCTTTACGCCGATCTTCTATGAGAGGGTGGTACTACCCCACCAAACGGTGGTTAGTCCAACTTAAAAATAAGCAAACAAAAATAATTTCGTATTACTAATATTAAGTAGTATGAATAACATCAACTGAAACACGCTTAACATCAGGCGGGCCGTACGCATGTTTTTTTGTCTTGGCTTTTCTTGTCGCATATAGCCAGTGTCAAGTACCTACCTATAATAATATAGATTTTCAATGTTGCACTTCGCCACTTCCCGCCAAAAAAAAACAAGTTTGTCTAACAACTCAGTGGTATAAAAAGATATCATAGGCAAGACAAAAAATATGAAAAAATGAAATGTAACGTCACGACTTTTATCCCCATTCGGGGGTAGTCAGAGGCGTGAGTGGCCATACACCACCACATTGTGGAGGGATTAACCAACTCAAAGCCCACGTTTCACCAGATAGTCAGAACCCAACGTGACAGGTGGTGAACCTTGTCGCCGTGTATACAGGAACTGACTATTACCTAATCCCGATGGATAGGTAGGTTTCCTCACGATGTTTTCCCTCACCGTCAGCGAACTGTAAATTATGCACATAGATGAAAATTCATCCATTGGTGCATGCCCCACCGGGGATCGAACCTGGGACCTTCTGATTGTTAGCCCAACCTGTTGTTGTTGTTAGGCAAGACAATAAGATTAGAAAGTAGGTAAGCGGTTTTTAGAGGACGATTATGCTTTTTAATCATATACCTATTCATCATTCTATATTATTCATAATCTATGATGACAACAAAACGCGTCACTGACATAAATATTAATTTAAAAATATTTGTAATCATATAATATCCTAAAAATTATGTTCAATATTATATTTAAACTATTTAAAATGTGATTTAATTCATAAAATGCTAAGAAGACGTAATTTTTTTACGAATTTCACGCAAAAATTTGCGCGCACGTCCAGCTTTGGAGGCCGCCATCGCGGATCTGCGACGAACATTTTGCAGTCCAAGTCATGATGACCCATGACGTTTGTAGCATATTTAAGGTTATTATTGATTATTTTTTTAATAAAATGACTAATATTAAATCTTGGATCCACGGATTCTTAGCAAGTCTTGACAATTTTTCTGGTATAGGTTTCACGTAAATCTGTTCAGTTGCTATGGAGAACATTTACGATTAAGGTTGACAATTTCATATTTTGAAATCGATTTCTACAAAATTTGGTAACATTTAAAGTAAATCGGCTAAGCCATTTTATTCCCGACCATATGAGGTTTAATGTTGTATACTTTATATTGCACATAAGCCAGCTGCTTCATCAAACCATTTACTTAGACCCACCCAGTTGAACATTTGTATCACCTTAAACGTGAATCAACAAAAAAAAATTGCCCGATTTTCAATAATTTTAAAGATGTTACTATACCTTTTAATGTATTTTATGTACGTATCTAATTAATGTTTTTACAAAAGCAATTATTCTTCATAAAATAAGATCAAAATAAATTCAACCATAACTTTATGGATTTTATCGTTTTTCTATAGCAACCTTGAATACCATGGCTCTAAAGGGCTTGTATCTAGGGCAGTAAAACAAATTTAAAAAAAAAAGGATTCAGATATGAAATTGTCTATGGAGCAGAATTGCTCGTGAATCGCGGTTCATCTGTGCCCATATTACCGAAATTAGATGAAATGCAAAACGGTTCATTTGATGAATTGGAATTGCAATTCATAAGCAATATTGCATAGTGACGCAGTTAGACCCGCTGTAATGGGTAGACAAAAATTGATTATTAATTTTTTCTTAAAAAAACCTATAAGACGAGTAATATCTACAACTTGACGTGGAATACAATAATAATATTAAATTGATAGGTAACACTCATAGGGTAAGTATTTTTAAACCGACTTCAAAAAGGAGGAGGTTTCTCAATTCGACCGTATATATATATTTTTTTTTTATGTGTGTTCGCGGATAACTTCGTCGTTTATGAACCGATTTTGATGATTATTTTTTTGTTGGAATGGAGATATCCCAGCGGTGGTACCATGATATGGAAACCAGGATCTGATGATGGCATCCCAAAGAAATCGAGGGGAACCTTCGAAAATCGTAGGAGCGACTAGTGCGTTTGTAATTTTTTTCATTAAGTATTTTAAAGCACTACTATTTTATGAAGGTCTGGAGTCGATTTGATGATGGAGCCGAAAGACAGTCGAGGGAACTCCTCAACGATTAACAACAATTACCTGGTGTTTGGGCTTGATTAATTTGTATTGATGAGAACTTTACACCTAGATGGGTTGTGACTGTCATTAGGGGTCTGATGATGTAGACGAAGGACAGTCAAGGGAACTCCTCAACGTTATACAGTAGCTACCTTGTGTTTGGGCTTGATTAATTTGTATTGATTAGAACTTTACACCTAGATGGGTTGTGACTGTCATTAGGGGACTGATGATGAATACGAGGGACAGTCAAGGGAACTCCTCAACGTTTTACAGCAATTACCTGGTGTTTGGGCTTGATTAATTTGTATTGATGAGAACTTTACACCTAGATGGGTTGTGACTGTCATTAGGGGTCTGATGATGAAGACGAAGGACAGTCAAGGGAACTCCTCAACGTTATACAGTAGCTACCTTGTGTTTGGGCTTGATTAATTTGTATTGATTAGAACTTTACACCTAGATGGGTTGTGACTGTCATTAGGGGACTGATGATGAATACGAGGGACAGTCAAGGGAACTCCTCAACGTTTTACAGCAATTACCTGGTGTTTGGGCTTGATTAATTTGTATTGATGAGAACTTTACACCTAGATGGGTTGTGACTGTCATTAGGGGTCTGATGATGAAGACGAAGGACAGTCAAGGGAACTCCTCAACGTTATACAGAAGCTACCTTGTGTTTGGGCTTGATTAATGTGTATTGATTAGAACTTTACACCTAGATGGGTTGTGACTGCAATTAGGGGACTGATGATGAAGACGAGGGACAGTCAAGGGAACTCCTCAACGTTTTACAGTAGCTACCTTGTGTTTGGGCTTGATTAATTAGTATTGATGAGAACTTTACACCTAGATGGGTTGTGACTGTCATTAGGGGTCTGATGATGGAGCCAAAAGACAGTCGAGAGAACTCCTCAACGATTTACAGCAATTACCTGGTGTTTGGGCTTGATTAATTTGTATTGGAGAGAACTTTACACCTAGATGGGTTGTGACTGTCATTAGGGGTCCGATGATGGAGACCATAGACAGTCGAGGGAATTCCTCAAAGATTTACAGGAGTTACCTTTTGTTGGCTTTACTTCATACGGTTCAATATACCAAAATGTTCATTGGTATGGCGCCACTAAAAATCGTTAAATAAAATTATTTTTATAAAAAAAAACAAACCGACTTCAAAAAAACCTGGATCACTAAAAAGCCTGAAATAATATTTCTATTACCACCTCTGCCTAACCCTTCGGGAAAACCAGACGTGATGGTGTGTTATCGAGTATTTGGAGTCGGTGCCAATCTTGGTATGCCAAGTCTACCTACTATAAAAGTAAGAAGATAAATTGGCACCGACTCCAAATACTCGATAACACACCATCACGTCTGGTTTTCCCGAAGGGTTAGGCAGAGGTGGTAATAGAAATATTATTTCAGGCTTTTTAGTGATCCAGGTTTTTTTGAAGTCGGTTTGTTTTTTTTATGTTTTTCAGACGAGCAAGTTCACAGGCAAAAGCTAGTTGACTGTAAACCTGAAAAAGACAATATTTATGACAAAACATTTACTGTTCCGGTTTCGGTACATGGTTTTATTTCATGGTATCGCAGTCACAATTCGGTGCAACAACTCGTAATGGTAAAACAATGCACATTCTGACTAGTTTTAAAATTCATGACTCTACCATAGAGTTTGGACGACGAAGTTTTCCGAAATATGAGGAGAGTTCATTTAGTTTATGATAATAGGAAATAAGCTACAAATGCAGTTAGTACCTACTTAAGGAAATGTAGAGCGTAGAATGTGTCAGAAAATACCTAATACCTGAAATGTTTAAATTTATTACTTCTCAAGGTATCACAAAATAAGACTTCATTAAGATAAATCAGGTAATGGACCAGAATAATAAATTAACTTTGAATCCATTTCCTTCAACCACAAACCTCACATCGACTCTACATGTAGAGAACAAACATGTTTGAACACGGAAATCAATAACTCAATTAAACAATTAACCGCTTTTAATTTAACTGGCGTTCACCCGCATCATTGCTCTCCTGAAAACGCAACTTATTTCGTGAAATACGAACACGTAGAGTACATGAGGGGGTATGTTATAATAGGTATTTTACTTCACTTACGTTTTATTCTCCAACTTTATCTCTACTATATTTTCTTTTTCTTTCTTTCGTATACACTTCTGTAATAGAATGCAGTCGTTAAAAGTAGGCGGGGATGTAGATGTAACGTCATAATTATGTGATTGCTCGGGCAAGGCTGCTCGGAGCTTGTAGACGCGGCCATTGGATGTGTCTATATTAAGCGAGCAACGCGCCCGAGTTGTCAGTTTTCACGTTTTACGGCCAGTTTTTATATTCTATCTATCGGCGATTTGCCATGTTGCCATACAGGGATAGAAATTTGACATTTCTTATGTGAAACTTATTTCGAATTTCTATATACAGTAGAGCAAATCGTAGATAGATAGAATATATAGAAACTGGATGTTAGACAGTTATATTAGCGAGTAGTGCATTTAGGTACTGACCGTTTGCAGCCTAAGATAATTTCGAGTTAGACTCAAATTTTGAGTTTGGAGACAGATATGCAAATCCTCGGGCGCTTAGCCCAGTTCGTGTGAAGAGCTGCATAAGCTGTTAACGGTAATTGGCAGCTTACTGGGCCTGTGGGAGGGAGGAGAGGGGTGGACGGTCGATACTCCAGCGAGCCAGTGGCTATGAATTATTTCTTAGTGCAATTATGGGCCGCTGTCCTGTTATGACGATATTTTTCACAGGCGGCCTATAATTTAAGAGATTAGACTTTTCAAAACTATTTTTAGGAGAAAGTGCAAAGAGTAGGTAGGTGTCTTAAAAAAAAATAGGAGCTGTTTTTTGTTTGTGAACATTATTACATATTTTTAGCCTGAAAATAATTTGCGCCGACAGCTTTAGCGGACAATTTACTTGCAAATTGCCCATTGAAAACAACACGGCAAACTTTATTGGGAACCAATAACACACGGCTTAAATTATAACAGTTAACGTTATTTAACATGACTACTAGGCTCTATTATATTATTATTGACTACTAGCTGTGCCCGCGACTTCGTACGCGTCCATTTTTGAAAAAGATTACCTACGACGACGTCCGCGTGGAATTTATGTGTTTTTATTTCGCGGAACCCTAATTCTTTTTCCAAAATAAAAGTAGCCTAAGTTACTCCTTAAAAGTAACATCAGCTATCTGCCAGTGAAAGTCTCGTCGAAATCGGTCCAGCCGTTTTGGAGATTAGCTGGAACAAACATCGAGACAGGCGGTCTGTAAACTCCCACACCGGACTAGCGAATGAACGTACGGATCTACTCTAAAATAATACCCTATCCTTATCACTTACACAATAACCAAACTACAATTAGGAGTTATGAACATCCCAGCGATAATTTATTAGCAGCGGTTACACGTGTATAGAGTCCTTACAGTTAATTTATGCCGAGTTGTGTACTATACAAACACTAGCCCATGATACTGTTAGCACATGCAAATGCCGCTAATAAGGCTATTCAGCTAACTATCGTTAAATCGTAAACAGTTCCCAGAACAATGTTATGGTCTACTACACTACCAAGCCAACTAGACACTCGGGTATAAATATCAAATGATCATACCTAAGACAATGATTCCGCGGTCCATCCACAACGTTGTGAGCTTGGGCCAATGCCTGGGCACTCTTGTGGTAGTAGCTTCCACTACGTGGTGGAAGGACCGCGGAATAATTGACTTATTATCATTTGATATACCTACCCGAGTGCCTTATTGGCTTGCAAATTACAGTTTAAACCTCAAATTTCTGAAACAGGCTTCTCAATAATTGTCCACTACAAATCAAATTTGCCCATTCATGTTATGTCTATGGAATGAAACCGTTTTCAATTAACTGAAAATGTTTGGATTTAGATAACAAGAGACTTCTGTCAGTGGTCCAATGACAAATCGATCATTAGCTACGTCCAGATGTGTCACATGCCGCGCGAGGCAAATTGCGTCACGAAGTTTGACTTGCCGCGCGCGAGGCAAATGCGCGTTTTGCCTCACCTGAGCGCTGTCATTTGCCTCGCCTTGTTTGGCATAGTCATCAGCTACGTCCAAATGTGTCACATGCCGCGCGAGGAAAATTTGCCTCCCGAAGTTTGACTTGCCTCACGTGAGGCAAATGCGCGCCCTGCCTCATCTGAGCACTCACATTTGCCTCGCCTAGTTTGTCATAGTCATGAGACAGAACGATGTCAAACGTGTCAAACTGATTACTCGGGTATACCCTTCTCTGTCTAGCTAGAGTGTCAGTTGCCTCGCCATTTGCCTCGCGCGGCATGCGACTGAGGCAAACGTCGTGCTTCGCGAGGCATGTGAGTGAGCAGCCTCGCGCGGCATGTGCATGTTTTAGACACGCCTAATAGATGCGTCCAAATGCCGCGTATGCCTCACCGGAGCACTCATATTATGACATTTTGTCTATACGTTTCAACGTCAAAACTGAGTGCTCGCGCGAGGCATGCGAGTGAGGCAAACGTCGTGCTTCGCGAGGCATGTGGGTGAGCAGCCTCGCGCGGCATGTGTATGTTGTAGACACGTCTATTTAAACAATAACCAGAATTTAAAAATAAGAAAATGTGACTAAGGTGGCAAACAAACGTACGGCCCGCCTGATATTAAGCAGTAACCGTAACCGTAACGCTTGCAATACCAAAGGCATCGCTCGCTCGTTGCTGACCTGAAGGGGAGTGGGACAGAAGGAGGGGCGGGGAAGGGGCTTGGGCTTCCGACCGAATAACAAATCCTCCAAATTTATAGAGATCTTTAACCAGTTTAGGTTTCAAGGTGGTAGAACCAAGCTGTAGCCTATTGACTGCAGCTTATAAACGGGCTGGCTCGACCGGGGTAGTATCACCCTCTCACAGAAGATCGGCGTAAAACAGCTATTACAGCTACGTTTCGTTCGATGAGTGAGAGAGCCCTAAGCCCACCTCCCCTCTCCCTCCCTCCATCCCACTCCCCTTCAGGTCGGCAACGTGCGAGCAATGCCTTTGGTATTGTAAGTATCTATAGGCTACGGTAACTGCTTAACATCAGGCGGGCCGTACGCCTTTTTGCCACCGCAGCCCTATAAAAATATAAAAAAGTTTAAAATGGTTTTACCAAGCTTTTCTAGAAACAAAAGCGATTTGTTAAGTATTGCTTGCTTGCTATTAATATGCTATAAATATGCGGGATATCTTCAACTTGCAAATAGGTCCTAAAATAAAGTAGTTAGGTAGCATGGTAGATATTCTTACTGCGTTATGTACTAAAGGCATACCCGTAAAAGTGCCTCGCCTACCTTTACATACACCAAAACACAGACTCTCGGGAATTAAGGCTTTTAATATAAAAGCAAAGTTACTTCCTCTGAACAACTCATCAACGGAGAACTCGTGTATATTGCATGACGTATACGCCATTAAAGAGGGATTTTTTTTTAATTCCACCCTCGGGGAAAAGGCCGCAACCTTGAAGCGGTCAGTGAAGCGGGTTGTTCGCTTGTGTGGGCTTTTTGTTTGACCGAGTTGTATTCAATAAGGTTGATGTATGTTTTGTTGGTAGATGTCTGTATAGTCCGCGACAGGTCGAGATGGCATTTCTCTAGTGCTGTAGCTACTAGCAGGTAGTTTATATCGTTTTTTTTTGCAACGTAACAAAATAAGAGTAAAATTAAGTAAATAAGGTTTATTATAAGTATAATATAATAATATTTTATTCATATTTACTCACAGGATAATAATAATAATAGTTTTTCCGTTCAATGTCATATTTTTTTATACTTTTCTGGCTAGTTCTCGTGTTTGAGAATGAATTATTGGTTTTTCTGTTTCAACACGTGACGAGGAAGCGACCAAAGTCATTTTAATACAACAACAAAGAACAATGTGGGCAAGATCGAAATCGATAACTATCGATAGCGATAATGCGTAGTCGTATAAGTCTAGGAGCGCGCGGGAAATACGCGGGTATATGGAATGTCACCTCCCTCAGTTCATACCCCGATTGTCATCTCGACCTGTCGCCTCCTATATATTATTCGGGGGCAAGATACGGTAATCTGTCAAAATGTATGAAAAATATCGTTGTCGTGTAAATAGTCTGACTATTGATGGTATGTACTGAATTGGTGGTGGAATCAAGCTGTAGCCAAATAACTGCAGTTCATATTTATTATTAACTTTGAGGCGTTTGTGGTGCGTATACCGACGTGTTATCTGCAACTCGTCATGGAGGAGAACTTCTGGCTGAATGGAGTGGTGTTTCCACAGAGTAAAGACTAAAAGCTACGTCCAGAAGTGTCACATGCCGCGCAAGGAAAATTTTCCTGGCGAAGTTTGACTTGCCTCACGTGAAGCAAATGCGCGCCCTGCCTCTCCTGAGCACTCACATTTGCCTCGCCTAGTTTGTCAGTCGTGAGACAGAACGATGTCAAACGTGTCAAACTGATTGATCGGGTATACCTTTCCCTGTCTAGAGTGTCAGTTGCCTCGCCATTTGCCTCGCGCGGCATGCGACTGAGGCAAACTTCGTGCTTCGCGAGGCATGTGGTTGTGCAGCCTCGCGCGGCATGTGCATGTTGTAGACACGCCTATTGAAAGAGCTGCCCTTATTAGATATATGTATGAAAAAAAACGTGGTCATTGTTTTTTCATTTTCATTGTTCTATCTACCGGTAAATAGTTGAACTACTCGCTTCGGTTTATGTCGATGTTAGTACTAGGCCGACCACTCGGCCGAGTTGCTTAGGGCCAGTCCCCTTAGTAATTGGTCCATGGGTGTTTCGTCGCTTCCGGGGACAAGTGCCACTAGATCGTACAGCGTCGTGTACATAATCTATTTTTAAGTTATTTTTAATGTAATATGTATGTTAGTCTTTAAGGTATTTATAATATGGGCCATCGTTGCCTGAATTAAATGGTTATTATTATTATTATTTATTCCATCAACAAAAAAATAATGGTGGTATGCTAAAGTATGTACCGGAAGACGCATCATGTGTGGCCCTCCATGAGGTGGACCGACGACCTAGTGAAGGTCGCGGGAAACCGCTGGATGAAAGTGGCACAGGACCGGCCATTGTGGAAAACCTTGGGGGAGGCTTATGTCCAACAGTGGACGTCTTTTGACTGAAATTATGATAATGATGATGCTACAAACAAAGCCCAGATCCTATAAAATAAGTGTACCCCTAAATGGCCAATTTAGATTTCCATTTGACGTCATGATTTCCCTAATACCTTCAATCTAAATTCTGATAGCACCCATTCGATCACTCGGCCTACAGTGTGTGCCCGATATATTGGCTCCAATTAGTCATATTGGGACTGTTTGAAAATACATTGCGGTAACGATTATTGAAAGCTGGAGTATTGGTTGTATATGTATTGTTATTGGCAGGTGTATTGAAAGGTTGGTTTATTGGCATGTTTGTAATAATGTTGAGGGGATAATTTTTGAAAATAATATCTTTTATATTCTTTAATATACCCTATGATATTGGGTCCAAAGTACTATTGGCAAATGTGTGTACACTACAGTGCTCTTGAGTCTTCGGAGAATACAAGTGGCAGAACGACGGATCGTGGAACGGCACCTTTAGATTTGTATTGCAGTGATGATACATGGGTACACTAGCTGTACCCCGCGGCATCGCCCGCGTGGAAATGGATACGTAAGATGTCTTATTCCAGATCCTACACTATCTCCGTTTCAAATTTCATTTAAATCGGTTTGGTAGTTACGGAGAGACGTAGTAACAAATATTCACACACACACACTCTCTTACTTTTGCATTTATATTATGTATTGTGGTTTTATTATTTCTATTCCAATTAATTACTATAGTTTTAAATTAGTAGGATAGGATAAAATAAAGACCACCACGAGTAATACCACAAATATTATATCTAACGATGTATTGGAAATAGAAATTTATATTATGATAGTTGAGATACCTACATAAATCATTCATGTTAATTTAAATAATAATAATACACAGGCGGCTCCTTAATATATTACTTAAAGTGTATATTTAAAACACATCAGCATATACCAGAGTGATATAAAGAATTTATAACTGCAAAATAAATATTACATTTCTATTCAAATAACGTTATTTCTAGCACGCTCGACTCTGAATAAATTAGGTGCTGTAACAAAATTGAATGAAAACTTCGAGTTAGCAATTGAAAACTCACGAATACGTATACAGAAAGATGAAAATATATATTTCGTCGTAATTGCCTAAAATAGTAGATTATATTTATTCTGAATGATCGTAGCATGTGGCAATCAGTGGTCTCTACCTTCCCCGTGGGATACAGGCGTAAGGCCGTGGTCTCCTATTAAATGCCATCGGCCGCTTACAGCGTCACGCGTACGCCGCGTCACAATTTTACTATAGTGACGTCGGCGTATGAAGGAGACCACAACTGCCCCCCTAGACAAGTGGCATGAACGCTAATCGAATAGAATAGAATAGACTTCACGTTGCATGGAAATGTCAAACGTCGCTATGTAGATCAACAACAAGTTGCTATGTAGATCACGTGTCTTATGTCATTTCCATACATGAAGCGTAGCGATTTGAAGGAACGCTTGTAGGCCTTCACTACATTTCTATAGTAAGCATTGCGACGCGCCGTACGCGTGACGTTGTAAGCGGCCGATGGCATTTAATAGGAGACCACGGCCCAAGCAATGTATGTCTGTATGTAATACAATTCTTCTCTGCTGAGAGCGACTTTTATTAAACCCTTTGTTATTCAGTTCTGTTACTGTACGTCAACAGTTCTGAAACAGCGCTATCAAAGATGTAGATTTATTTACAAAATAGAATGGAAGATTCAGTGTAGCCATTTGCCAGGTGTCCCCCTCTCTTCTCCCCCCCTGCCCCACTCCCTTTCATGTCGGCAACTAGTGAGCCATGCCTTTGGAAGGATCTATAGGTTACGGTCACCGCTTGACATCAGGCGGGCCGAACGCTTGTTTGCCACCTTAGTCATATAAAAATGTCTCAAGGATGGCACATAGATTAAAGTCGTAAAATTTTCTATAGACCCCTCTAAGATCATTACGAAACTTAAAACCACTTAAACGATAGTCTCCGAGGCCCGAGGTCGCCTTTAGTTCCAAATGAAGAGGGAACCGGCAAGTTGGCGGCAACATTATAAATTAATTAACAATGGCAGGCTTGTAGTCTGGGCCTCGACAATTACTCTAAGATGGCGCTGTGCCAACCCTGCCTAGACACTTACAATTATGACTTATTTCATTAATGCCAGGGTATAGTCTTGTTTCAATTGGCTTCAATTTCAAAATACTACTTTGGTTTAATTCACTATCTTTATCTCCTTCGTACAGCTTTACTGAAAGAAATAATAGAGCCAGTGTCAAAAATGCCTTCACATGATTGAATAAGTAATTAGGCGCGTCCACAAGCCCCGAACAGCCGCGCCCGATCAATTAATTATGACGTTATGTCTACATGGTCGCGTGTCAAAACCAAAGAAATTAGAATAAAAAGGGTGTCAAAAGTGATTGCTCGGGTACGCCGCCGCCGTTCGGCACATGTGGACGCATCCCATAGGATAGTAAAGTAATATGTGTAAACCTTTAGCCTCTGTTTGCCCTCGGTACCTAGCACATAAGAGGACTTCATTAATTTTCATTATGTATGAACTTTGAGCAGTAATAGCCAAGTTGGGCGGGCAAACTTATAAACAAAGGGGTAGCTGATTCGATAACGAGTTCTGAGTTTTTGAAAATAAAGTATGAATTTAATCGCAGCCCACAGTAGTGGACGAACAATATTGACAAAATATTAAAAATTTAAATATTGATATTAAATCTAACTCTAACAATGCAAAGTGGATTAAAAAATTCAACGCTGACTAGTCTGGTATTAATTATATTGATTAATTAATACCAGACTGGTCTCTAGGCTCTGTCTAACAATGTTTAAGGGCCTCCGCAGACTAGCTACTTTTAGCATCGGCGACCGGCGATTTTGTGACGTATCGATGCTGCGTCGCGTTTCTTCGAGCCCGAACGAGCGAGACGCAGCATCAAAATCGCCGATCGCCGATGCTAAAAGTAGCTAGTCTGTGGAGGCCCTTAAACATTGTTTGACAGAGCCTATAGACTAGTCTGCTATTAATTAATCAATATCAACTCTAAGACCTGAAAGTGGAGCAAAACAAACTTGGCTAAGGTATTCTCCATTCTAATATTCAAGTATCCATGAAATAAAAACCCAACACTGGGAATTAATTAAACGGAGCCATCACCTGGATACCCTGTTCCGTACATCGCTCCGCGGGGATAAGACAACGGGTCTAATTGCAATTAATTAACTCCGAAAGCCTCTGAATCTCCACTTTGATGAAAATATAGACGAGCTTTTAGAACAGAGTACGTTTTGTTTCAAAACTAGTTTAGGTGTTGTCGTGGTGTTGAATAAAAATGTTGTATGTGATGCTAAATTATTATGATTTATTGCGTGAAATTGCTGAAAGAAATTTTCTTTTAAGAATTCTTAGCTCGTATTTGATACATTACCTAACTAACATTTTCTAATATTTTTCAACGTATCATAAGGTTTTATTTAAGTATGTTGATATATTCTATTCTTGTATTGTATCGCTGTATTCTTACGGAATATTATATGGGTTGAAAAAAAAACTTGGGGTTTAGAATCCGGAAACCTCAGAATATGAAAACACTTGAAATACATTGTTTTAAATTATTGCTGGCCGCCAAGAAACATGTTTCGCAACATTACTAAACAAAATTGCAAATTACAACGGCGTCAGGCTAGATGTGAATCGTCACTAGAGGTCGACCACCGGAACACGTTTGATTACCCTCATATTTCACACGGCCATTTTTACCGCGGGAAACTTGACGCGTTTCCATTCCAGTAAATTATGGCGCTTCACTTTTTACTCGCATCTGGCATGTTCAACATAAAATACGTTTTTGCGGTGTGTTGTTGTGCACATGAACGTGGGTGTTGGTAATAGATACCTACGTATCTACGTATCTATGATAGATACGTATCTAAGTTGGTATCTACCAACGTTGATCATGTGTTGTTCTAGCAAAGCTGACATATTTTGTAATATTGTATGCCTAATAAATTAATGTGTAACTGATTAAACAAAATGTTTTGAAGGCGTGCGGAGACATGATTATCCGAAGACATTACGAAGAAAAAGGGAGACATGGGACTGTCCAAAATAATTTGTTCTTTTAAACCGAGTCCATACACAAAGCACCAACTTAGATTATATATTAGTCGAGCGCCGGTTAATAACTTGTCGGCACTGCCAATACGGATTATCTTCTAGTAAATAATGCCTTCTTATGTATTAAATAAGCTCAATGTCGAATCGCCAGCGTGATAGCAGATCTGTAAATTTCGCCAAATGTACGTACTGATGCTTTGAGCACAATTTTGTGTTAACGATGTTAAAAGGTACACATCAACTAAATCTGACAGAATTTAAAGCAGAAAATAGAAGTAAGTATAGTAGAGCAGTAAGTACTATCAGAAGATGACATTACAGTTAGTTAATTCGTGTTTAGTTTGTGTACCCAGAATAACAACCTCAATTAAAAAATACTTTGAAAAACATAGCTTATTAGTTTGTTTGCGCCGTGTCAACCTCAGAAGTTAGGATCGTTAGCAATGACCTAAACGACATCGTCTGACTTTATTCAGAAGGTACCTTTGCTGGTGGATCTAAATTACAACATTCTAATGGCTGCGTCTACATCACGCGCATGCTGCGCCCGGGCACTCAGTTTTGACGTCGGAACGTATAGACATTAGTGCTCGTGCGAGGCATGCGCCGTATCTGAACGGAACAATTAATATTAGGGAATAAAGGCTCCAACCGACCAGCGTGGATAAGTCGCACGACTTATCTAGTCCCTTTACCGAGGTGTAAAACAAACCTTTTGCACTCTACACTGGGAACATATTCTAAAAAAAAAACGCAAGAATGTTCAACGCATTGCCGCTACCGCGCTGAAAAGCTCCTTACCGATATCCGCTGTGGTAAATTTGCGCGAATTATCTACTTAAAAAAAAACTTTATCCACTGGGCACATTCAATAAAAATCCCAAGAATGCTGAAGAAGGAGACTGCTGCGGAGCACCCACAGTTCTAATTCTCCAGAGAAACTTACGCCCAAATTTAAAGAAATGTATGGTGGCATTACACAACAATTCCAAACTATTTCTAGGAACAAAACTAGAAATGGTTTTTAAAATCATTGTAAACTGGCTAAAAACTCTATAAATTTGGAGATAAATCTTTAATTATATCTCACAGTACCTATATACATTTTCATTAATTGTATTTGAATTCACGCGAATTTTCCGCGGCAGTCGGTTGGAGTCTTATTTCATCAAAACGAAGGCACGCGCGAGTAAACGTGAAGATGTCTTGGCATATTTTAATTTATAATTCACGATCAAAGTTACAGAGGTTCGCAACCTTTTGGAATAAATAATAGGAGAGCCATTAATTATGAATTTAGTTTGATAGGAGTTGAAAATAAGGCCGCGATTTCAACTAAGTATCATTCTTTGTGCAAGGACACTGTATAACGTATTGTATAAATTCAATTAAAATATGACTCCAATTAAAAAATGTTCATTCCAACAGAAATTACAAATGAATTCATTTTACACACACGTTTACAGCGCACATATTTTATTGGGCGGCATACAAATCACATTCGATCTGGCGCGATGGAGTCGTCGCGACGAGATTTTATCGCACATCTATCGGTCGTGTTGCTTCAAATACTATTTTGGACAAAACAAGATAAAGGTACATGGTACAAAATAATATGAGATTCCAGCTGGCCTACTCCGAAATACGAACATAACGTTTCGGCTGACGGATTGTCGTGATTTGACATTTCTTCTTTCGTTTTTCTCTACGATTTGACATTGTTTTGATCGTAAATCGAATCCGTACTTCGGACGATCCGTCAGCGACGTATTTCGGAGTAACCCCGCTGGTTATTGTTTTGCTATTGTTTTTATGTGACTACGGTGGCCAACAAGCGTACGGCCTGCCTGCTGTCAAGCAGTCACCAAAGTCATCGCTCGCACGTTGCAGATCTGAGTACGAATATATACGAGCGCTTAGCGCAGTGATTCGAGCGTACGCCACTCGGCTCATTGTATCTGGCGGTTGTGGGTTCGATTCCCATCAGAGGTAAATTTCGGAAAAGATCTTTTCATAATTTGCTCTGGTCTGTGTGCCACTGGGATCGCCCCAAGTCCATTGCAAGGTACCCATAGTACAAGCGTTACTTACTATGGAGCCATACAGTTGGTGTGTTAGTCTAGCGATATTTATTAGGTATTTTTATTATACAGAGTGGTGACGACATAACGTCAATAACTGAAACCACATACTGGTTATCACGTGAGTAGTTCGTACATAAAAATATATCAAAACTATATGCAAAGGTTGGCGGGATGGCATTTTTACTTCTACCATTTTAATAACTTTACGCCTACAAATGCACCGCCAAATACACCGACACTGAAGCAATTTTGCCACCCTTGTACCTACAGGTCAGTCGATGAGGTCAGTAAATGATAATAAAGGATTTAGTGTTACGTTTAAATTATTTCCGCATTTAATTTGTGTGAAAATTTTAATTTTAAAATTTTGATGGAAATCTAATTTGACAATTTTAAAGTATTATGATTGACTAGTAGGGATCGTGTTTAAATTTATTGTCGTTATGTCGTCACCACCCTGTATAGGTGCTTCCACCAATTCGATTGACAAACAGGTGCCTTGTCATAGAGCCCTTGTGATTATTTCTTGCTTGCCTATTTATAAGATATAATCCAAGCACGGTACCTACAAAGCCTAATTACCAATTAATGCTAAGTAGCATTAGTCAGCTTTTGTGGACCTTTGAGCAATAATGACCCGTATTCACGTTCAAAAAGAGAAAAATAAGCCGTAAATCGTGTACACGCGTCGGCCGGTTAGCCGGTTGAATTTAATTTTTAAAAACATCGTATTTATAGCTTGTGTGTGCTACAACTCATCCTCTTTTCTCGCTATATGGGTCTGGTAAAGGTGGAGTAGCTAAGCTATGACACTGTTTGTATTTTTATAGGACAGAGGGGCTAGCCAAGTGGCATGAACGCTAATCGAAGAGAATACGATAGACTTCACAATGTATGGAAATGTCAAACGTCGCTATGTAGATCAACAAGAAGTTGCTATGTAGATCACGTGACTTATTTCATTTTAATACATGAAGCGTAGCGATTTGAACGAACGCACGTAGACGTCAGTCACTTGTCTAGCCCTTCTGAGGTGGTAAACAAGCTCACGGCACGCCTGATATTAAGTAGATACCGCTGCCTTTAGATGCTTGCAATAACAAAGGCATTGATCGCACTTTGCCGACCTGATGAGGAATGGGACGGAAGAAAGGGGAGTTGGGGGGTTGGTCTTCTTATCGTACGAAACGTAGCAGTATAATAGCCGCTTTACGCCGATCTTCTGTGAAAAGGTGGTACTACCCCGTATATGAGCAATTAGCTACAGCTCGGCTCTGCCACCAATAGGCAATAATTTAATAATAATTTGGACAATAATTTAACTTAGGCATAACGTTTATTTTGAGGGATATTTTGCCCTTTCAATGTCCCCCTCCCGGACACGAGCCTCCCCTAAATGCGAGGGGAATTCAGGCCAAAATCCACCACCCTGGCCCAGTGCGGGTTGGCGAATTTCACATGCCCTTCGAAAATATGTTTAGATTTTCTAAGAAATGCAGGTTTCCTTCAATGTTTTCCTGTGCTAATCATATTTTAAAAGTTAGGTATGATTCACACATAGATTTCGAAAAATCTAGAGGTGCGGTTTTTAATAATTTCGCTGTTTCCGTCATACGTATTTAGCCCGCCACATACATACGGAATTTCCGTACGGAATTCCTTTTCGAAATATCGAATCGGGGTTTCCGAACGCGATACGTCCATACATTCGGATGGATTTACTTGCGTTCGGAATCCCCGATTCGACATTTCGAAAGAGAATTCCGTACGGAAATTCCTTATGTATGTGGCGGGCCTTACATAGGTAGGTACATTTTTAAACAGGAAATTCTCGCTGCGCTCGGCTCTCAATCGGGGCTCACCCGCATCGCAACCAAAACTGGGTCACCACAATTATGCCTCAGACGCAGCTTGACACAATTTAATCTATCTAACAAATTAATTCAACTTGCACGCGTTTGATTAATATTTTAATGTACACGTATTGTGACACCGGTACAATACCCTGGCCTACTTCGAAATACGAAACGAAACGTTTCGGCTGACGGATCGTCGTGATTTGACATTTCTTCTTTCGTTTCTTCTTTACGATTTCAGCGTTTGACATGGTTTTGATCGTAAATCGAATCAGTACTTCGGACGATCCGTCAGCGACGTATTTCGGAGTAACCCCCCAGTACTTCGGACAATCCGTCAGCGTTCGTTTTTCAAAGTAACCACGGACGCGTTGAGCTGTTATTTATGTAACGAATTACATATTTCATGATCGGACTATGACATTACTCAACCTAAGGCCGTGTGGACGCCAATTGAGCTTAGTTTAAGGTAAGGATACACGATGACACTAGACACTCAGTGAATACATCGAGTGCCTCATCGCCACTACTACAGTTTGTTGCTGTTTGTCGCGATGGTGGATACACACGTAGACACTGGAAGTATACACTTGAGTGTCTAGTGTCTAGTGTCGTCGTGTATCCTTACCTTAATACTTTTATGCATTAGGTACTTACCAGCTATTTTCATAGAACATTTTATTCACCGCTATTATACTGCGTACTTCACACACGACCTACATTTTAAATGGCAAACGGCTCAACTAAATTTCTATAACGCTCCGCTGACTCGAGACTGCTTGTCGCACTTGATTTAAAATTATATCCACATTATTATCTAGGGGAGAGCTAATGTAGGGAATAAGGAAATCATAAAAGGTAGATTTTTTGAAGTGAAAACTTCATTAGCGCCGTTGTGCACTTTTCTTGGAATGGGTAAAAAATGTTAAACTCGTGTCAGGACACGTGACCTGATCGAAAATTCGTAAGACGCACGTGTCCTGATCGAAAATTCGTAAGACAGAATGGGTAAAAAATGTTAAACTCGCGTCAGGACACGTGACCTGATCGAAAATTGGTAAGACGGAGTGTGCGTGTGTGTTTGTACTACATATAAATTGTCATGTTTGTGTACGATAGCGCAATAAATGAATATTGTATTTAACCACATTAATGATTGTACTTTTATACTGATAAATAAAGCAATTCGTGCGAAATTATTCCATAACCATTCCAAAATATTTAAAAATGCACAACGTTAATGTTCAAGTTTTCACTTCTGCCGGCACTCCCGGAGTGCAACCCGTTGTTTTTTTTATTTACTAAGGTGGCAAATTAACATTAAACAAACACCGTAGCCTACACCTACAACACCGAAGGCATCGCTCGCACGTTGCTGACCAGAAGGGGAATGGGGCAGAGGGAGAGTAAGGGGGTGGCGTTGGAATTCCGGCTCTCTCACTCATCGTACAAAAAGCAGCTGATCTTCTGTGCAATCAACCGACCAACCAATAGGTCGATCACTATAGCAGCTCAATGGCAATGGCAGTTCAATGTCTTAGCAATAGGGTCGGCGACGTGCAAGCGATATCGTTGGTATTGCAAGCATAGCATCTTAGGACGATTACTTGTTTAGCATCAGACAGGTTGTAAACTTGCTTCTCACCTTTCTTGAATAAATTAATATTTCTCGGTCTCCAATAACATCCTATCCTACTTAATATTATAAATGCGAAAGTAAGTGTGTGTGTGTGTGTACGTGTATGTAAATGTTTGTTACCACGTATCCCCATAACTACTAAACCGATTACAATGTTCGAAACGTAGATAGTGTAGGCTCTGGAATAAGACATAGGCTAATCTTATACTTCAATTTCCACGCGGGGGAACCGCGGGGCACAGCTAGTTAATAATAATATTATATTACAAAGCGGTACCTAAATACCGTTGGTATTAAATGATTCCAAAAACCTAGCTTTAGCAAATGGTAATGCGGGACAAATTTCATTGAAATCCCAAATCCTTAGTACGAACGCTTTGTGAGTGAGCCGTTATTGTCAAATTGCTTGGAACTCCATTGAGTATATTAGAGATCGGGTTCAATGACACCGTGTAACCATTTCCAGTCTACCTACATTTATATTCCTATTTACTAGGTCTAACCCTGCGCAGTAATTTATTAGGGGTTTCGCCCATGCGAAATCTATACCTACATTTTCATATGACTATAACTATGAAAATATGCCAGTCCAGGTTTTTTCTGTTACTACGGTGGCAAAAAAGCGTACGGCCCGCCTGATGTTAACCAGTTACTGTAGCCTATAGATGCTTGCAATATCAAAGGCATCGCTCGCACGTTGCCTACCTACGAAGTTCTACATAATAGTCTTGCATTGTACCTAACCCCGTATCGACATCATATGTACGCTTATGTAGGTGTATATGGAATGGATGACCTTGAGGCTCTTCACATAATTTAGCTGTGTCTATAAGTGCCCAGCGGCGCCCCCGAGCAGTCAGTTTTGACTTTTGACCACGCTGACATAACCTCATAACCACGGGCTGATTACTCGGGCGCTGCTGCTCGGTTTGTGGACGCAGCTTTTCAGTTTATCAATTCAGATTTTATTAAATTGTAGGTATATTATTTTATTATTCTTAAAAGGGATCACTGATATAAGATCTCGGTCAAACAATGGCGTCGGCCATCAGATAGGTCGAAAGCAATTAAAACTGTCTCAAAAGTTGGTTTTCTTTGAAGGCTGCTAAATGGGCCAATCCCAGTTGAAGTCAGTTTGTTTTTTTTTAGTGTACGATTTTATTCTAAACGCAAAGTTGATCACAAAGACTTCAAGAAGGTATTATGAGTTTTCATGTTAAATTTCATTAATTTTCATGTTCATTTGTAATTTTATTTTATTTGCCAAGAGAAAAGGTTCATGAATAGATATGGATACAATGGTCTTTCCAAAAGTAATCATCGCAGTTCCAAAATACGCGATTTTCCTATTTCATATTTCTAAAAATTCAAAACCAAACATCCTAATACCTTACGTATAGAATAAGAAAGGGACAGAACAACAAAGACATTACCAAGAAAGAGACGCGTGACTGTCCACAATAGTAAGTATATACTAAACGGATTGGCTGGACACATTACAACTCAGTCGTTTGCGGAAAACATGGCGGTATTTGCCAATACAGCTTACCTTCTGGTGAATAACACGCACCAAAGTACCTTTAAGTTAACTGTCGAATTGCGAGTGCGATAACAGATGATGGAATTTCGCTGCATGTTGTCGTGCGCTGAGCTTAAGTATAGTGATTGCAGTGTAAGGAGGTAACATATCTGCTAAAATAAATATCAATGTAGAACAAGAATAAGCAACTACCTATGTCTAATCAAAGCGTCTTTGCGAGCTTTCAAAATCCCTTTAAATTATAGTGTCTGTTCCACCACGAAACAAACTATATCACCCACTTAACGAGGCAACCCCAAGACAATTCCCTATCTTAAAACATTACGAGCAGACTCCCTTCGGTATATTGCAGACTGACTTTATCACTACTGAGGGTCCATTTATATTACTAAGCAAATTACGGATCTGTGATCAAAATCAGCCCCGAGACTTCTTTGAGCATTTTGCGCTATTATATTTTCGGATTTGGCCATTCACGCTCTTCGGATCATTCCACCCTGTACTTGTAGATGTTATTCCAGGGTATTGTCTACCTACGGTCTAATACATAACAATTTAAATGCTCCATCAAACTTACAAATTATCAAACACACTTTCACATTCTTTATATTAATAGAATTCCCAATTTCTTTGTGCTTCACCATAAAAAACTGAAATCATTTAATCAACTCTACGTCCATTTTTCCTCAAGTATACCTTCTCTCCGTGGCCCCAATCGGGCAATCACTGTCTCCGTCACATCTCCGTGTCGTCCCCACCTCGTTGTAATATAAATGGATCCGAAGTTAGGGTCGCGAACCGGTGACCCAGAAACAACGACACTTCGAACCAAGTTTTTCAATAAGGGCTTTTGAACATGAGGTGATGAGAAAGTTCTTGTAATGAACATATGAACAGTCACATGTAATTGACGTAACCAATAATGAACGGAGCGGAGTTTGTCTTAGTTTGTTTAGTGCTAACTTGGGTTTTGCTAGTTTACGTAGGTACTATCTCAGTTCATGTTATTAAACATTTTATGTATAATATGCTGGTAGTAGACAACGACGAGGGAACTCGTTCCCGTCTAGAACATTATATAGGTAATAGAGTTTCCCAGTCTTTGTTCCACGATCGAGTGCAGTGGTTCGAGAATAGTCCGCTTGGCTCACTACATCGATTGGTTGCGGGTTCGATTCCCGCCAGAAGCAAATTTTGGGAATGGCCTTTTCGTAATTTGCCAGATCTGGGTGTCACTGGGATCCAGTCCAGTCCATTACACCTTACCCATAGTACAAGTTGTTGTTTTAATCCGTAGATATTTATTTATTTGGTAGTTGAAGTTTCGCATGTCAAGATTATTCGTCTGTTTCAAATAATTTCAATCGGAAATAAAATCCAGGAAAAGTTCTTTCCACTAAAACATTGTTGCTGCAAAGCCGTCAACGGAAAACATTCAGTGAAAATATATTCGAAAACAATGCGGCCCCGTTTTGCAGGTCACAACTTCAATATTAAGCAGAACAACATACGTGCGAACGTAAAATGGTATGATTATATCTTAAGAAACAAAGCTCGAAACATTTCGCCCGCCCATAAAGTATTAACCCCAATAACATAAGTATTTCGCGAAGTTCACAAAGTTCCGGCTTTTTGTGACATCGAAAGTAACTTGTTAATAAGCACGGATGGATGCCAAAGGAATTAGAGAATTAATGGGACGGGAACAGTCTCGGATTAGGGAGGTTAGCGCAGGTCAGTCGATCCATCAATCGATGGGTTTATGGGACTCGACCTCCTGACCTGAAGGGTAGCAATGACGTCAGAGCGTTTCAGCTAATGAAATTAGCCGTATAGTAGGTAGGTCTGTATGTAAAATTGCTGAGCATACAGAACCATGCTTAGGTGATCTATGCGGTGAGCTGTCGAAAGCATCACACCTCAACTCTAGTCAATTGTTTATGGGAAGTAATTAAATCGTTAGGCGTTATAAAATTTGGTTAGCAAAAACATCAGCATTATCTTGTTTGCAATTAAAAATGTCAGGCGGCAATCCTTGTGCCGCGAATTTCACTGCATGTAGTGGTGCGTTGAACTCAAGTCTTGATCGCAATGTTAAAAGGTACCAACCATATCGACTGAAATAATACATTAATTGTGTTTATACCGTTAACTCCCTATTTCAGGTAAGTGTACAGGAAATTGCCGCCTTGGCCTTTTGTCCCGAGAGAGAAAAGAAAATGAAAATCCATTTCGATGGATGTCCAAAAGAAAATAAATTATCCATTAGGAATCCTATGGGACACGCTCTCCTAACTTTATTTACGTCCAGGCGCTTTCAAGATGAACAAAGTAAAGCCTACAAACAAACTGCCACTTACTTTGTTCTAGCCTTAATACATACCTAATTCAGATTAAGGAGCTCGTGAACCATAAAATATACACTTAACCTAGTTTTATGAAATTGGCGTCTATTTGTATTATACAGAAGGTGCTAAACCCGTGTGAATAATGCAGGTTTTTAACAGAAAATAAGTTTACGCACCTGTTTTACCATCAAAAAGGTCAATAGTTGTACTAAACGTTTTCTAATCCCGAAGGAATAATGATAATATCGCCAGACCAAGTCATATACGAAAATGCTGTTTTCTAAATTTGTCTTAGGGCCTCCGCAGACTAGCTACTTTTAGCATCGGCGACCGGCGATTTTGTGACGTATCGATGCTGCGTTGCGTTTCTTCGAGCGCGAACGAGCGAGACGCAGCATCAAAATCGCCGATCGCCGATGCTAAAAGTAGCTAGTCTACGGAGGCCCTTAGGAATCAAACCCGCAACCACCTGATGCAGGCTAAAACCATTGCGCCAAGCGTCACCGTCGTTAAAATACTCTTTTCAAACCCGAAACTGCTATCTAAAAATTCAGTTTTGGAAATAATATAAAAAACAAAATTTTAATTGGTCCAAAACTAACTATTAATATAATATATCCTAGGACATTTTTTACACACGGCTACCTGATCCCAAACTAAGCAGAGCTTGTACTATGGAAACCAGATAGCTGATATTACTACATATACTACTTTTTTATTTGTAAATACATACTTTATATACATATACACCCAGACTCGGGACATACAGACATGTTCATGCACACAAATGCATGTCCCGGCTAGGAATCGAACCTACGACCTGCAGCGTGAAAGGCGCCTCCGCGCCAACCACGCTAACAGGCCCGTCATTAAAGCTTTTAGTTTATTTTATTTTGTTAATTTACCCCCTTATTCAACCTAACGGCACGCTAGACAAACCTGAGGCCTTGTAATCAGTAATCTACCAGCGTACATTAGCCCAATAGCGCCAATTTCTTCCAAATAAATCTTCGAATTAGTAAATGTACTATACCCAATGTTAATAGTGGATCGCATGTTCACTCTATATCAGTCTAGGATCGGAGTCCTAATTAAGGCAGTCGAGCGTTCGGTTCTCAGCTGGTCCGACCCGCCGTCTTATCAACCAGCCTAATTGGAATGACGTGGTCCTAAACACACTACATTAATTGTAGTGATAGTCATTTTTGTACCACCGTAATAGAGATAAGTGTCTTTGAATTTAGATAGAAGTAATTTTTATTGGTAGGGTGATGCATCGGAATTTCCTTTAAAAAAACCGCGTAGATGATGCGGGAAAGGGCCAACCGTGTGTGCGCTTCTATCAGCGATGGTGGGCTTTTGAAGATCAAGTGGGAGTGGGCTGATCACGGCTTGCGCATTGAAACGCAAAGGTGAGACAATATTAGCACTAACTTTTTACCCAATACGACCTAGAAAGTCGAACATATCATATGAACACACTGGAGCTATTTACCAAATTACATTGTATTAAAATACTTAAATGGCGATAAAAAAAAACAATGTAAAAAAGACAAGCCCGCTGAGTTTCTTGCCGGATCTTCTCAGTCGAGGTCGCGTTTCCGATCCGGCAGTAGAATTTAAGGAAAAAATGTAAAATGACAATTTGTAAGTGCCCCCGTAGGCCTAAACAAAATAAACGCTTTGACTTTGACTTTGACTTTGACTAACGATCATAGAAATGAGTACACATGAACCACAGTCAACTGATGATTTTGGTTCTAATGTGATTGAGGCCGAGTTTATTTCCATTATACAAGATACACTCTTCCGTCAATTCGAGAGAATAGGGGCCATAATCCACCACACTGGCCCAGCTTGCGGATTGACGAACTTCACGCGTCTTCAAATTTTCTCACGATGGTTAATAATGGACGATACTATGCAATATATGAAAATTTCCAAATATAAAAATGAAACAAAACAAAATCAGAAATTTTCCAACGTCACAGCCGAAATGGAGACAGTAATTTATCTAACGCACAAAATTAGGGGACTTGTAAAAACTAATTGGTATACGATGCAAATAGGGCCCGCGGGGAAACCACGGTCAGGGGACGTAAACTGTTCTCAATGTAAATTAGGTCCGGATGCTTCGTATTTATCTTGCGCTGTTGTGAAAAACACTGACATGGTCTTTTCTTGATTAATTTTTATATTCAAGTAGATACTATACTTGAGGTTTTTTAATCGCCCATTATTGTACGGTCGCTTACACGTCTATGGTAACATTTCCAGCCTAAGCGGAGCTCTCTTTATTATTGTTGCCAGTAATTAAAAGCGCTCCGCTTATGTTGGAATTGTTACGATAGCCATGCAGGCGACCGTTACTATCGATCTATTGCGCTGGTCTGGGTAACACTGGGCTCACCCCCAGTCCATTGTAAGGTAGCCATAGTTCAATCATTGCTCATAGTATTGGACCATACAATTAGTGTGCTAGTCAAGCGATATTTATTTATTTATGTGAATAATATTAAAATAAATAATAATAATAAATATCCTGGGACATTATTTTTACACACGGCTACCTGATCCCAAGATAAGCAGAGCTTGTACTATGGAAACCAGATAACTGATAATTACTACACTAAATATACTACTTTCTGTTGTTAAATACATACTTAATATGCATAATTATACCTAGACTCGGGACATGCAGACATTTTCATGCACACAAATGCATGTCCCAGGTAGGAATCGAACCTACGACCTGCAGCGTGAAAGGCAGAATCTACACCAACCACGCCAACGGGCCCGTCAATTATCTATGTACCTATTAAGTTTTCCATAAAATAACTAATGCCGTCATTTCACGCTCTACCTTAATAGCAGAAATACACATATGGCCATATCTAAGTATGAAAATGGGTATTTATGTAGATATAGAGTCTGCTCTACCTACTTGAGTCATTTCAATAAATTAGATACCTTTCAACGTAGTCAAGTCACGCGATGAAGTCGAATATACGCTTCAAGTTACTCGGATTGGTCTACAAAAATCTATACTAAGCCTTTAACTAGGTAGCTTACGTCGGATTATTTTTAGTAATTTATTGTTTAGGCAGCTGTGCTATGAAAACTTAGTCTGATTTATTAATCCTTGTTAATGAAAACAGATTACTTAAAAGGGATTAACCTGTTTGCTAGTTCATTTTAATACACAAATAATATAGAACCTATACAAACTGAGTTTTCTTCACATAAAGTCGTCCCAACAGCACCAATATGAGTTTGTCTGCAGTGTTCGATTTTCAAATCGTTATTTTGAAACGAGATTCCATTGGCTAATTTACCTTGCTCCCCGCTCTTTGCATGGTTGTATAAAAACTGAAACACGGTTGAAAAGACAAAAATCTGAAAATTCTAAAGCAGAAAAACTTTGTCAACATCCCTTAAATCATGAAACAAATAAACAAGCATATAACAAGGGTGGCACGTAATAAACTATGCTACAGAAACCAGTACAAACCAGTATAAACTGGTATGATATACCATTGTCTAGCTTCAGACCGAGGTCCCGAGATTGGTTTGAATAATGTCCGACGTATGCCAACAATGGAGAGAAGACCCGCTCGAAATGTGTGGACGGACACTGATATTGCGACGTGGTCAAATACTGAATAGTTTAAAGCTAAATTCGTGCGACATTTTGCATATAAAATGACGAACCAAAATAAAATACAGGGGGCTTACCACCACCTCTTATAGCAGTTTTGTTTTAACGTTTCAGCGGCCATTTGTGCAATGACGTTTCTTATTGTCATGGCAATAAGGTACGTCATTGCACAAAAAGACGCTGAATCGTTTTAACGTTCCTGTAATTGAATCGCAATAAGAGTTCGTGGTAAGCCCCCAGTTTTGAATTATGGACCTTATGCAAGATTCAGATGCAAGACGGTATAGATAACTAATACATGATCTTCCTAGGCAGATTATAGAAGGAAAACTAACTATAAAAACTTTTTTTATTACACGATACAAAGCAGCATTTTGTATTTTTAACCCTCAACAGCCTACAATCATAAAAGCAGACATTAAATTTCATCCTCAATAAAGTCCAAAATTTCAAGTGCTATACAAAGCTAGGCTATTGTTTACTGTCTGCATTGTGTATCCAATTCACTATTGTGAATTTTTCGCCCGCGCTTGAGTGTCGCGCCGCCCGCCCTAGCCGCCCGCCCGTGCCGCCGCCCCGTCTCACAATCTGTGCCTGCTTGGCTACTGAATTATGACATAATTCAGTTAGTGTCTTGACCGGTCAGTGGTCTAGAATTGCAACATGCGATGTGCATTCATATTTGAAACGAGTTCCGAGATTTGGTTATCATATTCTGATATCAAGATTGTAAGAATAAAATTATATTTTGTAAAATGAGGCTGCCATCTTACACTATTTAAATTAATTTACAATAATTTTCCAAAGCATGTTTCAGAGTAAAAATGCTGTGTAATAACGTTTTAAATCGATTGTTACTTTCATTAAACTTATTATGTACCTCAAAATTATACAAAATTAAGATTGATGACACAAGTTATATTGAGCTGCTTAAATACCATTTGATACCAAATGTAACCGCTAAAAAATACGTTCATAGTATGCACCTATAGGCCTAAAATCTTCTAAACTAATATTACAATGACATAAGAAAACTAAAAAACGTATATTGTAACCCACTCATCACAACATCCCAAAATTACTAACTATTGTCTAATTTCAAATACCTACTGAATAAAGGAAGTCATAATAATAATAATAATAATATCCTGGGACATTTTTTACACACGGCTACCTGATCCCAAACTAAGCAGAGCTTGTACTATGGAAACCAGATAACTGATATTACTACATATACTACTTTTTTATTTGTAAATACATACTTAATATACATATACACCCAGACTCCGGACATACACACAACAGTATACTGGGTGAAATCGGAATCGTGGGCAATATTTTAAACGGTGATTCTACACACGATTCTGAATATATAGGGAATATCAATCAACAAATCAATAGTTAAAAATTTATTACCCAGGTAGGGTATAACAGTTAAATGTTTTGCTTATTTGCTTACCCGAGCAATTTTTTTTTATCAATAGATTTTTTATTTGTTTTCCTATTATATTCTAAATCATGTGGTGAATTATATTTTAAAATATTGCCCACGATTTCGATTTCACCCTGTATACAAAAGCTCCTGAAGCCTGAAAGGTTGTGACCGGAGCCATTAATAATATAAGATAACCTAATCTTATTTGAGCCCGCCCATAAATTATGTATTGCCTCGATAATGGACACTTGAGTAGGTACAATTAGTATAATTACATTAATGTAGTCAGGAGCATGATACATTGAACTGTTTGTAATCGATTGTACAGTCACCTGCACGTCTGTGGTAACATTCCCAACATAAGCTGAGCTCTCTTACGGCTGTCAACATTGATGTATTATTTTAGGAGACCAGCAGGGCGATTGTCTAACTTGAGTTGCAATCATTTTTTGACTGACACATAAATTTAGTTGTCAAAAATCGCCAATTTGATGCAATTTGACAACTAAAATCGCCGAATTTTATGTGTCAGTCAAAAAATGATTGTAACTGAAGGTAAACAATTGCCCTGCTGGCACCTCCTTATATTGCAATCACTAGATTTGTGCTCAGCGCACCACTGCATGCAGTGAAATTTATTCGAAAATAAACTTAAAGGCATTTTGATGCGTATTATTCACCGGAAGATGCGCCTTATTGGCAATACCGACATGTTTCCCACATTATTTTCCGCGAATGACTGAATCGTACTGTTTCGTATGACATACTATTATGGACATTACCAGGAAAGAGGCAGGCATGTGACTGGTGGTGACATATGACTTGCCTAAGTTAGCCCGTTCGCACACGGCGTCGTAACGTAAGCGTATCGTAATACGCGCGTAGAACGAGAGCAATACGAGCACGTACATTTTCGAACAAGTCCGCAGACGAAGCAGTGTTGCAGCTACGCTTACGTTACGACGCCGTGTGCGAAGGGCCTTACTACGGGCCGGGCTCCATTAGCGCGTTGCGTTGCGTCGTCGCAAGATTTTGTACTGGCGCATCACCTTCCCCCGCTTCGTCTCTCGCCCGTCGACCCTTTGATCCGTTGCGACGACGCAGCGCAGCTCACTAGTGGAGCTGCGCTCTAAGGCTACTTTTAGGGTTCCACGTAAATACAAAAAACCCATTAAATTCCACGCGATAATCTCTTTCTTAAATTTACGCGTACAATTCGCGGTCACAGCTAGTGCGAATTTTTATATTCGAACAACACTTCTCGTACAGTAAACGCATAACTCCCGTCATTGTCCTAGTTGGGAGATCTTGGCCTGCGTATTGCAACACTGGCTAGACAAAGCAACGGAACACGGGTTATGGCGGCCATATAAATGGAAATTGTCGCGATTTAACTTTACCGAGCTCGCTTTCGGAAATGACATACGGAGCGAATGAAGAGCAGGAAGTTATGAGGCGCTTGGTATTTTTAACCCCTGTATAAGTGCTATATCGTACGAGGACACCAGTGATAGCGCAACCAGTCGCTCCACCAACAAAATGTATAGAGCTGTATGGAGGGTATCGCACCTGGTGTCCGCTTGGTAGCGCAACCAATTCGGTGTCGGCTATCGAATCATACCGCTGGTGGCGCAACCATGGATGCCTCGTTCGATATCGCATTTAGAGAGGGACGTTCTCGTTTGCACTGACTTAACATCACTGATTTGTGATGTTGTCGGTCTGTTTGTGGCAAGTTAGCTCTAGTATAGAACCATAGTTTTACTACCATGGATTTATGAAACTTTCGCGCACGAGCGCCCTCGCGGAGACCAATCATTAATCTATGGTTATTACAAACTAGCTGTCCCGGCGAACTTCGTGCCGCCTCAGAATTAATGTTGTATTTACTTATTAGCCAAAAAAGAACTAAACCTTCCACCCCGTTCCCCCGTTCGTCGTCTGATCTACTCCTTTCCTGTGTCGCAAATAAAGGGTTCCGTACCACCATCGAATAAAAACGTCAAAAATATCAAGTTTCTTGTATGGGGACCTCCTTTGTTTTGAATTTTTATTTTATTTTTAGTATAATTTGCTGTTGTAGCGGCAACAGAAATACACTTTCGGTGAAAATTTCAACCCACTACCTATTACGGTTCGTGAGATACAGCCCGCTGACAGACGGACGGACAGAGTAGGCTTAGTAATAGAGTCCCACCCCCTTTATTTTTAAATTTTATTTTATTTTTAGTATTTGATGTTGTAGCGCTAACACGCTACGGATACCGGCTTAGTAATAGAGTCCCGTTGGTACCCTTTGGGTACGAAACCCTAAAAATAGCTAAATTGGTCGAAGAGCTACTGGTCCATGGGAGACATCATGAAGGGCAACCTTCCACTGACACAATGACATGTGTATCCCGCCCGTTCTTACCTACGGCGCCACTGTGGGCTGCAAATCGAGCTTCATAGTACCTACTTTATTTTTTTTTCTCATTTTTGCTTTTGATAAGCTTCTAATGCCTTCAGCAGTCATATATAAGGAATATAATTTCGTAGGTCTACTAAATTATATTAAAAAAAAAAAAAATTTTGTTTGGCCCAAAAGTAATAAATCCAAATAACTTCAAAACTGCTGTGTTAACCGTTATATCCTTACAGATGGCTGTTCTACCGATTATTTGTATTTTTTTGGCGTATTTTATATAACGGTAACAACTGCGGTTTTTTTTTAATAAATACGTTATTTAAAAAAAGTTTGAACTTAAATTTGAAAATTTGTTTCTCTGAAATACAGACACTTATCTGCAAAATTTCAAGTTTATAAACCCATTGGTCCGCATGTAAGTACAAATTTTAGAATAAAATATTTAATAAAAAAACCGCAGTTGTTACCGTTATATAACATACACCAAAAAATTACAAATAATTTGTAGAACAGCCATCTGTAATGATATAACGGTTAACACAGCGGGTTTGAAGATACATATTTGGATTTATTACTTTGGAGCCATTAAATTTTCATTTTTTATTTTATTTATTTAGTATACCTATGAAATTATATTCTTTATATATATTCATGACTTCTGAAGGAATTAGAAGCTTAAGAAAAGCAAAAAAAAGCAAAAATTTAAAGTACTATGAAGCTCGATTTTCAGCTCACAGTGCGGCGCTCAGACACCGAGACAACCGAGGCTCAGAAGTCCAAACTGAAGGTTTGCCAAACAGCAATGGAGCAGCATTTTGGGTGTTAAACACACTGATAGGGTGCGGAACACCCAGCTGCGTTCCATGACCCTTATCGTGGATGTAGGAGCGAAAACAGCTACACTTAAGTGGACCTGGGCGGGTCACATGAGCTGAATGAGCTCAGAAAGGTAGGCCAAAGCAATCACCGAGTGCGGTCCCAGAGCACGACCGTCGTCGCCGACGTAGACCCAAAAAACAGTGGCGCGGTGACCTCGACGCTCATCTAGACGGGTGGTATGAGAGAGCCTAAGACCGCGATGGATGGAAGAAGATGGGGAGAGACCTTTGCGCAGCACTGTTATGTGCACAACGCAGATATATTTCTTGTGATGAATTGCAGGAATTTATAGTCGCCATCCGCCATCTGTCACCGGCGTTCATTACGCCATCTATTGAAAGTAATTTGAATCATACGTAAAATATGGGTTTTTAACGCTTTCCGGGCAATTTTTCAATTTTTTTTAAATGTATGAACCTTCCTAGAACTTCACGGAGTAATAAAAAAAAAATCATCTAAATTGGTCCAGCCGTTCTCGCGTCAAGTAATGACATGAAATAGGAATTAATTTTTATATATATAGATGTATTCTGGCTCTCTTACTCATCGTACGAAAAACAGCTGTAATAGCTACTTTACGCCGATCTTCTGTGAGAGGGTGGTACTACCCCGGTTGAGCTAACCCGTATATGAGCTGCAGTCAATTGGCTCTACCACCAATGCATGTCTCTAACATTATAAAACAAAATAGCTTATTACCAAAGACATCTCATTACAGTTTCTTTCTTGTAAACAAATGACAAGGACTGTTGAAGAAGTCCTAAATCCCATCTTCGAAACATTTGACGCTTCGCCTTTCTACGGAATATAAAGCGGCCGCTACTCAGCACCGATGTTCAACTTTGTCGTAAGATTTCGAGGCTTATCACAAAGCACTTATGTATAAGAAACTTTTTTGCTTTCCCTGTAAGAAAAACGATACACAACGTAGACGTGTTATTGCGCACGATTCAACCAATTTCGCTGTTATATAAATACTTGTAGAAAATAAATTGGTTCTGGCCTTTAAAAAAATGCGTTAGCAATACCAATCATCGTTAAAATTTGATAATTGATCAAGGACCAAGACCTCACCAAGAAAAACGTCAAGTAAGTTTGTCTGTCAAGAGCACAGAGTAAAGACTAAAGAAAGAGGTGCCCTTATGAGATATAAGTATGAAAAAAAACGTGGTCATTGTTTTTTCATTTTCATTGTTCTATTTACCGGTAAATAGTTGAACTAATCGCTTCGTTTTATGTCGATGTTAGTACTAGGCCGACCACTCGGCCGAGTTGCTTAGGGCCAGTCCCCTTAGTAATTGGTCCATGGTCAAGAGGGTGTGTGTGACGTGTCGAGTTTTTATTTTAGTTCGCACTATTCCGCGGAAAATTGCTTATTATTAAAGGTCCCTGACGCATGATAGACATACTCTTCACAAACAGAGTTCGGTTTTCAACTATCTTGTAAAACTTCCATTCTTTCGTTGCCAAATCCGTTGTCACCAAATACGGTTGTTTAACAATGCAAGAAAGAAATTCGAATTCGGCCCTAGACTTAGCATGTTTTCAAGACATGCCATAAATATTGAGAACGTCATTAAGAATACTTAAACACGCACGTACCTACAGTGTAATAAATCAAATCCATGTAGCATTAATTTGCTTAATCTTCGAGTGAACAGAGCACCACAAATGTCATAAAACTTTATAAACTTATAACAAATGAAATAGCGACTGAAAACTTTCACTGAAAATTTAGTTTTATGGCGCACTAAAGCATCCAGTGAATTAATGAAATAGTTGCAAATGCTATAAACAACCGGACTCGACAGACAGATTTAAAGAACATAAACATTGTTTGCTGCGTATGAAAAATAGAGTGATGAACACTTTATGCTGGTAAGTATATAAATATGACAGAGTAAAGACACACAGAATACATTAGTATTACCTACATACAGAGGAATCACTCTGCGAAGACACAAAAAAGCTAGCCTCGCTGCGTGTCAAATAAGTGCAGACTCAACCTGTTTCGACTGCCCTCGAGCGGCTGTCGTGCATGTTACGAGTCGACCCAGTGTGCGGCCTGGTTGAACTGGGGCCCTACCACCACCTCTTATAGCAGTATTTTTTTAACGTTTCAGCGACTTTGGGTGCAATGACGTTACTTATTGTCATGACAATAAGGTACGTCATTGCACAAAAAATCGCTGAAACGTTAAAACAATACTGCTATAAGAGGTGGTGGTAGGGCCCCTGAGCCCACGATCATAAATAAAACGCCCGCTATGCTACGTCATAACATAATAATAAAAACTGTGCTTATTTATGAGTCGTGATGTTTTAATTATCACAAACAACACTGAAGGTCATTTCAAGGTCATGCTAAACAAACCCAAGGTTATGTTAAGGACAGGTTACGAATGATAAAGTGCATAGTGTTTTCATAGTGTTACCTCAGGTGACTCTTTAATTTTTACTATTTTGCCATAATATTTTTTTCTAAAAATAGATTAGATAGTCATTAATTATATTCACAGAATCGAACAGATATTTTGAATCCCGGACCCAGTCATAACATGACCTTATCAGCCGAGATCAATTTATCAAAGTGACAGCTGACACATCAGCTGAATTCACCGCAATGTCTAGACTGTACGATGTTTACGATCTAAATTTCAACAACAGACAGAATAAAAACGCAGGACGAGATAAGGACTGCATTAAAGTCTGATTTGCTGTTTTGATAAACTTGAGAAAGAGCCATATACAAAATAAACAAGTTCAATAAAATATCTATCAATTTATATCAATTGATAAATGTGTCCATCACTAATTGGCGGCGTCTTCATCAGGCGCATGCCTCGCGCATGCCTCACTTTTGACGTCGGAACGCATAGACGTAATGTCATAATATGAGTGCTCGGGTGAGGCATGCGCGCCATATGGACACATCTAATGGCGGCGTCTTCATAAGGCGCATGCCTCGCGCGAGCACTCACCTTTGACGTCGGAACGCATAGACGTAATGTCATAATATGAGTGCTTGGGTGAGGCATGCGCGCCATATGGACACATCTATTGCTGTATAACACATTCAGTTGGATAAATACTGGGGGCGATTCCAGCCAAAGGCAAATTACGAAAAGGCCGTTTCCGAAATTTGCCTTTAGCGGGAATCGGACCCGCAACCACCTGATGTGGTGAGCCGAACGGCCAACATTCAAACCTCTGCGCCAAGCGGTCGTCAAAGTAAACATCAATTTGTTAGTTTTAAAGTTCATAAAGATGTACTGTATCATTTTATACCTCGTCCGTCGTGAAAGACTCGGAAACTCGGTGCACGGTTATCAACCTAAACTCTTCTAGTTAAAAGTTAGGAACGCTCCGCAAAGAAAGATCGTTTTAAACTTTGATTGTCTATTACAAAGCCGTCGGGTTGTTTTTAACGAAACCAATATCGGTGGCCCTTATAAACGAAACATGACGGTAAAGGAAATTCTTCGAAATTAATGACAGGTAAACGTTGGAGGTTATTGGTGTTTGAAATCGCGGGCGCCTGCAAAGAGCGAATCTGGAGATATAATAAACGATTAAACAAAATTTTGCGTTTATATAATAAATAAAATAAAATCAGAGACATTTAGGGACAACATCACACGCTTATCTATAGATAAATTAAATCGATTTCAAATCAAAAAAATAAATGATGCACTCAGTTTTGATTTCAGAATGCATAGACATAAATGTCATAAAATAACTGCTCAAGCGAGGCATCTGGTCGCACTAAATGACTTATCAACATTTCCAAGATCACATACATGCCTTTTAATAAATTTTATATCAAAATCACATCATTCTGATATATTTTAGGTACAGTGTCAATTAACGTTGATCTTACAGTCATCTTAGCGAGGTATAAATAGTACCTACGAGAGAAGTGATTATGAGAAAAAACATTATGAAAAACAGAGGCATTAAAGAAGAAACGGCTTCTCGTTATAGGTGTGTACATACCTACTCAAAAAAGCTAACCACGCACCAATCTCATAGGTGTGTGCTATTATATAGCAGCATCCAGCTCGCTTTATCTGTATAAGACATTACATGAACAGTTTACTTTGAAATTTTACGTTTTTGCAAGCAAAAAATATCCCTAGGGTTACCTGAGACCTACATTTATGAATAAATAATGCCAATTACATTTAGAAAATAGAGCTTCATATTCTTACTTCATGCGTGTATTGTCCCGCTGAGGTGCGAGGTTTACGTGCGCGCCTTTTATTCACAAGCCTATTCAGGGAGGTATTTTTGATGCCTCCAGTTTTTGGAGATCTGAATAATAAACACATCTTTGTTAAAATAAAACGCTATGCTATTTTCGGGAATATTTCAATCACGTCCTATAAACAAACATTTATTTTTCACTTCACGTGCCTCAATTAAAGTCACAAAAATATCCCGGATTGGTGAGCCTATCTTAACAATGATTTAGACAATTATTGTTTCTCTCATCGGAAAACCATTGGGGCCTCTGCCGGTTTCATTAAAAACTTCCATCGCGGATTCCATCTCGGGTAAATAAGCGGCGTTTTCCTATTAAGAAATAAAGAAATACGTTTAATTAAACGTCCCGGACCTCGAGTCTCTTAAACCTCAGGCTGACGATATACCAACCGCCAAGAATTTTCGATTTATAATGAAGAATTTACAAAGATAATCTAAAGACCAGTGGTTTCGCAATGGTTAATAGACTTCACGCCCAGGGGCCTTACCACCACCTCATATAGCAGTTTTGTTTTAACGTTTCAGCGGCGATTTGTGCAATGACGTTTCTTATTGTCATGACAATAAGGTACGTCATTGCACAAAAAGTCGCTGAAACGTTAAAACAAAACTGCAATAAGAGCTTGTGGTAATCCCCCTGATATCGCAATAGAAATGTTTTGCTGTGCTGGCTCAGTGACTACCGCTGGGTCACTGGTTCAGACCCCAAGTCTTAAAAATCTAATTGTCTAGTTCTTCGTCGTAAATTATTTTATAGGAACTTCTTGTCTAGGCTCATCTCACCACCATCGGATAGTGAGATGAGCAGAAGTTCCTGGTAGAAGAGCCACAAGTATCGACTTGTGGCTCTTCTATCGGCTCAGAATTAAATAAATAAATAAATATCGCCAGACACTGTATGGTCCCAAATTAAGCAAAGCTTGTACTATGGGTACGATAACAATGGACTGGGAGCGATCCCAGTGACACCCAGACCAAAAAAATTGCCTTTGGTGGGGATGTAACCCGCAACCACCCGATCCAGTGAGCCGAGCGGCCTACGCTCAAACCACTGCACTAAGCGGTCGTGAAATTGTATCTTCAAAGTGATAATAGACACGCTTTCGTAACAACATAACAATCGTCTGTCAAATTGTACGAAAAAAACCGTAATATTATATCACATGATAAATAATTTAGTCCGCTGTACCCAATGAAGAAAAGACCTCAAAGCAATATACCGTAAGGTAACTTTTACAACGTAATGATCCGTGATGGCAACTTTTCAAGCGAACGCTAGAATATTTACGATACTTTGTAACCTCCCTTTGTACATAACGATGCATTTCGCTTTGAGCAAGTAGGAGTGCTCTTTCTCTTTTCCGCTGATTAAAAAGTGCCTGAAATATCAATGCTGTAATCTCTCTCAGTTGCGTCACTAGTGTAATGCGACTTTGTGTATCCGCCTTGTTGATTGAGCTTATGTCTTTGGTTACTGGAAATCATACACTACTCAACAAAGCCTAGGGAACAAGGGTATCATAGTGTTTTTTTTTTATTCAATTTTTTTTTGTCTTCGATGTTAGCTTTTGCTTTTAGTATTTTTTTTTAAATTTCGAGCAATTATTTAGTGCACTTACAACCTGCATTTATAATTTTTATGGGCCAGTATTTTTCTAGGAGGTTTCCTAAATGAGTTGATACAGCTGGCTTTTGTTGAGTACCTAATATATAAGTACCTCCACTGAAGGTATGACTTCTGCGACTTGAAATCCCTAATATTTAAAGTTCAACATCATGGCTCTAACGTGCTAAAGGGCCATTCTTCATCTGACCGTTCTCCATGTGACCTCGGTGGCAAAAAATTTCTTTTAGAAATTACACAAATCATTTCATATGCAAGCATAATTCCGGCCTGAATGTGCTCCATACATACTTAAATTATGCCTACATAATTGATTCTTCCCATAAAAATAAACCACCGAGGTCACAGGGAAAAAGGTCAGACTAAGAATGACCCTAAAGATTTTTTTTATTTTTTTTACAGACTCTCACTGAAGAGTCGGCTGTAATAGACTGAAATCTACTGTTAAAAGCCCTCCCGAACTCACTTTTACTGCTTCATTAGAAACCTGATCCAGTCAATATCCATGCGCTCGCGGAAGCGGTATAATCGTTACTGCTCACCCTGTTCCAAGGGGAGCGTGAATAACAAACAAATCCATTATATCTAATGCGAGGAGTATGTGGCAGCTTACGTCTGAAATATCACTCTTCCGTCCTCTTTAACGCACAATAATAGTCTTTGTGAAGCGTATTCATAAAAGTGGGTTATCAAAATGGACAAACATCTTATAAGCTTTGGGAGTATGTGTAGGGATGAAAAATTGTTGTTAATATACCTACTTACTTAACATTTTATAATAATACTAACTGTGCCCGCGACATCGTACGCGTATATTTTAGAAAAAGATTACCCGCGTTTGAGCCCGCGTGGAATTTAATGGGTTTTTTTCTTTTAAGTAGCGCCGTGGACGAATAGCCTAACTACCCGTTCGAACAAACGCTTCCTAAATAGGTATTGTGAATGATAAAGTACATTCACCAACAGTGTTGCTCCATCTATCAACTGTCAGAATATAATATACATAGCTATGTACACATAAGAGAAATACATTATTCGAGACAATCCCTTGATACATCGAATTGAGAATTCCAGAAACCTCTAACCTATTAATCTAATAGAAATCCGTGGAGCTATTTCCAAGAATATACATGAATGTAAATGTGTATACATTTATGTATACATACATACAAGAATACGATACGATATAATGTAGGAGAAAAAGTAGGCAATGTATAATATTTATAAAGCCTAGTAGAGGGGCCGATACATAATTTGATGGCTTCTTGTCACCTTGTGGCAACCTTCGGGAAACTCAAGGATACCGTATCCGGTAGGTAGACGGGAATTTATGGGTAGGGGACGTAAAAATGTATACGAAGGTGCGGGAAGTGCAATGAATGTGTCAAAGAAAATTGAAATTTATATCGTGAAAGGTGGGGTTTGTTTTGTTTTGTTTTTAGTTTAGCCGGGGATGTAGAGCCTAAATATATATAAAGATTTAATGACGTCAGAAATAGTATGTAGCAACTCTAGTCTATACTGTTCTTGAGATTATTGGTTGAGTTGAAGCCGCGGTAGGTCACAAAGACCGGGAAACTTTCCCTAGTGAATACGCAAATTCATCACTGAATAGGACGTGCTCTCCTTAAATATCATCGTGGGCGGCTCTCTCTACTATATGAGCTCTACCACCAAAAGTCAATCTCTACATGTAATTTAGAACGCGGGTGTTTATCATATAAAATGTAAAAATGTTAAAAGATATGCTTTAAAAAAAGGCGGAAATATATTTTTTGTTAGGGACATCAATCCTTTCATTAGTATGCATGCATTGAAATTACAATCGAATACCAATTTTTAGAATTGTAAGAAATATCATTTTTACCAGACTGCATAATCATAACAATTGAATTAGCTTCGTCAAAAATGTTTAAAACCTACTCAGACACTCAGAGACGTTTTTGCATATTACTAATTCGTCTAATAAATTGAATTTATTATCAAACGTCGTCTGAAAGCTTTTAAAAGCTTATTATCTACTAGCTGTGCCCGCGACTCCGTCCGCGTCCAGTCGGTGAAGCCCTTAAATATAATTTTGTCTATCGTCTAATCTGTATTACGTCAGTCTGCATCAGTCTGAGTTCGTCTGTCCGTGGCTGTCTATCTGTACCAGTCTATACCAGTAAGGTGGTAGAGTCTGACCAGTAAGGTGGAGATCGGCATTCAAGTAGCTAATTTACCTTCGTTTCGTATGATGAGGGAGAGAGCCGGAAGCGCAACCCAGCCACCTCCCCGTCCCCTCCCACTAACCCCACTCCCCTTCAGGTTGGAAACGTGCTACCGATGCCTTTGGTTGCAAGCATCTATTGGGAACGGTAACTGCTTAACAACAGGTGGGCCGTACGCTTGCCTGGCGCCTTAGTTGTATAACAAAAGTTTGACTTTATTTGTCTGTGTGTATCAGTTTAGCTGTAAGTATCTGTCTGTCTGAATCGGTCTGTCTGTAATCTATCGGTAGGTGAGTATCTCTGTCTGTACCAGTCTATCTGTATCCGTCTATCTATATCTGTAGTTACTCACAGTATCACGACTGAGCGGTTGGACTCCAGAGCTCAATGTTTAAGTTTGTACTTGATACTCATGTCCCTTATTTAAAATGAGTGAGTGCTCCAGACTCACGGCTTAGGTAAGAGTCACTGCGCAACATCGTGCTTAAAAAGTTAGAGTCCGGAGTTTATCGTCTAAGTCAATAGTCAAAGCGTTTATTATGTTTAGGCCTAGGAGGGCACTTACAAGTAGTCATTTTACATGTTTTCCTTAAATTCTAGCGCCGGATCGGAAACGCGACTTCGCCTGAGAAGTTTCTACTTGATACCCACATTGCTAATTCAAAGTTAGCAGGTCCACCAGATTTATGGTTTAAGCAGGCAGTTACCCAGCAGCATCATTCCTGAGGGGTTGGAGTTCAGAGTTCAATGTCTGTGTTTCTATTACTACTTATTCAAAATCAGCAGGTCCTCTAGACTTACTTCTTAGGTAGGTAGCTTCCCTACGGCATTAGTACTGTGGAGATGAATTCCAGAGTTAACGTCTAAGATTCCGCGTGATACAAAGACCCGCTTAATATTTTTTATACGTAATTAGGAATAAAAAAACTAAATTTCTTGAAGCAAGGAAGATATTAAATTTTGACATGTGGTGCAAGGCAGGTATTGTCTGATTTTAAGTATAGCGACATCTAGTTAAGAAAAACGAAACTTAAGATGGTAGAACGCAGCAATAAAATATTTATTATTATTATTAAAATTAAGATTATGTATTCCAAATAGTGTCGGATCACACACAACGTAGGGCTCCGTAGGGCTCCGCTCTAAATAGACGTATTTCAATAACTAAAACTCATTTTTGGTTAGAATTTCGGTGTGGTCATAAAAATTTACAATCTAATATTTTAGGATAAAATATCCTAGATGTTAAGTTGGACTATTAGTCATATCCATGCCAAATTTCATTGAAATCAATCCATTGGATTCGAAGTTGTACGTGTTCGAATATTTAGGTAGATTTTGAATGTTTTGTGGAAACCCTAAACTTTACCGAAAAAAAAAATATGCTAGATGTTAAGTTAGACTATTAGTCATATCCATGCCAAATTTCATTGAAATTAATCCGGTGGATTCAAAGTTGTGCTCTTTCAAACATTTAGAATTTTTAAGTAGTTTTTTGAATTTTCTGTGGCAACCCTAAACATTTTCGAAAAAATAAGTATCCTAGATGTTAAGTTAGACTATTAGTCATATCCATGCTAAATTTCATTGAAATCCATCCGGTGGATTCGAAGTTGTGCTCTTTCGAAAATCTGAGCAAACATACAAACATACAAACATACAAACATACAAACATACCCACAGACAAAAATTCTAAAAATGATAAAAATGAATTCTGCTGGTCAATCTAAGTCCCCCCCACTATTTTTTTTCCAAATATTTCGAATGTACAGACGCGACCAATTTTACATTCTTATTATATGTATAGATAGGCTGCTAATTAATATGGAAATACTATTATTATAATAATGGTTTGTTACTTGAGATTTAGGCCGTGGGTACACGGGTCAGGCGATTGCCACGCGACATCACGGCGATATCTATCAAAAATTTCGCTCATGTGAAGCTGGCACCGATGTATATTTCTAGAGGTTTTTATCGCTGTCGCGTTGCTGTCGTATCGTGGTCGCCTTAAGTGTATGGGTGGCCTTATGTACAAAATTTACAGATTTATGAGCGGTGCGTCAGACAGTAGACTTCTGCAGGGTTTTATTCTATTAACTCCACTAATGATAACTATATTCTGATCGAACGATGACTACCTATTTAACTAAACTGCTTTTATATGCGTCTAAATTACAATTATATAACGCATATAGCATTTTATAAAAGCAATAGGGGACACAAAGTTCATAAACAAAACCTTCATTTATTTCATTTAATAAAAAAATCTATAAAATCTAAACAAAACCCGCTCGCGTTTTTATTATAATTCGCTCACAATTTGTATTGTTTTTGTACAAAACAGCTTTTACACAGCACTTTTATGACATTAGTTTATTTAACAGAGAATAATGAGTAGAGAGATTATGTTCAGTGTGTGTCTATTTAGAATGAAATAATGTTAATATTTATAATTTAGACACCTATGAGTAGGTTTTATGTGAGTTGACAGAATTTTATTAGAGGTAAAGCTGAAATTTCTAGACCCAAAAAAAGTAGAAATTTTGCTAAACTAAAAAAATGTCTAGATAAGGCACTATGAACATAATTTATATCTCTACTGCCCCCCTTGACAAATGGCTTCGTCTACACGCGTTTCTACAAATTGCTACGCTTAAATGTATAGAAATGACATTACAAGTCGATAAGTAGCTCAGTAGCTATCATTTCCATAGATGAAGCGTAGCGATTTGTAGAAATGCTGGTAGAGGACAGCCACTTGTCTAAAGGGGCTGTACATCTTCACTTGAAATCTCACAACATTTTACGTAAAAGAGTCGCGTGACTTGGCAATATTTTACATACAATTTTTTTAAAGGATAATTCATTTTCTAAGGCAATTGTCTTCTCTTGTAGTTTTTTTTTTTTTTTTTTTATAGGACTGCGGTGGCAAAAAAGCGTACGGCCCGCCTGATGTTAAGCAGTTACCGTAGCCTATAGATGCTTACAATACCAAAGGTATTGCTCGCACATTGCCGACCTGAAGGGGAGTGGGATGGAGGGAGGGACTTTTAGTTGGAGTTATACTATATAAATATTAAAAGAATACTTTCTCACTAAGTTACTATGTCCAATTCAATTCAATTCAATTGCGGCGCTATCGCCGCACTTCACTCAGTCATGCTACTTATTCTTTCACCCGCCCGCGTTTTATACCTGCATGTGGCGCTTGACGTTTGATTGACTTAGCGCCTCTAATACGTAGTAGCTCAATGTACTTTTTAATCTTATCGCTATCTAGGTAGGTACTATCTTTTTCTAAAGAAATCTCTATTTCACGTTCAGCATCCGAAAGTATTTAGACCGTAGCGAAGATTAAAACAACAACTTTTCGGAAAAAACGTGATAAAGCACAGAAGCACGTGTATCAAGTCTTAACATAACACGTGTTCAGGGTTTCGAGTGAAGTTGCCGACACGTGCCGACCTTGACGCAATATACGAAATCTTAGGTATTAAATAAAGGCCGTGTAACTCTTTTGATCATCGTTGTTATGTACAGTGATATTATAAGGGTATCAAGACTGTATGTTACTAGGATCACATTTTGCCTTGGCTTTCTCAATGTTTAACGAATTGACGGTAAGTATGTACCAATATTAAAATTCTAAATTTAAAAATATCTTGCGCTAAAGTACCCATAAAAAAACGCCAGATAACACACCAATTATAGGGCCCTGAGTCTGTGAGCCATTGTGGCGTTTTGCTATGGTGATCGAACCTCTGACGAGCGAAATTCCCAGTGACATAAGAAAAGGGCGTTTATCTAAGATAATTTTTCTTTAGTAAAAATAATGTATATACAACATGTTAAGACAACCCTGTCCGAGCCGAAACTGGTAATTAGGTTCCCCAATCACATGACCAAATAAAAAAATAAAAAAATATATTCATGATAGTAAACATATTAATGAACATTTAAAGTGCCAATTTTTTTGTCTTTTTCCCAATTAATGTAGCTAATTTTAAAAATATGACAACACCGTTACCGGAAGTAATTATGTTAGATCGTGTGGCGTCACCTCAGACCACAAAGTATGTGATGACGTCATGTTATAAAAAAAAAGTAAACGGGGTATTTGTATTACAAAAAAATATGGGAGGCCTTTGCCCAGCAGTGGGACACATACTAGGCTAAAAAAAATAAAAAAAAAAAAATAAAAAAAAAAATGAAATAAAAAGTTTTTTTTACAAAAATGGAATCTAATCTCGATACTCAACAATACGTTTTCGGGTCGGACAGGGTTTTTTTAACATATTGTAGATATAAGTTAAAATGGTTCCCATATCAAAGCTCATATTTAAACTAAAAGCACATTTTAATTAACTTAGTAGCTAAATTTCAACTGGAGCTAAATTATTATGGGTATGATTTATTTTAGTTTCACTAAAGTCAATTAACGATTCTGCAAACGACTACTTTATAACGAAAGTTGGATTCACTAAAATATCATTGTGTTAAAGTTTTCAACCAGAGTTGTCCAAATACAAGCGCTTTCTCAGTTAGTATTAACCGCCCTCATGGCTAAATAAGCTTTAGAATTGCTACATTTCGAAGAAATTACCAAAATAATTTGAGACCTGCGACTGGTAAAACAACACACATCGAAATGCCTTAAAGTTGTTGTGTAAATTACATTGCATGTAGTGGTGCGCTGAGCACAAGTCTAGTGATTGCGATGTACGGAGGTACCATATCTGCTAAAATAATACATCAATGATAGATATGCCACCATTACTCATGTCCATTAATATGTCCAAAAGTTTATACTAGCTATCGATCACTAAATACAATTTTCAATTAAAATAATAGTTTAGCCTTAGGCCTCCCCTCAATGCGAGGGGGATTCAGGCCATAATCCACCACGCTGCCCAGTGCGGGTTGGTGGATTTCACATGTCTAAAGACATGCAGGTTTCCTCACGATGTTTTCCTTCACCGTAAAAGCAAGTGCAAGTGATAATCATATTAAAGTTATGATTCACACATAGATTTCGGAAAATCCAGAAGTGTGATCCAGGGTTTGTACCGAGGACCTTAAGCCCGCAAGACGCGTGCTTAACCAATCGGCTACCACTGCTTTTTCAATTACTCTTAGATTATTTTCGTGTATTGCTAAGGATACACGAAGACACCAGACACTAGACACTCAGTGTATCTCATTGTACCGACACCAACCGCCACTACAACTGTAACAAGATGTCGCGTTGGTCGACACAAGTAGGTGTACACTCGATGTATACGCCGAGTATTTTAGTGTCTAATTTCATCGTATATCCTTACGGCCCGGCCACGACTTCGCGCGACGGCGACGGGCGACAGCGTTTTTTGCTAAAATGTTGCATGACGCCACGAGCTGCCGCTGTCAGCGGCAACGCGCGCGATGCAACATTTTAGCAAAAAACTCTACCGCCCGTCACCGTCGCGCGAATTCGTGGCCGGGCTGTTAGCATTAGAACGAATTATTTGAATTGGCTGGCGATGGCTTTTTAGGGCCATAAGACACCAGGTAGCCATGGCAACGTCGCCAGCCACTGTAGCTAACTATACGTATTGAAATGTATGGGAGGTAACACACCTGGCGACGGACTGGCGACGTCGCCAGTCAATACAAATTGTTTGGATACGTGGCCGGCGACGTCGCCTGACGTCCCGGTGTGTTATGGCTCTATGACTGACCAAACGAGATCTACTGAGTATGATGATACCTAATAACCATTTAAATCTCTAACGACCAATGCAACTACCCTTAAACACTACAAAAGTATTGCTAACGCTGCTACAAAATGACATCGTTATGCTTACAACCAAGTATCTTTGCACTCATCTTCTATCCACAATTGCATTGCGGTAATTCTATACTCCGAAGTTGGATATAGAATTTAATAGTATCCAATGGTGCAGTAACCGGATCTTCTTTGTCTACAAACTAGCAGGGTCTGGCTTCTGATTAAATTTCACTTTACATTCTGTTTTTGTTATATTTAGTGTGGTTTTGTTTGTTAGATAAATAAATTAAAATTAGACGGGCCCGTTGGCGTGGTTGGTAAGATTCCGCCTATCACGCTGCAGGTCGTAGGTTCGATTCCTACCCGGGACATGCATTTGTGTGCATGAACATGTCTGTATGTCCTGAGTCTGGGTGTAATTATGTATATTAAGTATGTATTTACAAACAAAAAGTAGTATATGTAGTAATATCAGTAATCTGGTTTCCATAGTAAAAGCTCTGCTTAGTTTGGGATCAGGTAGCCGTGTGTAAAAGAATGTCCCAGGATATTTATTATTATTTATTAAATGGGTTGGTTTTAGCACTCGGCGTAAATAACAATACCTATCAGATCTTTCAAGTATGTGCAAGTGACATGCAATCAACAACCAATCAAAACCGTAAATCAATGGGTGTGTTTAAATGTGCCGAGCAGTGCGTCCGAGCAATCAGTTTTGACGTCTAATCACGTAGACATACCTACTGTCATAAAATGATTGCTCGAGCACGCCGTTCGCCTCATCTAGTCGCACGCAATGGTAATAACTATTACTACCATTAATGTAAGGAATAGGGAAGATACGTGACGTAGAACCAAATGAACACTAAATTTGTGCTCCGCGCATCGCTTTTGCGCACAACTGTCATCGACAAATTGTCATCAACAATGTGACAATTGCCGATAGACAAGGGCACAAAGATGCACCGGAATACTTATACGAGCGAGACAGCCTAGCTCCTCGTAGCGTTGCTCCGGCCGCCCTCGGTATGCCTCGGTAGTAGGGTAAACCGGGGATAATTGAAACAACATAATTTTTTCGATTACCTACTGTAATATACGAGTGAAACGAACGAGTGTCAGACAACAACTGCTTTATTATATATAGGTACCTTCACTCACAATCATGATACTTTATAATTACCCTCAACACCTACCTATGATATCTATGTACGTCAGTCTACATGAGTGACTCATCGTTCGTAGCTTCGTTGGCCATGTTCGGTTATTTGGATAAAAGCGAGTGACGCAGTTATGACGCCTTAAATAATTTCGCACCAAAAACTGAATTTACGATTTTAAATTGATATATTGATTTTACGTCCTTTTAAATCGTGTTTTTCACAGTTTTTATTATATTATAAGAGTCTAACTTAACTGTTTAAGATTTTTAAAGTCTATTTATTAAACAAAATATTGACGGTTTAAGTAGAAAATTGACAAAGGGTCATCTGAAACAACTTGCTTCTGGGGGTTTGAAACGTTTCAACCGACCCGTCGTTTCAACCGACTTCTGCTGTTTACCCGGATACAAATAAACCTCCGCCGTAGTCGGGTAAAAAGAAGGTTTGAGTTTTTAGAGTACTTATCTATGTTTGTAAGGTTGTATGTATCTTTCATTGGTTTTCTTTCTAATTAAAGAATTTTGAGGCCTTATGTTATTAGTGATCTGCGAGCACCCACTCGGGAGCCCTCCCAGCGGAGTGATATAATAACAATGCAAAGGGCGTACCTTGCAAGGCGATACGTCGATAAACTCGCTAGTGTGACAGGATACTTTTATATTATACATTATATTAGTGGTGGTACACAGTTAAAGTTATATTGTTACAATTGCCCCCGGTCTCCCCTACTGGCATGGCCGCAAGCATCTTATCGTGTCACACACATCTATTTTGTATTATTCATCTCGCTCTCACAAACAATGCGAAGCAAATAATAGTATTAAATAAATTTTCGCTGCACTTTCGAGTGGAAAGTAATTCCGTGTGATTTATTTTTTGTTCCTGAATTGTTAAAACAATTCCTGAATACACGGGATGGCATTTTAATGTATATTAATTCCAGGAAACTAAAAACAAATATGTCAGTACTGATGTGCGCATGACGTGCATTCAAATTGTTGTTCCGCGCCCGACTGAGTCGAATGTTGATACGGGTCTCGATTTTGTGGTGCTGACAATTTTGGACCGGAACCAAGTCTATACTATTTCTTAATGTCATTGATTACTACGCTTATCGTTCTTTACCTACGCAAGTACCGTACCGTAAATTTAAAATGGTTGAATCGTCCTTCATATCTATTTATTATTTATACTTAAATTTATTATATTGGAAGTCGCTGTGTACAATCGAGTCCCAATAGGTATGATTCAATCACGATTTCGTTCGTTTTTAATCGAATCTATTGAAGTGGATATTTTCATTTCCGACAGTCAATATCAGCGATGTGAGTGATCAGGGAAATTATTAAATTCGAATTCCGCAATAAACTAAATATAATTGATATTTCATTAGCGGTTTTCATTGATTGAGTTATGTTTAATATTCAAAAGTTTTTAAGCATGCGACTTATTTCGGGAACATAAAAAAAATATTATGTGTTTTTTTATGTTAGGGGGAGACCCCACCGCGGTGCATGGAGAGGCACACGCTACGCACGTGGGTCAAGCTTCGCTTTGCACGGAAATGTATGTCACCGTGTCCACCGTGGCGCACGGAGAGGCTACGCACGAAATGACGTCATCCATACATTTTTTGCAAAACGTAGCCGTGGCCGTGTGCGTGTACCGCGGTGGGTTTCCGCCCTTACGAAGGTAGCAAACATGCGTACGGCCCACCTGATGTAAAATAATATAGCAAAGGCATCGCTCGCACGTTGTCAAACAGAAGGGGAGTGGAACAGAGGGAGCGGAAGGGGGGTGGGCTTTAGACTTCCGGCTCCCTTACTCATCGAACGAAACGCAGCTGTAATAGCTATTTTACTGCTGTACTATCCAAATCGAGCCAGCCCATATAAGCTGTAGTCAATCGGCTACAGCTTGGCTCTACCACCAATCAAGATAGGTATAGTTCATGGAATCAAAATGTTAACGCATGAATTTCTGCATGAAATCCAACTTTAACATACTTTAAAATTATTTTTATTAAAACAAAAACTAACCGACTTCAAAAAAACCTGGTGCACTAAAAAGCCTGAAATAATATTTCTATTACCACCTCTGCCTACCCCTTCGGGAAAACCAGACGTGATGGTGTGTTATCGAGTATTTGGGGTCGGTGCCAATCTATCTTCTGACTTTTATAGTAGGTAGACTTGGCATACCAAAATTGGCACCGACTCCAAATACTCGATAACACACCATCACGTCTGGTTTTCCCGAAGGGGTAGGCAGAGGTGGTTATAGAAATATTATTTCAGGCTTTTTAGTGCACCAGGTTTTTTTGAAGTCGGTTTGTTTTTGTTTTAATAAAAATAATTTTATTTCACGATTTTTAGTGGCGCCATACCAATGAACGTTTTGGCATATTGAACCGTATGAAGTAAGCCCAACAAAAGGTAACTGCTGTAAATCGTTGAAGAATTCCCTCGACTGTCTATGGTCTCCATCATTAGACCTGTAATGGCACTTATAAACCATATGGGTGCAAAACTCTCATCAATAGAAATGAATTAAGTCCAAACACAAGGTAGCTACTGTAAAACGTTGAGGAGTTCCCTTGACTGTCTTTCGGCTCCATCATCAGATCGAATCCAGACCTTCATAAAATAGTAGTGCTTTAAAATACTTCATGAAAAAAATTACAAACGCACTAGTCGCTCCTACGATTTTCGAAGGTTACCCTCGATTTCTCTGAGATGCCATCATCAGATCCTGGTTTCCTTATCATGGTACCCCCCCTGGGATATCTCCTTTCCAACAAAAAAAGAATCATCAAAATCGGTTCATAAACGACGAAGTTATCCGCGAACAAACATTAAAAAAAATATATACGGTCGAATTGAGAAACCTCCTCCTTTTTTGAAGTCGGTTAAAAAATATAGGGCACAGGTAGGTACTTTATAAAAGTGATCTTAAATTCCTTTACATTTCAGTAAGGATGCTGGAGCGCGTTTTATGAGTCTTTCTCGAGTATTACGCGACATTAACATTGAGTTACGAGTGGAATTGAGCAAGATATTGTTTAGGCACTGATAGAAATACGTTAAAAACAACGATCGAAGGTTAAAAGTATACCCCTAAATTTATATAGAAAAGGTGTATCTAATTACAGTGGCTATAAGCTATAAGCTTTCAAAATAAGTGTATTGTAATGCCGTAGTAATTTAAGCGATTTTAAGTTTATATTCATTTTGATCGTTACATTTCGTTTCTAAACATTAGCGTGCTACTAACGCTTAAGTGATGACCACGACCACGCTGCCAAGAGTGTACGACAAAGAAGATACATTTGGGAAATTATGTGACTGTTTTTAAAATGTATGATTAAAGTAATTATTTAGAAACAGGGAGACATTTGACTGCCCTAAATAGTGTGTTATACTAAACGGAATCCATGGACTCAGCACGGCTTATATTCTGGTGAAATATACGCATCAAAATGCCTTTAAGTTCATTGCCGAATTGCGAGTGCGATAACAGATGTGTGAATGTCGCTGCATGAAGTGGTGCGCTGAGCACAAGTCACAAGTACAAGTAGAGATTACAGTGCTAGGAGGTAGCATATCTTCTAAAATAATACATCCATATATAAGACATTAAACAGCTTTGAGTAAGCTGACAGATGGATACTGGATGCTGGAAGAACTACCTGTCAGAAAATTAACAGCACTAAAGATAACTAATAGTTTAACTTAAACCTATTGTTTTGTACGCTTTCATTTACAAATGCTTATGCAACTTATCAAAAACTACTAACTAGCAATATCAGCACAGTACATTACCGTTTTACCGCGCGCCAACATATCGTAAGTCATACACAATAGGTAATGTACACGGGCGTTATCGAAATAATGCGTTAAATTTATAGCCGCCGTTATATTTCTGGCGTAGATTAAGCTTTATTAATTTCCGAAACCGTACGTACGCGGAGTTTAATGAAAGTCGTTTTATTATTGGCAGGTTCAGATATATGTTGGTAACGACCGCTGGAGAGATTGTTTTATACACCAGAAACCAGAACTAGTATATACGCAGAATTCTTTACACGCAAGAAGAATAGCAACTAAATTGATACTGGTAGTAACCCCAAATATACTCGGACTGAGGATTTTATGGGGTCATAAATACCCCAATGTACACACGTAGGTAGCGTCAAGGTAACGTTTATGGGGTTGGGTAGTGCCCCCGTCTTTAATGAAGCGGTAGTGGTGGCATAGTGATGGGATATATTTTAATTTGGGATATGGTTTAATTCGTTACACTTTTGGAGGATATCTCAAAAATATACCTACAAAATTATGTACCTTAAGAAAGGGATAGAAGCATGTTTTCTGTGGCCTTCATTACATTTATTCCGGATTGATATTGGCCTACTTACATAAAAAAAACTGTCCGACCAATAAACAAACATTTTATGTAGTAGGTAAATCTATTGAAGCAATATGTAGGTACGTAACAGTACCTAAAGATCAAATAAGAACCCAATAACCCGTCTCACCACCGCTAACGAACAAGACATTCTGGATAATAGATAAGCAGAAATTAGTCTACATAGGTGTAACTGATCCCATTAATCTTCTACACACATACACTTAATTGTTGGTTAACGCAAAATTACCGCTACACACACATTCACCGACGGTCGAATATACCCGACTATTGTGTGTAAACAATTATAGTAAACTTTTTGCAAAGTCGACCCTCGTCATCTAAATATAAGATAGGCTCTGCTCTATCACCCGACCGCTAGCTTATCCCGCAACAAATGCCTTTCGAATTGATGACCTAGAAAAGTCGATTCTTAATCCCTGATACGAGGGGTTCATAAATATTCAGTGTCGTTATTTCACCTCGACGGATGTCGATCCTGAGACGAGCGGTCGGAGCCTGTGTTTATGTTTACAGGAGGTGGGGGGCGCCCAGCTGAGATCCCCGCCCCTCGCCGCCCGCCCTAGTCCTCCCCGCAGACTGCGGAAAATCGATAGCGCTGAGAGCGCCGCAGAACTCGGTGCGGATGCCCTGCCGAGTGACGTGCCCGTACCTCTGAATCCTAACGAGCTGTGTCCTCAGCATACCTGTTCCACGAGCAATCAACTATGAAATTACACCGTTTCACGGAAGAACAAATGGGGCCGTGCCCACTCACGCTTTTTATTCGAGCCATTTGCACTCTATTTTCGTTTAATTTTCCCAACGAGTTATCTTATGAAAATAAATTGGATGCTGGGAAAAACCGCTTATGATGCCATTAAGAATAATTTCTGAGGGGGCGTTCGCTAAGTCCTCGCGGCGGAGGGCCCGTACACTCCAATAACGTCAATTTCGATTTTGAATATTCAAGTTGAATATCTGAGGCGTAGAAACAAAAAAATTATAGATGTTCTTACAAATGGTATCTAAAAATAAAAGCAGAGTAAAGTAGGTATATTTACATTTAATTCGATCCTATATAAGCTCGCATCGTGATAGAAGAGCAAAGGATGTATCTCAGCGGGCGATAGAAAAATAAATCTCGTTTAAAGAGAAATATGGATATAAGAAATGTTATTTTTGGGCGTCTCGGGAAAAAGTTGAAAGCAGTGTAAATACTACGAAACTGATGTATTGTTATTACTGATATAGTTAAGAAGAGAAACTGTATGGCATTATTTACACTAGGCAATCGCATAATTTAGATAGAATGTTGCTCACAATTTTTATACTCAAATTGCCAAAGATTTTAAATAAGTTTATCACGAATTTACAGATGGATAAACAGTAATTATTGGTCTAAGATACACTGAAGAGCGACCTTCACCCATCTGCTTACCGGATCATACTTATATTTTATCAAAAAAAATATGTGTCTGAACATATACCAATAGGGTTGCCATAGAAAATATGCTCAAGGATTATTAATGATCCTGTAATTTTAAATTCAGATTGAGGTTTGCTAATAAAGCGATGCGCATAAATATTAAGGTTTTCTGATAACTTGATTCCATAAAGGTGCATCGAATAAAAACTCGAAACTAATTTACATTAAATACACAAAATGGTTTCAATACGAAATTGCAGTTGAATTTTACATTCAAGCGATTGTCGAATATTACAATAATGAATTTATCCCATTAAATTGTTGGCGTTATACAAATTATATGAACGTTTCGAATGAGTGAGAGCTTTTACATTTTATTATAAGCCTGAGGTTACATTACAGCGCGTAGCGAACCCGTAGCTTGAACGTAGCAAAGCCGTCGTAGCGAAAGCGTAGCGGCGTAGTAATAAAAACACATAAGCTATCCTTATTTTTTCTTAATTGATTTACTGTACCCATCCTTTTCGCTATGTAGCTAAGCTACCCACCATCTTAAGCAGCATACATAAATATGTAGGTTCCACGCTCAAAATTAATACATTCCGCTCAAGTAGGTACCGTTATAATGAAACCACTACCTTACCTACAAAGCGGCCGGGAAATAGGTCAGGCGAATTTAATAATTTCACTGTCTTCCACGTGAGGCAGGCACTGTTATCTAAAAGCGTCCCTTGCAATTAGTGTCATTTTCATCCTAAAATAATTGTATTTAGTCTAGTGCCGTCAAGTCAGTGCATGAGAACCTGAATTTTATGACGCTGTTACGTTAGGATCTAGTCTTACCGTGAGTTTGCACTGTCGTACATTAAGTTATTTTATATTGCCTCTATTTATTAACGCATTAAATAGAAAAAAACATCACAAATCAGTGTTATTTTTTCTTTCGTGAAAACCCTTCGTTAGTTACACGAAATAACGAAGCAGAATTTTAAATTTAAGGGTTCATTACGTTCATTGCCAGCGTGAGAATAATAAGAAATGCATACAGCGGCACAGGTAATAAAGTAATGCCCAATTAATAAAAAAAAAATAGCTCTGTGCGTGCCATCGACAATAACTTATAAATTCCTTGGTGCGTGCAAAGGCTTGTAAAAGAGGAAGACGATAAATTCGAATTTTAAAAATTGAAACAGCAATTCGAAATATATCTGAGAATCGAGTGTACACAGACTATATTGAGCATCGACGCCGCAAACTAGAAGTGCACTCACGAAAAAATGCAACGTATCTCGATCTCCGCAAAAATATATCGAGACGTTTAAATCGTGCGCGGCCGTAAACTCGAGATTTCGTCCGATATAAATCTTTCAAGTGGAGATGAATTCCCTGGGACTGCGAAATGATACATAAAATATTCATTCCCGTTCAGAAATGCAAGCTGTTTTTCACTTTGTGAGATTTTTTTGGATCCTCTTTTCTAATTCATCTTTTTAATCAGTACGATTTCATGTTTTATTCGTATCTGTAGACTTCTATTAGAGCTCGTAAATAATTTGTACGTAATAAATATAAATTACTTAATGTTAATTCTTACCGAAATACATAGTGCCTCATACATACCTGCAACAAAAATTTAATCAGTAATCATTTTTACACAATCAATTAAATAAAGTATGAGTTATAATAGTTCACCAGACGCACACCAAATCTTACCTACCCATAGAGAAAGCATCAATAGAGATGACACGGTAATAATAATACCGTGCTTGAGCGAGACATGCTTACGCCCGATATCCTAAGAGTGAAAGAGATAGACGTACTATTTTTTGTCACTTTCTGCGTATCGCCCTTTGGTCTGTTGGGCTCATACTTTTGGTAGGTCTTTGGTCCAGGATGAGCCAAACAAAGCATCACCCAACCAAATTTAGAAGTAGCATACGTCAGATCACGTTCCATAGACATTAGGGTTAAGCATAATTTAGCAGGATTATACATCTTTTGTCCCTTACGGGTGTACGCGCTTGTCAAATCTACAGGTACATTCTTTATCTAAGTACCTACCTAATTTGCGGCGATTTCAATGTCACCCAGGACAGATTATGAAAATACTATTTTCTAAATTTACCCTCACAGAAATCGAACCTAGCACTAGGCAAGTAGTTATAAGCAGTCATAGTAGTTAGTATAAATACTTAGGTAGTAGGTAATTTCTTATTTTTCAATGTATTATATACTTAAACCTACTTTTAATATGAACACAAAAAGTCTAACTGTCTTAATACATGATGCATCAGATTCAACAGTCAATAATTTACTCAAAATATCTCAAGATAGATCTCCGAAGAACACTTTTTAGTCCAAAATTTTCAGTCTCTGACCTCACTTGAACGAATGTCACGAATATATCTAGTTATCACTGACAGGCTTTCGAAAATATTTGAGTAAGGACTAATGGAATTATGCGAGGTTTGGTATGACAAAATTCTACCTTGTGTTCGTACTAAGTAATAAACTTTCTTCGTTCATCATTTTCAAAATATATGACTAACGAGCAGTTTAGGTATGACGTCACAAATAAAAGCTTTTAGAGAGCTTCAATAGCCGATTATCTTTGTAACTCAGTAGGTATTAAATATTTTTGAACTGTAATAGGAATTAACTGGTACCTATGTAACTGGTAGGTACCTAATGGGATTTAACATAAAAAATATACCTAATGAATTTAAAATAGGAACCATGCCAACTCCATATGAACCAAATAAACGACATTCAACATGGGAAACCTTGTTAAAAAGGAGAGGTTACTAAAAGCACTATAGAAAACATCGGGTGATGACACAGAACAATAGCTCTTATATCTCACTAAAGTTACACTTTATTCAAGAGCTTCCTTTTGTATCTCTACTATTATATTTTTTGAAGGTATAAAGGCCAATGAACTCTAAGGGCCATAACACACCGGGTAGCCATGGCGACGTCGCCAGCCACCGTAGCCAACTATTCGTATTGAAATGTATAATAATATACTGGGACATTTTTTACACACGGCCTCTGATCCTAAACTAATCGGAGCTTGTACTATGGAAACCAGATGACTGATATTACTACATATACTACTTTTTTATTTGTAAATACATACTTAATATACATATACACCCAGACTCGGGACATACAGATGCACACAAATGCATGTCCCGGGTAGGAATCGAACCTACGACCTGTAGCGTGAAAGACCCTATCACGCCGACCACGCCATAAAACATCGGGACGCCAGGCCACGTCGCCAAACAATTTGTATTGTCTGGCGACGTCGCCAGTCCGTCGCTAGGTGTGTTACCTGACATACATTTCAATATGAATTAGTTGGCTACGGTGGCTGGCGACGTCGCGTGGCGTCCCGATCTGTTATGGCTCTAAATATTCCTAAGTATTTTTTAGTTTCAAATAAGAAACCCTTTCGTCATAGTTCAGGTAAATACAGTTATTCTGTTTATTCCAGTAGCTGTTCTGAGAAAGATTATGTTGAGCCAAGTCAAATATTGTTGTTTTGTTTCATTAAAACAAAGATCTTACTACCTTTCAGCAGCTGTACTAGCTACTTTACGCCGACCTTCTATTAGAGGGTAGTACTACACCTGTTGAACCATCACATTTATGAGCTGCAGTCAATTGGCTACAGACTCTACCACCATACATGTTTCGACGCCTAATTACGTAGGCATAACGTCATATTTGATTGCGGCCACAAGCCCTGGCTCTAAGTCGCTTAGCCATTGAACTCCCACTGTAGCATTTTGCTGTTGTAACCGACCCTCTGATTGGTCGGTCAGAATCAACCGACTAATCAGAGGATCAGTCACAATAGCAAAATGCTACAGTGGCAGTTCAATGGCTAAGCGACTTGGGGCCAGGGCTTGTGGCTATCAAATTTTAATCACGACGTATTGCACTAGAATTAATATAATATTCCTCTATTGATCGCCACAAATCTTTGTACGTTTTACCCCTATCGAGAACTTTCAGAGGGCAATTACTTCGGCCGGTGGCGCGGCAAGATGGATCGCTTGAATTACACGCGAGCATCCTTTCCGCGCACATCCTGCGCTTTACATACACACTGATGGTGATTTATGACAGGGACCACGGTACAATAGCCGTTCTTTGGTTCTATATAAGGACTCAACCATATTTCCGGGTTTTCTATTGAAAACGGATTATTCTCAAGTTGAATTTCACTTGTGGGACTGCATGGTTTATGGCTTCGATTCCACAGAAAGCTATATAATACGTTCAAAACATTTTTAATGAAAAATAAGTTCGAATAGCAGCCGCGCTTGAGCAGTCAGTTATGACGTTACATCTACGTGGCCAACCGTCAAAATCGAATGCTCGGGCGCACGTGGATTAGGCCCGGCCAATGGCAAGCCCGGCCTTTATTACAATGGGACAGTATTAATTCGTCTGCAAACCCTATCGAGAACCTGTAATATGATTTCCTCTCTAATTTTCGTAAACATTGAATTTACAAAATTCATTTAACTGTTTGAATTGAATTTAACCACTCGTTACGGAAATTATCTACATTGATTTTCCACCTACTTCATTCTATCAATCTACCCTATTAGCGTATTGATTAAACCCAAAATAACAATTAATCACCAATTTTCAAAACTGATTACATTTTGCCAAACACAGATAAGAGACTATAAATCACTACGGCAAAAACGGACCTAGCTCGGGAAACTTTCATTTATATCCCTCCAACAAATCTTGGCCAGTTTCTAGTTCTCGTATCGACCTCCAACATTCACGTTTAAGGTCTTTCAGCGTAACGTAGCCTTCACTTGATACCTAATTGGGTAGCGGTAGGCTTTCTTTCAAAAATAACCTGAAGAATGTTACACGCAAATCGCTAATTGGTCTTCTAAACAGAATGGTTCTGAAAACTTGTACTGAATAAATAATTAATTACGTATACAATTTGATGTTGAATCGTTTCGTGGAATTGGATTATAATATGAAATTAGATTTGGATCAACTATTGGCGTAAGTACCTACCTTATGTTTTTATTTTTGGGTTGGAGAGGCGTGGTACAATTTCTAGCGATATGTTTCAAACTTATGTACGAGGGTCCTGCAAGACCGGATCGACAAAGACACCGATTTAATGTTATGCCACCCTAGTACTTTATTGTAATGGTCGTCTACCAGTTTGTACCTTTTCCTGGCTGAAAAAATAAAGACTAATGGGAAAATGTAAGACCACCGTGGTCCTACTTTCAGTAAGACTATTGAAACAAAAAGGCCTATTGGTAGGACAAGCCGATAAGGCCCGCCACATACATTAACGGAATTCCGTTTCGAAATATCGAATCGGGGTTTCCGAACGCGATACGTCCCATACATTTAGATGGATTTACTGCGTTCGGAAACCCCGATTCGATATTTCGAAACGGAATTCCGTATGTATGTGGCGGGCCTAAGACTACTGGGGACAGCCCGAATTTTAATCCTTAATGTGAGCTGATAAAGTTGCTTTTGCTTTGTATAGATAGATACTTTGTCGTTATGTTACACCCCACGCAGCGACGGCCACTTGTTATTTTGATCAAAGCAAATTCGTGAAATCGTTTGCGTACGTACCAAGTCGTCAACGAAATTACAGTAATTAGTTGGTGCTTTACCCATGTTTCGGTTGAAAATAGGTACTTATAATTAATTGAAATGTATAGATTGATCTACTTGTTTCATTTGTAGACAGGTCTATTAGTAAATGGAATAAGGTTACCTTTTATTTTTGTTTAGAATTTTAAATAAAACACGACCTCAATAAATAAACAGAACATCAAACAAACATCGAACAAGAAAAACACATTAGTGAAATATTCGAATAACATGTAAAATAATTCACAATAAACTCTTATTACGAAGAAAAACATTGAAAGTTAATATAATAATATTTATACTAGCTTTTAGATCAATTCTATTATAGGACTCCACATGATTTCAATAGTTTTTGTAGAAACTAAAACTGTAATGCATGTAGACTTATCTTGAATACCTGGATAATCATAGTACAAATTGGGTTTGATAAATCTACACCTTTCTCAATATTTATAAATAAAAACACAGACCCGAATAGAGTTACATATAGTGTGAACACTTTCGTTAAATCAATCATTTTAACAAAACTTACATAGTGGACGGTACCGTCAGCAACATGAGTCGATGAACATTCTCAGATTTTCAAATCGCTTGCACACATTTAATTTGCATCAAACCCGTAATTTTTCGTGCAAACAATATTTTAATATGTTGCTAATGTTCACCAACGTTTGTAGTATAAAGACTTGTGATTTGAAAAACTGAGAATGTTCAGCGACTTTTGTTGCTGTCTGTACCTACCACATATGTACAATCTCTATTAGGTGGCTATCGATCACTTCGTCAGCTACAATAATATCCCTTATCAAGATTTAGCTTACTGTAGGTACAGTCAGCAACGAAAGTCGCTGAACATTCTGAATTTTTCAAATCGGTTATACTCTTTATTCAAAAAACGTTCGTAAACCTTTATAAAACCAAACATTAGCAACATGTCTACATTTTGTTTCGATAAAGAAAAATTATGGATTTGATGCAAAACAAAAGTGTGCAAGCTATTTGAAAAACTGAGAATGTTCAGCGACTTTCGTTGCTGACCGTACCTCCAAAACTTCGATTCCTAATAAAAATCGTTCACAAGCCTAAAGCACCCAATTCCTAATTCTGTATCAGTGCACAAGTAAAATAAACTTGCCGATGTTAATAGAAAGGAAAGTTCGTTGGAAGGAACATTGTCTAATGTGAATAGGTCGGAGCTTACTTATGTAATTACCAACTCATCTCGACTCGAGTCATCTCAAAGAGTCGAACTTGTATTGTTTCATTTCGCGTAGTTTGAGAGTCTCGGGAATGGAGCATTGGCGCGCTAGATACGGATTGTTTGTTATATTCAATGAAATTACCAAGAAAGAGATATGTGACTATATAAAATAGTATGTCCTACTGAACGCAGTCCAGACTCAATTGTTCGCGGAAAATAATATTGAAAACATGTCGGTATTGCATCACACGATTCTTTGTAATGGTTTCTTGCACCGTAAACGTGTACCGAAGCGATCTTGTAAATAAGAGCAGCACACAAAGCTACTGTACACATACAAAAAGCTGCAAACTTATTAAAATATAATTTATGATTTAAACTCACAAAACGAATTCTCGCAGCAACCATTTAATTATTGAACAGGTTGCCGTTAATTAAATATTACAAAGTGTTTTAAACTAGGTAAATGGAAATTTCCCTAACGTGTTGAATGCTGGGAAACTGTTTTAATTTTCAGTCAAAAGTAAATTATACTTTTAATTAATGCTTTCCAGACTGAATAGTGGTCAGACGGACTGCGCAACATTTCTATCGCTAACCAATGACGTTTTATATTATAGACATGACATACACGACCATTGGGGCTCTAAAAAACCGGCTAAGTGCGTGTCGGACTCGCACATGAAGGGTTCCGTACCGCCGTAAAATAAAAAAGTTAAAAATATTAAGTTTCATGTATGGGGACACTATTTTAAATATTTATTTTATTTTTAGTATTTGTTGTTGTAGTGGCAATAGAAATACACATTCTGTGAAAATTAGAAGTCTCCATCTTTACGGTTCATGAGATACACCCCGCTGACAGACGGACAGACGGAGAGACGGACAGACGGATAGACGGACAGACGGACAGACGGACAGACGGACAGACGGACGGACAGCGTAGGCTTAGTAATAGGGACCCGATGGCACCCTTTGGGTACGGAGCCCTAAATACATCACGAGCAAACTATTATGAAGAGACACGTGTCTCCCTCTTTCTTGGAAATATCTTTGCCATTTTATTACTTAAGTTCACACCCAAACCTTACCATGAGGTAACAACCTGAAAGAGCTACTAAAGAAAACAAGAAACATTCTCCCCTCATAATAATATGTAGCGATATACGAGAAAATGCTCTCGCATTCAAGTAGAGTGGCCCCCGTTGCATTGAGGTCCCCCCTAGTGGAGGTCGATGCACCCAGCCCAGCCACCTCGATGCCAAACTACCCAGCAGAGAAAAACAACTCGAGACGTGTACCCTATGTCAGTTTACAATAAACGTTGTTGCAGAAAGTGCATGAACCAATTTGATATGACAGCAGCTTTTAGCTAATCCATCGGAAGATAGGGTTGTCTTCGTAAAAAATCGTGCTGGCCAACAATAATTTAAAATAATAAAAGCAAAATTGAAAATGGAATCAGTTTCGAAAATCGAATGTTATTTTCAGGAATTCAAAAATTAAATGACGTTTGGCTTTGTCATCTGCTTATTTTCGTTGAGCAATCGTTTAAATTTCTGTGAATTTCGCTACCAATTGTAAAAGACAATGAATATTTTGCATAAAATTATGGTGAGTATTTGGGGTGGTTGTAACGTAGTTGTGCGCATCAACCAAGGTTGTTACTTACATAATACGTTTGCTCCAACAAGTTCTACAGCTGACCAAACAAATAACCAAGTAAAAGGTATTTTTTGAGATAACATGATACCTAAAGCAAAGACACTACCACAGTACCAAGAAAGAGGAAGACATGTCGAAGCGAATGTCTAAAATAGTATGTTCTACTAAACGGAGTCCATGGACATAGTACGACTCAGTCGTGAGCGGATAATTATGTCGAAAACATTTCCGTATTGCCAATATACGGCTCAGCTTCTGGCGAATAATACGTATCAAAATGCGAGTGCGGTTTACAGATGGAGATGTGTGCATTTCACTGCATGTAGTGGTGCACTGAGCACAAAATTAGTGCTATGATGTACCATATCTGCTAAAATAATTCATTAATGCCTGAGTAAGTTATTAAAATGTCTTCCAATCAGCTGCACAGTGGCATTTTTGAGGCGAATATTCAGAACGAGTTTCAATAGCCACGTCCAGATGTCTCACATGCCGCGCGACGCAAATTGGCTCACGAAGTTTTACTTGCCTCGCCCGAGGCAAATGCGCGTCCTGCCTCACCTGAGCGCTGTCATTTGCCTCGCCTAGTTTGGCATAGTCATGAGACGGAACGATGTCAAAAGTGTCAAACTGATTGCTCAGGTATACCCTTCTCTGTCTAGCTAGAGTGTCAGTTGCCTCGCTATTTGCCTCACGCGGCGTGCGACTTTGGCAAACGTCGTGCTTCACGAGACATCTGGGTGAGCAGCTCCGCGCGGCATGTGCATGTTGTAGACACGCCTAGTGTCTCGCTCTAAAGCTGTTTACTATACAAACACGCCAGGAAGTATTGGAACGCCGCATAGTCTAGTCGCCTGGCTTAGATATCGGTATTTCAGGAATTATTTGTATAGGAATATAACGGTTTATACACTTTAGTCTTCGTCTTCAGGGTTTAGAAAACAGGTTGTCTCGGTAAGAAGGATTATATTCTATATAATTAATTTCTACTGGAACAAAATTAATTTAGTTCAGTACTACCTACTTACAATAAAAAAATTACACGTAAACTAAACCTAATTGCAGTGAGCTAAACATAGGTAACCTACTAGTCACATAAGGACCTAACTATGACTGTACTCAGGTGCGTCTACATGAGCCGAGCCACAGAATAGGAAATCAGTGCGTCCAGATGCCTCGCATGTCTTACCCAAGCACTCATATTATGACATTATGTTTATGCGTTCCGACGTCAAAACTTTGTGCTCGGACATGGCATAAGCCTAATGTAGCTGCAGGACGCCTGACCACATAGACAATAATAATCTATACTAATATATAAAGAGGGAAATGCTGACTGACTGACTGACTGACTGACTGACTGACTGACTCATCAACGCCGAGCCGAAACTACTGAAGTTAGAGACATGAAATTTGGATAGTAGATATATTTTGTGACGGAGACAAGCAATAAGAAGCGATTTTGGAAAATTCAACCCCTAAGGGGGTTAAATAGGGGATGAAAGTTTGTATGCAAGTTCGTCATTTTTCAAGTTAGAATTATGAAAATTTGTGTAGAGGTGTCTTTTTAAAAATTAAAAATATGGTTTTCGGCGTTTTTTAATATTCAACCCCTAAGGTGGTAAAATAGGGGATGAAAGTTAGTTGGGAAGTTTGTATAGATGTTCGTCATTTTTGAAGTTAGAATTATGAAAATTGGCGTTTAGGTTCCTTTTTAAAAATAAAAAACTTGAATTGCTGCGTTTTTGAAAATTCAACCCCTAAGGGGGTAAAATAGGGGACGAAAGTTTGTATGGAAGTTCGTCATTTCTGAGGTTAGCATAATGAAAATTTGTGTTTAGGTTTCTTTTTACGTATTAAAAATAATAATTTCATCTTTTTTGAAAATTTAAACCCTAAGGGGTTAAAATAGGGGGTGAAAGTTTGTATGGAAGTTCGTCATTTTTTGAAGTTGGAATTATAAAAATTGGTGATTAGGTGACTTTTAAAAGATAAACAATATTAATTTCAGGGTTTTTGAAAATACATCCCCTAAGGGGGTAAAATAGGGGATGAAAGTTTGTATGGAAGTTCGTCATTTTTGTAGTTAGAATTAAGAAAATTGGTGATTAAGTGTCTTTTAAAAAATAATAATAATAGCGTTTTTGATAATTATACGGGGTATGGGATACGGGATACGCGATATGGGATACGGGATTTCTATACTAATATATAAAGAGGGAAATGCTGACTGACTGACTGACTGACTGACTGACTGACTGACTCATCAACGCCGAGCCGAAACTACTGAAGTTAGAGACATGAAATTTGGATAGTAGATATATTTTGTGACGGAGACAAGCAATAAGAAGCGATTTTGGAAAATTCAACCCCTAAGGGGGTTAAATAGGGGATGAAAGTTTGTATGCAAGTTCGTCATTTTTCAAGTTAGAATTATGAAAATTTGTGTAGAGGTGTCTTTTTAAAAATTAAAAATATGGTTTTCGGCGTTTTTTAATATTCAACCCCTAAGGTGGTAAAATAGGGGATGAAAGTTAGTTGGGAAGTTTGTATAGATGTTCGTCATTTTTGAAGTTAGAATTATGAAAATTGGCGTTTAGGTTCCTTTTTAAAAATAAAAAACTTGAATTGCTGCGTTTTTGAAAATTCAACCCCTAAGGGGGTAAAATAGGGGACGAAAGTTTGTATGGAAGTTCGTCATTTCTGAGGTTAGCATAATGAAAATTTGTGTTTAGGTTTCTTTTTACGTATTAAAAATAATAATTTCATCTTTTTTGAAAATTTAAACCCTAAGGGGTTAAAATAGGGGGTGAAAGTTTGTATGGAAGTTCGTCATTTTTTGAAGTTGGAATTATAAAAATTGGTGATTAGGTGACTTTTAAAAGATAAACAATATTAATTTCAGGGTTTTTGAAAATACATCCCCTAAGGGGGTAAAATAGGGGATGAAAGTTTGTATGGAAGTTCGTCATTTTTGTAGTTAGAATTAAGAAAATTGGTGATTAAGTGTCTTTTAAAAAATAATAATAATAGCGTTTTTGATAATTATACGGGGTATGGGATACGGGATACGCGATATGGGATACGGGATTTTGTATATGGGATACGTGATACGGGATACGGGATACTGGTTACGGGATATGGCATGCGGGATGCGGGATGCGGGATGCGGCATACGGGATGTGGGATGCATGATACGGGATACGGGATACGGATACGGGATATGGATACGGGATACGGATACGGATACGGATACGGATACGGGATACGGGATACGGGATACGGATACGGGATACGGGATGTGGGATGCGTGATACGGGATACGGATACGGATACGGATACGGATACGGATACGGGATACGTGATACGGGATACGGGATACGGGATACGGGATATGGGATATGGGATGTGGGATGCGTGATACGGGATACGGATACGGATACGGGATACGGGATTTGGGTTCCAGCAAACGGAAACGGATTTTTTTAAATTTATATTCTGCGCGGACGAAGTCGCGGGCAAAAGCTAGTAATAATAATATCCTGGGACATTTTTTACACACGGCTACCTGATCCCAAACTAAGCAGAGCTTGTACTATGGAAACCAGATAACTGATATTACTACATATACTACTTTTTTTATTTGTAAATACATACTTAATATACATATACACCCAGACTCGGGACATACAGACATGTTCACACACACAAATGCATGTCCCGGGTAGGAATCGAACCTACGACCTGCAGCGTGAAAGGCGTCATCACGCCAACCACGCCAACGGGCCCGCCAAACATACTGCCAGACAGACCGTCATATTTCATTACTCGGGAACTTACTTTATAGTAACGTCCTTCATGACGTAAAACTTTAATGAAAGGTCATTTAGATACTGCTATTATGTACTTGGACCTTTACACATACGGTAATTAAAAGGTAATTTACTTCTAATAACATAATTCCATTACTCAACGTTACATTGGCATTATCATACGCCCCTTTGTCCCACAAAAACATACATTACCGAAGTGTTTTGTTAGAAAGTGCACAAAAACTGTTCGTGTCCCATTTAGCCTCCCTCCCTCCCACGGCCCGCGACCCACCCCCCTCTCATTTAGTCAACATTACGGTTACGCATTGTTCATTGAATTTCTGTAATGTTTTTGTTTGGGCGCAACCAGTAAAATGTGTTGTTGTGCTTTAAAAAAAACATACCTTTTATTTTGAATATGTACTTACTTATTTTTTTATTTTTTCGTGAGGTAAGGGGTATAGAGAGAGTTTTATGTTATTATCAAATTCTCAAAAAGACCTTGCGATGTCTTTGGTATTGCAAGTATCTATAGGCCACGGTAACTTCTTAATATCAGGCGGTTTTTACGCTTATTTGCCACCTTTGTCATATAAAAAAGGAACAAAAATAAACACAATGTTTTGATATGCCAATAGGTATATAAAATAAATAAATAAAAATATGTTCCGTGAAAGACAGTTGTAAGTCAACGAAAAAAATGATGCTTTGTTAAAGACATGCATATTATAAGATAGAACCTTCGGTATAGCATACATCAATAGGCTATGGTGAAAGATTAACGTGAGGCGAGCCGTACGCTTGTTCGCCGCCAGTTATATAAACAAATGTGATTTCAAAACCCAACTCCACCTAACCGCCCAAAGTAAAATCTGGAAACAAAGAATTGGCAAACAAAAATATAACTCCAAACTGCATCAAAGTAAAAACAATGTATAAAGTAAGTACATTTGCGTTTAAGTCACAATAAAGTTCTCATAAGTACTCTCATTTTACGATCAGGGGTGGCAAGCGCAATAATGGACCGCGCTTTTTCTTTTAAGTACGTATATCAATTTCCACTGAGATTTTTATTCAAAATATTCCTTTTCCTTGTGTTCTTCATTCAAACTCTTGTTTCAGAATCGTTAAAACTTGTATTTACCGAATAAATATGGCGTTTTCTATACAACACATAGGGACAGTTTTAACCTAGAATATCTGTCAAAACGCCATATTTATTTGGTGGATAAAAGTTTTCTGATAATTCTGAAACAAGCCCTAAGAATAAAAACGTTGTATATGAAATCATTATAGGCACGTTATTTTAATAAATATGTAAAATGTAAAAGGTTGTTGTGAATTGTGCGGAGAACTATGAGGAAATAGGCAGATCTAATTAATAATGAGCCATTGGCCGTGTGCGCCTGATCTAGGCATACCGCGCCCTCACTCAGATTATGTGTCATAACATGAGTGCTCGCGCGAGGCGTATCAGGCAGACGCAACAATTGACATAGGCATCCCTATTTTAGTTAAAAACCGGCCATGTGCATGTCGGACTCGCACTTAAAGGGTTCCGTACCACCGTAGAATAAAAACGTCAAAAATATCTAGCGGCTTGTATGGGGACCCCCTTTATTTTTAAATTTTATTTTATTTTTAGTATTTATTGTTGTAGCGGCAACAGAAATACACGTTCTGTGAAAATTTCAAGACTCTACCTATTACCGTTCGTGAGATACAGCCCGCTGACAGACGGACAGACAGACAGACGGATGGACAGCGTAGGCTTAGTAATAGGGTCCCTTTGGCACCCTTTGGGTACGGAACCCTAAAAAAGCATGTAAGGCCGTTCGAGCTTCGCATTTTGAATGTTGACACATTTCCATCGTAAAATTAGTGTCAAAGTCATGATCAAATGAACGAAAAATAATGGGGAGATCCCACCGCGGTGCACGGAGAGGCCACGCACACGCTACGCACGGGGGTCAAGCTTCGCTTTGCACGAAAATGTATGTCACCGTGTCCACCGTGGCGCACGCACGAAATGACGTCATCCATACATTTTTTGCAAAACGTAGCCGTGGCCGTGTGCGTGGCCTCTCCGTGCACCGGGGTGGGTTTCCGCCCTAATGATCCGGATTCGTAATAGGACCACTGGGGTCGGGTATCACGTCATAACAAATGCTCTCAAAAGAGTTAGTGTGAGTTTTGAACGTATTCAAATAGAAATCAAATAATTATCGCGATACATTCACCGATAAAGCTGCGCATTTCTGATAGGAGCTTTGCTGTGAAATGAATGTATATTTATGCCATCACTCGATCGGTATAATTGTGATGCTGCCAAAACTTGCAATCCCAGGACACCTATTACGGACCCGAACCATCTGTTTCGTTCGTTTGTTCGGTCATGATTTTGACACTAATTGACTACAGAAATTATGACGAAATTCAAAATTCGAAGCCCGAACGTAATCATATCAAATTATATCAAAGTTGGCTGCGTTTACATCAGCTACATGCCTCGCCCGAGGACACAGCTGTAATGTCGGAACGCATAGAAATAATGTCATAACTCGAGTGCTAGGGCGAGGCATGCGCGGCATCTGGACAAACCTATTGATATGGTAACGAAACCCTTACGTGATATGGTGCCGGTACCATTTGATATGGTTAGGGGCCCCTTGTTTCGGATGACTCCTTACAGAAAATAATTGGCATATACGTTAGTGCATCTATTTTAATATTTTATATAGCAACCCTAATGGAACATTGGGAACATCTCCGCAAATAATAAATCACAACGACGCAAGATATCGTTTAGGTGACACTGGTACAGGTCACCTACAGGCTACAGGTCGCCGGCATAAAGGCCTCGAAGGGCGCTAAAAATATCGTATCGGCCTCTTGCCTCATTGAATAAGTCTAGGTGTCGTAAATTTTCAATTCTGCGTTTGAGTGCGAATGTTACATAAACGGTGTAAAGGCATGAATACTTACTTAATAGGTACGTGTAACTCTACCATAGGTAAGTTTCTGTCGATTGAGTAGAGTCTATCGACAGAAACTAGAAAGAAAGAGACTAGAGTCTAGCGTCTATGCGAAATATCAGCAAATTGTTGATTCCTTGAATGTTCAAATTGATATCCTACTAATATTATAAAAATAAATAAATATAACGTCACGACTTTTATCCCCATTCGGGGGGTAGTCAGAGGCTTGAGTGGCCATACCACCACATTGTGGAGGTATTAAACCAACTCAAAGCCCACTAATATTATAAATGCGTAAGTAACTGTGTGTGTGTGTGTGTGTGAGTGTGAATGTTTGTTACCATGTATCTCCATAACTACTGCTCCGATTTTAATTAAATTTGAAACGTAGATAGTGTAATCTCTGGAATAAGACATAGACTAATATAAAATATATTTAACGTGGACGCTAGCAACAGCGACTAGCGAGCGTTTAACTTTTTGGAGAATGTAGAGCTACTAAACTCATTTAGTCAGAGTGATTCCTGAGCCTCGTTTACTAGGGATAACATATGCATATTACTTTTATTTCCTATATGTAACACCTCATCTGGGATACCTAGTTCTAAGTCATTTTCGCATCGTCAGCATCAATATTTCTATATTCAAAAATATATTTCTTAAGATTCTACCACAAACTGCTCCTATAAATTATCTCTCCTAATGCCTTTATTTTTTATAATAAAAAGTATTAAGTAGGATGTACGTGTCGCAATAAAGAATTATTTATGATCCCATCAATAGATACGGCGTAATTAACCTAGCTTCCTTTGTGTTCCCGGCCACAATGGAGCTTTTAAGCTTTCACAGTATCTTAACAACATTCTACTTACAAACTACGGGCGATAAAAAACCTTAAAATATTGTTCGCAGGCGCGAGAAACTCGAATTAATTAAAGGCGAAAATATAAATTAGGTTTGGGAATGACAAAAAATTCCGCTGGAACGCGGCTGTGGGCGGGTCACGTTCGGAAACCGAGCCGCGAAATGAAAATAATTACACGTCAAATGAGTTGAATGACGCCTATTTAAAATGGCGGGTGCCGGGGTAGTGACGTCACGATTTATGCTCCCACGAAACGATGTGGGTGGTGGAACGTTGTAGTATTGAATACATAATTTACCATGAAAAAATATGGTACCTATTAGCAACTAGCGCCTCGCCTGGGCTTTGTACGACTTTTTTCACAACTTTTTTAAATATAGTTTTTATACCTATATACACAAATTCCGTAATAGGATATATTACGGAATTTGTGTATATACAGGGTGTCCCAAAACTTTGCCACATGGAGGGGAAGTACCTTAAATATTGTAGATAGAGAATTTTACTTAATGAAGACTTCATTTTTATTTGAAAATAATAAGAACTGCATTTAAAGATTTTTGAAAACTCGCTTGCCACACTCGGGTATCGAACAAGCAAAAATCCGAAAAAATAACACCCTGTTCTTTTATGACATCAATCGATAGGATCAATGATAAGAACTAAATCTCTCTAACAAACATGGTTAATTAAATGAAAGGAAAACTATGAAATCTAAACTTATAAATTCATGAATTCAAAGATAAAGTATTTCCACAAAAAATGGAGCTAATTTCGAGCAAAAATTAGTTAGTTTACCATTTTTTATTCGTTCAATTAAAATAAGTGAAGATTTTATGGTTTCCTTTCATTTTGAAAACTCGCCTGCCACACTCGGGAACCGAACCGGCTAAAATCCGAATAATAACATCCTGTACTTTTATAGCATCAATCGATAGAGTCAATCATAAGGATAAAATCTCTTTAAGAAACATAGTAAATTAAATGAAAGGAAACCCATAAAATCGTTACTTAATTGAATTTTCACTTATTTTAATTCTTATAAGTTAAGATATCACGGTTTTCCTTTCATTTAATTTCCCATGTTTGTTAGAGTGATTTGATCCTTGTGATTGATCCTATCGATTGATGCCATAAAAGTACTGGGTGCAATTTTTTCGGATTTTAGTCGGTTCGATTCCCGAGTGTGGCAAGCGAGTTTTCAAAAATCTTTGAATGCAGTTCGTATTGTTTTTAAAATAAAAATGAAGTCTTCATTCAGTAAAATTCTCTATCTACAATATTTAAGGTACTTCCCCTCCATGTGGCAAAGTTTTGGGAAACCCTGTATAAAAACTATATTTAAAAAAATGTGAAAACTGTATCAGAATCTGTTACGTAGTATAGAATAACTAAGCGGACAAACAGACAGACCGACTTTGTTTCAGAGATTTTGTCTTATTTACCTACGAAATATCGATGGAACCATCTGTATGTTGCATCTTTGTTTTACTTTAAAATTATCTTTCTTTGTGCGTTAACGTAATTCAAAGATAATTAATAACTTTTATGACACTAAGGTGACAAATAAGCGTACCGCCCGCCTGGTATAAGCATCACCTATAGATGCTTGCAATACCAAAAATATTGCTCGCACGTTGCCAACCTGAAGGGGAGTGGGACAGAGGGGGGTGTTGGGCTTCCAGCTCTCACTCATCGTACGAACCGCAGCTGGTAATAACTACTTTACGCTGAACTTTGTAAGAAGGTGGTACTACCCCGGTCGAACCAGCCCATATCATCACCTGCAGTCAATTGCCCTAACGCCTGCACGAGGGAGTACGTGAACGTGGCCACACCCAACGCTATTAATGTGGCCTTAAACCTTATAAATAAGGTCTGACAATAGCAGAACTGTTGACACGAAAAGAAGAAGAAGTCAATTGGCTACATCTTGGCTCTTTGCTTTTATAACAAATACTAAGAAAAGGCACTTGGCCAATAAACGTAGACGTAAAAAATTGGCAAGTTCCACGTAATGCCGGAACTTTTTTTAACGAGCCCAGTGTTCAAATTACGAACTTACATTTATGTTCAGGGTTGTCAATTCAAAAGTTTATAAAGACATCCGAACTCGAGCTAACGAGTACGCAACATAGCTTTTCTGAGAAATCTTGGTCACGAATTTCAGAACTAGGGCATCTCCTGCACACCTGTAGCGTTTTTTGAGACTGTTAAACTTCAGGTAGTCCATGAGAATTCTGCCAACATTCAAATAATGAACAATAGCCTCATATAGGTGACCCCGTTTAAATTAATAGATAGATAGATAATCCTTTATTTTTCTACCACTTGGAAAAAACTAACATTTATAAAAAATTACATAATTTACATAGTAAGTGGAAAATGTGCGGCCTTATCACTAACAGTTATCTCTACCTGGTAACCTTTGGAAGGAGAGGAAGAGGAGGATTTATTTTACTTCAAAGGGGATTAACAAAAATTTAAAGAAACCGAAATGGTACCAAAACTATGACTGGCTAGCCCCAGAAAATCTAGGGCCTATAATAATTCAATCTTAAGTCTGAGAGAAACGTTAAATGTAATTTCAGTACAAAACATCTCAAGAGCGCCAAACGGTCGCCAAAGCATCGGCCCTATAATACTAATTCAATCTTAAACGTTAAATGTAATTTCAGTACAAAACATCTCAAGAGCGCCAAACGGTCGCCAAAGCATCGGCCCTATAATACTAATTCAATCTTAAACGTTAAATGTAATTTCAGTACAAAACATCTCAAGAGCGCCAAGCGGTCGCCGAAGCGTCATATTATACAACACCTTAGAAAAAAATCACTGGTGCCAACCCTAATTATACTACAAGTAAGCACATGAAAGGAAGTCGTTGCCGCGCTGTATGGACCATCGAAACAGTGCCACTCTCTCGTATAAATTTAATAGCACTCCGCAGCCATGTTGGAGGAAACACATTTCATTTTTAACGATGCGACAATACAAGAAACGCAGTTTTTTTTTAAAATTAATATACATGGAATTCCAGCCTCAGCCTGTATATCTAAGCCCGCCACACATTCCCACCACTGTTACTCCTGTAAGCCAGGATCGACAATGGTGTCCAACGATGACGCCAAGGTTTGACCCTCGACGAGTCCCGGGGAAAAGCTAAGATGTCTTGGAACCCGTAAGAATTTAATCAGAAGAAAGGATAGGAGGATAGGAGGAGCCTATATATCTGTCCGATGCTCACAAAGGCATATCATTCTTTAAATAAGTTAAACCAAATCATACAATCTAATCCGATATGATCTCATAACCAAAGATGGTAACCTCTCCTTTGACATCTCAGTCTGGATAAAATATAATCACATTACGAAGTATCTCTGAAGTGATAAACATCTGACTCGTAAAAAGTATGTAATGAGATATCAACTCAGCTGCGTCTACATTAGGCGCATGCCGTGCCCGAGTACTCGGCTTTGACTTCGGATCGCATAGACACAATGTGAATGTGACACTTGAGTGCTCGGGCGAGGCTTGCAAGGCCTTTAGTCACACCAAATTAATAATAAAACCAGCAACTCTTTATGAACACCTCACGACATTAGATCATTGGCATCACTAATAAGAAACTTCATAAACAAAAGCTTTCGGAATAAAAATTCATTAGAGTTATCCAATAAAAATATTACCTATACTCGGGTACTAACTCACAAACTCAGGCGCATGCACTCAATGTTGACGTCGAAACTCATAGACATGATGTCATAACACAATTGCTCGGGCGAGGCATGCGAGGCACACTAATGCGAGGACGCACTAATTTACAATGGTTTTACAAAGCATTTTTCAGAACAACAGTAGGTACTTATGCTTTGTATAACATAACGGATACGCTCCATATTCCATGAAATAACAAATACTATTGTAACAGAGTTGCAAAAAAACAGCAAAACTTAGAATCAAAACTGTTTGAAACATGTTTAAATTATTGTTTAAAACATTGATTTAAAACAGGAGGTGAAAAAAAACACTGTTCTTTAATGTTTAAAACATGTTTTAGACATGTTGTTTAAATCAAGATGATTTTTTTCGTAACAACCCTGTTGTAAACCATGCTGAAAATATTGTGAGCAATACAATATGTAGCTACGAGTTTTCGAAAATATAGCGCGTATTTACTGCAGAAACGGCAAACCCAGTTCATAGTAAACTATGTGGCATTCTTAACGTCATAGTGAATAGTTATATGGGTTAATGCATGCTGTTATTTGTGGCAATAAACATGCTATGTTGAGTGCTTTGTAGGCGTGCAGACAAGCTTCCGTATATCATAATGCTATGTTAACAGTAAAAGATGAGTACACATAGAATCCGTGAGCGATTTCATTTCTTCAATAACTTCTTCTTAATGTTTTTCTAGCAAAGGTCGGCAGTCGAAATATTGTGAGATGTATTGTAAAGTACTGAACACTATCAGCAAATAGGATGGCGACAAAAAGGTGCCCAGTGGGTGGGTAGATATAGATAACTGTCTCGCCAGGGCCTTGCCAAATGTCTGCGAAGGACTCGGTCCACACATAACTTCTATTGTTCTCTATGTAGTACGTATTGGTTAAAAATTTTTATATTTCAAGATGTCTAGAACCTATCGGCGTACGAGTGGGATAGGTATATTATTAACTACCCTATGCCACCAAATGAAATTTAATATTTAGGTACCTACTTACGTTTATCTAGAATACCTCTGGATAGAATGCTGATAGAATAAGTAGGGCGCACATAGATATAAACCATGGACCAATTACTAAAGGGACTGGCCCTAAGCAACTCGGCCGTGTGGTCGGCCTAGTACTAACATCGACATAAAACGAAGCGAGTAGTTCAACTATTTACCGGTAGATAGAACAATGAAAATGAAAAAACAATAACCACGTTTCTTTTCATACATATATCTAATAAGGGCACCTCTTTCTTTAGTCTTATATTGATGCTTAAAAATCTTCTAACATAACGAATTAATGGGTTCACTTATTTGACAAAGGACCTTATTTGCTGCGTGCATCTGCAATGCTTTGCATGCCTCGCCCGAGCACTTATTTTATGACATAACATTTATGAGTTCCGACGTCAAAACTAGTAGACGCAGCCAGTTAATCCAAATGAACTAGTATCGTGCACAAGCTCATTTTGTTACAAAATGGCCAAAGCACATATCCCGTCATGTTAATTACTAATTAAGCCAAGTGCGTAATACTAATTAACCCGCAAACGTTACATCATTCCATTCATTTATATCAAACGACCGACCGCAAAGACGCGATCGAACGCGGCGCAATAAAATTAGGCTTTATCCCGAGCGGACCCAGTGAAAGCGACAGCACGGGGAGGAAGGGGGAGGAGGGAGAGGAGGAGAGGGGATTGAGTCGCCGGCCCGACCTACTTTCGCATAGGTCCCTCACCCGCAACCCTACTTCACCGACGCGTCGGCATCGCGGCACTTCTATCGCCTCGTTTATACCACCTACCGACAGCTGCGATGGAATTCGCACTTCAATGTAAAGCTGACAAAGTGAGAAGAAAAGCGACTCGCTGGAGGACGATCGATAGGAGGTAGGTACGATACGTATTCGCTGGGATCACAATTAGTGGCGGCGTAACGCGGTTACCGGCGGTGATTGATGCGGCAGTACACCGGCGGCGAGATGGAACGATTACAGATTACAAAATATGCCTTTTGTTTTCCGAAAGAGATCAAAAGCCAATGTTTTCTTTATGGTCTGGTCAGATTCGGGTAATGCTCTACATTCTGAGGTGAAATTCACGGAGTAGGTATGCGGAAGATGCCTGTTTTTTTTTTTTCATAATTATTATAAAGTATGTGTACAAACAGACAAATTGTTTTTAAAATAACTTCTTATTTGGAAAAAAGACGTTTAAAGATTCGAAAATGTACTCGGGTATAACGTCATAACTTAGTAATTATAGCAAAAATAACGAATACTTGGTTACAATCATTTAAATTTTTGAAAAATTATCTTCTTTCTAAAATCTTTAAAATTATAAATCTTTAAAAATAATTGGCACATCTTCGATACCTACTAAGCATTATCCTCATTGTCGTTAGTACACGTCACATATAATGTGTTACTTCTTAATTAACTATACCTATCCTAACTTGAAAATTTTATCTATAATACCGTGTCAATTTTTTATCCATAACTTAGAATATTTCTGAGACATTTGAATGTTTCGCGGCGAGTACTCACTCCTATTTAAAATTCGGAATCCATTTTAAATCGCATCAAAGGCACCTCTTGTACGTAATTTATGTAAATTCTTTTAACTAGAAGCTTCAATTAAATAATTTGTACGTGAGTGGTAACTCAATTTTTTTTTCCATAAATTTATGTTATCAACCTCTCCTAATTACGTCGAGACGGATACCAGATTCGGTGGATTTAAAACGAAATTAATTCTAATTATGCTTTCCGAAACAGAATAAAATCATTAATTCTGCGATAATGATGATACAAATGAACCTCGTGCCGAAGGGAAACTCCACAAGGATGTTGTAATACACACTGTCTGTGCTCTACTTAGCTTTACTTACTTAAACATACTTTCTTAAATAAGTTTAAGTACTTAGCCTATTTTCACTCGGTTTATAAAATATTCGGTCTTAAATTTCAGTCATTAAGTAAGTTCCGCTGACCCTCCCTCCACTCGTTCAAAACTCATAATTGAGTCCAACACACCTTGTCCTTTAGCTGCAAAAAATACCAGATTTTCAGTTACCTAATATTATATACTTTTTGTTTTGACCAACCTGAAAGTTAAGGCTATCAATATTTCAAAATGTCAAGTTAATGTGAACGCATTGAGGTCAAGCAACTTCCAGCAGTTCATTGAACGATCCTAATTCACGTTAGGTACTGTTCATATCAGAGCAGTCAGTGAAATAAAACTGGACTGACTAAAGCCGTTGTAAAATGTCACAGAACTTTCAACCCGGAGTAAGCTATCGTCAAAGTCGGTACTCAAGCAACCCGCAAGAAGCCGTTTTCTACGAGCTTTCTACGTGATCGAAAGTTTGTAACTCTATGTTATACAGAAGCGAGAATGTGCAGATGTGTCATATGTCGGTATTATTTCATACCGCAGATAATTCACAAACGAAATAAGACAATACAATTTTCCCTTAACATATTCCCTACTCGTAATTTCAACCTGCCTATTCGTGATCTCAACAATAGGTTCTGATAACTTCAACACCAACTCATACACAAATCACTTTTGTTCCCAGAAATGCTTTGTAAACCCATTTTAAACTGGCTAAACATCTCTATAAATTTGGCGATTAGATTTTTTATCTAGACAACACAGCCATAAGTGTCTACTAGTCATAAAACTAGTCTAACTTCATAAATAAAGTTTATTTATCTACACTTTCTTCACCTTAGATTTTCCAAACAGCATTTAATCTGAAAGCTAATATCTTACACCCGAGTTACACTAAATTAAACCATAAAATATAAGGATAGAGTTAATTACATCTAAGCCGAGCTCGTCACATAAGAATTAACTGGTAACTTGATTACATATTAAAATGACACCGCAATCAACTTGCGAGTGGGCCGCAACGTGCCATCGCCAACGGTTGCGCTAAACCTCGTTTAACCAATGATGTGTTATAGTATAGACCTGACATACACGAACATAAGTGCTCTAAAAAACAGCACACTATACTATAACTACAAATCAATGAATACAAAGCTTTATTTTTTTACTATAGGAATGAACTAGCGTACAACCAGCTTGATGTTAAGCAGTTACCGTAGCTTATAGATAGATGCTTGCAATACATAAGGCATTGCTCGCTCGTTGCCGACCTGAAGGGAGTGGGACGGAGAAAGGGAAGGGGGGTTGGTTAGGTTATATGCGCTAGATCTGTTGTTAGAGATGAATATACATTGTAGCGTTATTAGCTACACACATAATCATTGGCGCGTGCAGCCGTGACGCTGTGTGGCGCGTGACTATGAGGATGTCGGGTAGTTACCTTGCATTCGTGTTGCCAAAATAAGCGCGGTAAGTCGCCTCTAAAGGTTTAATACATCGGTGGTTTTAGCTTAATCAAAACTCAATTTAGTCGTCTTTAGTTCGCCGGTTTGAAAACAAGCCCTTTTGGGGGTGAACTTTATGTCTTCGTGATTAATTATCAGTTAGGGGCGAGGGTGGACGCCACGTGCGGCTATCTGATAGTTTTGCGCAATTTATGGCCATAACTCTTGATGTTCTTTTTAAAATGAGTTTTGAGTTGGTGTTCAGGGGATTGTAAATTACAGCGTGTTTTCTAAAGTTCGAAATAATATATTAAGTAGGTACTACCTATGTAGATTGCTTTTAAGTATAGGTCCTTTGGATTTTCTTCACAATTTTCGTGTTGCGGCCTTAGAACACATCCAATGGCTTCACTAATAGGTATTCAAGAAATAGTATAAAACCATTTTGCATAGTAGGCTACCTACTTGAAATAGGTACTACAGTTTTCTTTAAATTGGCGGGATTATTGTTTAAAGAAATAGTGTATTAATTTCGAAGCCCGATCGTCATCCCAAAACCAAAACCAAGTATTGTTCGGACTTTTGAAAAAGTCTGTAGGTATATTCCAAATGCCACAAGGTCTGATTTACATTCATACAGGGTGAAATTGAAATCATGGGCATCCTTTTAAACTATGACTCTACACATGGTTCAGAATATTTTGGATAAATAAATAAAAATCTATCGATAAAAAATATTGCTCCAGTAAGCAAATAAGCAAACCAGTTAACTGTTATACCTTACCCTGGAAATATTTTTTTATCAATTGATTTGTTGATTAATATTCCCTAAATATCCTGAATCATGTGTAGAATCTCCGTTTAAAAGGATGCCCATGATTTCAATTTCACCCTGTATATTACAAAAAATTGCTCTACCATGATTTTTACGATCGATATAAAATATTTATATGTAAAATTTAACAGTCCCACTTCTCATCACATTAGGTAGGTACTAAAAATGTTCTGTACAAATATTTTACGTAGACGGTAGCGACTAGCGACTCTAGCACGTACAAACCCATAGTAGAGCAGTCATCCAGCGTTTCAATAAACAAAGCCGTGTTTTCAGTTCTCTACATTTAACTCCTTTCACTGTACAATTGGCACGTTTTTAATCTCGCCGATAAAACGTGACATGCTCTATTCAAATTTTTGTTTAATTTAGAAGCCTCGGGGAGAGTCTACCGTCGATAGGTGCTTAAATCTTAATCCACTAATATAACTTCAGAAAGCCATTAAAGTTTCGTAACATAGTTATACCTTTTCGTTGTAAAATCTAAGTTGATTACTAGTTGAAGATTTTAGAAAGTCTTGTTATGAAACTGTGATGAAAATTGGTTAAAGGTACGATGTAATATGAAATTTGTTTTCTGAATTAGTATGTCTAAGTGCTAGTCAATAATCTATACAAATTAATAAAATTGAAGTGTATGTTCGTAATGTCAAAATAACGGCTTTTTTCTAAATGCATATGAAAGTATATACCTACGGTAACGGTACTTATAAAATAAAAGCATTTTTTCTGAATGTTTGTTCCGGCTCATCCCCGAATCGGATGGACTGATTTAGATATGATTTTCACAGGAAGATAGCTGATGTTATAAGGAGTAACTTAAGCAACCTTAAGCAACTTTTATTTTAGAAAGTTAAGTAGGAGGTCGATAATCTTTTCCAAAAATGTACTTGTACGAAGTAGCGGGCATAGCTAGTCCTAAATAAAATGACCTAATACTAAACTAAATGACACTAGTGTACTTACTACGATCTTCTCTACACATAGAAAACGTAAAAAAAATATGTCAATAAAAAATCAGGTCACGTAGTCTAACGTCATGATGTTAAGTAGGCCGTGGGAGCAACTAAGTAAATTTAATGCCTAAGAATCCAGGCCGCTGCTAAAAATAGGCTAACCTCGATCTGTCAAATGCAGAAGGAAGGACAGTAAAGATTATTACGTCATTTAAAAAAAAGTTTAAAAATTCTCGAATTCGGAAACACGTTGCCTCAATCAGGTACCAGGACCTCATGAACTCAAGGAGTTTGTTTCCTGTTAAGACCATAGAGACGTATCACAGACAGAGACAGTAGGTTAAACATAGGAGTGTAGATGTGACACTTAACCGTGCGTTTGTATAAAACACACTTATAAAGGTGGTAGAGCCAAGCTGTAGCCAATTGACTGCAGCTCATTAACGGGCTGGCTCGACCGGGGTAGTACCACCCCCTCACAGAAGATCGGCGTAAAGCATCTATTACAGCTGCGTTTCGTACGATGAGTGAGAGAGCCGTAAGAACAACCTCCCTCCCCCTCCCACCATCCCACTCCCCTTCAGGTCGGCAATGTGCGAGCAATACCTTTGGTATTGTAAGCATCTATAGGCTACGGCAACTGCTTAACATCAGGCGGGCCGTACGCTTTTTTGCCACCGCAGTCCTATAAAAAAAATAAAAAAAACACTTAGGTAAGTACTACAACGTTTAATCAATCATCAATCTTCAAATTCACTCCGACTTTAGTATGAATACTTACTATTCACCACACTCATATTTTAATCCGCGTGTTGCTAATAAGTTGAATAACAACCCTCGGCATTGCGGCGCATGTACTGAATAATCTCAAGTTGGTAATGTTGAGGTTACATGCATACTTTATCAGTTTCCAAAGAGCCCCCGAACAAAACCTCTTTTCTTCAGAATCAAAAGTTACTGATACTTTTAATATTTCGCCAAGAGATAGGGTTGCCAATTACCAGCACCTACACAAAAATTGTATTCAGTTAAAGTAAAACAGAATCAATATGGTGAGATTATAATATTTGTTCCCTCGGGGCACTTGCCCTGTGACGGAAAAGAGACTTAATAATAATTCCATTAGTTTTACACAGACACAAAATAGATTGCTAGATAAGTACCTACCTACCTACTGAATGCTTTACATTATTGAAATAGCGTCAATAACGCAATACTTTTAAAGCCACTTTTTAATAGGATATGTTTTCAAAAGACTTCCAAAGACGCCAACCCTAAGTACCGAGGTAGTCTTGGCCCCGCATTTAGCTGCCAAGTCGGCTGGGCGCGAGCCAAGCCGCGCCAAGACTGCGCTAAGCGCGCCCTATCGTGATCTCAGCTGATAGTGCACCCTACCCAGCCGACATCCTTGAGTGATTTTAAATTAAGCCGTGGTTTCGAAGTACCTATAGGAGAAGTAGACAAAGGTAATACGGTACTTTTGTTTAGTACTTAGTACTTTCATGTATCTGTCCAAAATTGAATGCCCTACTAAACGCAGTCCATGGGCACAGTAGGTACGACTCGGTCGTTCGCGGAAAATAATATTGATAACATGTCGGTACTGCCAATACAGGGGCTATAATACGCATGTTTGTCGAATTGCCAGGGCGATAACAGGTGTGTGAATTTTGCTGCATGCAGTGGTGCGCTGAACACGTGTCTAGTAATTGCAATGTGCTCAAATAATACATCAATGTATACCTAAATAACAATTTTAAGTAATAACGGTAACGCCATGTAAATTATGCATGATTAAAAGCAGGCTCAGCAAAATAAGGTCATAAGGCCAACAGCGACTGCAATTTTTATGAGCAAGGCAACAGTGTTCAAAAATAAATAAAATGCAACGTCAAATTAAATTCAAACGGGCGCGCGACACGTTCATTTAAGTGTCCGCGCGCAATTTATTGTCATGCAATTTTACACCTTATGTGGGTGAAATAAGGCGGTTGCAGAATGAGGGAAATGGTAAATATAGGATGGCAGGTTAGTGCTGTGACAGCATATCGACTGCGCCGAACTGGGTCGGCCGGCGCACTCGACCCCAAACCAACAGCTATTCTAGCAAGTATAGAATTCAGGGGGCAAAAACGCCACATAGTAATTCTGCAAAAGCAATTCATTTTTCAGATTTTCTTACAGAAACTTTAGCAATTCCGCAAAATGTCCGTAAAATAGTCACATATTTCCGCCTGGCACAAAGGTCACGCCTTTATACCTACTTGTACGGAAATTTCGGAAATTGTGTTGCTTTTGCAGAATTGCTATGTAGCGTTTTTAGCCCCCTCGGCTGTTCTAGCAAGTGCGAAATTCAGTACATTTTCAATCTTCCGAAAAGTTGCTAAAGTGACAAGAGGAAATGAAAGGATGTGACAGTCGAGAGGTATGAAGTACGTTGGCATTTGAAACTCTGAAGTGTAATTAAATATCTAATTTTAACTTTTATTTCAACGTTGTTAAAATTTAAATTTGTTTTAATCAACTGCAAATTACAGCTGTATGACTTTAAAACAACTTACCTCTTTGATATTGTAAAGTAGCAAAATCAGTTTCTGCTAAATTGTTACAAAGGGCCTGAGGTCTGATTGCAGCTCATATTTCAATCAATTTCGAATTAGGTTCATGTGTAAATAATCATTTTCAACTATGAGAGAGAAAAAATCGCAATCCCGCATGCATCCGCATTTTGAGACGTACCTTTTATAAGAAGTGCACATTTTGCGCCGAGTGCACATTTTGAAAATACACTATTTGCACCAAGTGCACATTTTTAAAATACACATTTTGCGTCAAGTGTCCAGGTTGAAAATACACGTTTGGCACCAAATGCACATTTTGCGTAAAGTGCACATTTTGAAAATACACATTTTGCGTCAAGTGCACATTTTGCAAATGCACATTCTGCGCTGAAAACATCTGAAAGAGTCTTTAAAAGAGTTTATATCCTTGATAAAACTTCGCAGAAATATAAGCGGACTGTTAATATTAAAGTCGCGAACTAAAATTAAACGGTCAAAGAAACCTCTGAGGCTGTTTCGCATTGCACACAGAAGTTTCAAGTGGTTTGTTGGTATTTTACTTAACACAATGCTAGTTTCTGAACATAGACTCTTATTATTCGAGTTCAGTTCGTCTGCAAACTTCCGCAATTAATTTCAATATTCAGTGCGATGCCTAGTAATAACGTAGAGTCGACTATAACGAGGTATTCTTAGTTTTACAGCTTTTAAAAGTTCAGAGAGCGATATATTAATTAGATAGTTTTCTTGTTAACTTAAAACATTGCTTTTAGTTGGTACTCCTTGTTTTGCCACAAATAGTCTAGTAGGTTAAAATTCGCTGACTCTATTGCATAGGTATGCACATTGAAATATCGTTATCAATATCATGTGTACGTCACTGAAAATGCAAAGCTTTATCGGACAATCTCGATACCGTATGGATTGGAATGTCAGCAGAATGCATACCGAATATTTTTATCGCATTCGTTGATTAAACGTTACTATAGGAACGTACAAATTCTTATCAACGATCATACCTACCCTACTGCTACTTCTTGGCTGTGAAGTAGCATCGTAAATATCCGAAAATTCGATTACTAAATTGCCAATCAACCAATAGAAATCGTTTATTTTCAAATGATACTATTGGGTCGTCCCGAGATGTACAAGCCAATAGCGATAAAGTGATTGTGAATTTTGCCGCAATTTTAGGCGTGAAAACTGCGTCACCATAGCAATATAGCTATTGAAAAATACATCAAATACACAAAAATACATACCTACATATACATGCAAAATAATTAATTCGAACATATTATCAAATCATCATTACCTTAATTACGGTGAAGGAAAAAATCGTGAGGAAACCTGCATGTCTTAGAAAATCTAACGAATTTTCAAAAGACATGTGTTATCCACTGGGCCAGCGTGGTGGATTATGGCCTGAGTCCCCCTTGAAGGAACTAAAAGGACTAATATTATTAACGCGAGACCACGTGAGTGTTTATGTGCCACTTACGCAGTTCGTATAACCTATCTACTTTGAAATTACTGAACAGCCTATAAGCAAAATAATAAAATCAAGAAACTGAACGTGAAATCGCATTAAATCCGGAATACCGCCCCACAAATGTAATTGGATATCGTTAAAGGCCGGACTAGGAATATTTTGGATTACCGCCGCACAGATTGAAAAGACCTATCTCGGCTCAGCCAGTAATTGACAATAAGGCTTCTACCTAGATCGGGTTAACGACATTGATGTATTATTTAAGCAGATATGGTACCTCCTTACATTGCAATTACTAGACTTTTTCTTAGCGCACCAATATTTGCAGCGAAATTCACACATCTGTTATCGCACTCGTAATTCGTCAATCAACCTAAGGGCATTTTGATGTGTGTTAGCGCCGCCATATACGCGACTGCAAAAATGCAGTCCGTGTGCAGTCGCGTGACGTCGACTGCAACCAACTGCAATAGAGCTGTCACTTCCGACTGCAAAAATGCAGTCCGTGTGAAGTCGCGTGCCGTCGACTGTAACCAAACTGCAAAATTGCAGTCCGTGTATGTTAGCGCTTACTCACCAGAATATGAGTCGTATTGGCAACAAACATGTTTTCAACATTATTTTCCGCGAACGATTGATTCGTAATGTGTCCATGAAATCCATTTAGAAAGACATACTATATTTTGAACAGTCGTATGTCTCCCTCTTTCTTGATAATGTCTTTGGGTTAACGTTCTAATGATAAGTACATAATGAAAGGACGATAACGAGCACCTAGCATCGCACATAAAAGTTTGTTGGGCAAATGGTAACAAATACATACCTATATGTAAATAAATGAGAACGCATTTATTGTATTTCCATCTACGAATCTAAATCTATAGGTGTTCATGTTGTTGGTGGTAGAGCCAAGCTGTAGCCAATTGACTGGCTCGACCGGGGCAATACCACCCTCACACCTAAGATCGGCGTAAAGTAGCTATTGCAGCTGCGTTTCGTACGATAAGTGAGAGAGTGAGCCCAAACCACCCATCCCTCCCCACTCCTCCTCCGTCTGTCCCACTCCCCTTCAGGTCGGCAACGTACGAGTGATGCCTTTGGTATTGCAAGCATCAGACGGGCCGAACGCTTGTTTGCCACCATAGCTTAACATAAGGTTGAATACCCTGAAAGCGGCATCACCTGTTCTTAGTAATGCACACTAAACATTCACTGACTTGTTAATTGTAGTTAGCGTGGAGTTACGCGCTGTTAGTGTTTTAGACAATACCAGACAGAGTTAATGTTACTTACAAGAGATGGTTTTCATAATTTGGTTCAGTCTGCACTCAACACGTTTGGAATAACTTGAACTTGATGAATAACTATCGAATTCCGACTTAAACAATTTGAACGATGAGAACAAAGACGAAATTTTAAACCTTTTTACGAAACACAAAGAGTTGTTATCAGGGTGTCGCCATTGTCTATCTATCTATCTCTTCGTAGCACTCTATAGTTCCAGATGTGAGCTGTAACTCTACCTATAAGTTTTACACTCGCTAGTTACAGTGTCAACGCAAAATATTTATATTACGAGGAACTAGTAATTTGCCAAATATCTAACGCAAACGTAATAGCAACTAATGACTCTAGAGTCGTATAGTCATGGTAGAGCAATGCCAGGGGCATTTGGGCGGCTTCAACAACACTGACACCAGGTTGGCCACTAACATCGATATAGAAAAGGCTTAGATTCAGCAAATTAGTCCAAATCGTGTCACCACCAAATGTACGTTAAATTCAAAAAAGTAGGTACGTTAAATTCTATTGTCATACAAGCTGTCAAAAACCTCTCGTCTATGTGCGTAACCTGCAGCTGTATTGTGGTTTGTACAGGCAAGCGAGACGGGGTAACTGCGCGAGGGAGTAGGATGGCACAAGGTCGCTAGGGACCTCTTGATGGCGAACGGTCATGCCCAATGCGATGCACACACTACCATAGTCGCCGCGTCGCATTTGAATAATAGTTGAAGTATGAAGTTACTCATCTTTAGTCTTTTCTATATCGATGGCCACTAACCATACGATAAGAAGAAGACGGTAGAGGCACTGATATTTGACCGAAGACAGAATGTCTCGTAGCTACTTTTGATGGAAATCGGCTCTACCTTTTGTACGATTGGTAAATAGTAGGTACATACTTAGACGCATTGTGTGTAAATTTTTAATTTTCTCGCTATCGCTGTGTGTCTCTCGTTAGATATTACTTTATAATCACTAACGCCCATAAATCTCAAATATTTTATATTCCAATTTGCGTTTAATATTTAAAATCAAATTCAAATCACTTTTCAAATAAATTTATTATTCGTAACATTTTAAATTCATAACATTTTATACCAAGCGTGGCTTTTGATATTTCCAATTCAGTAGACACCTAAAAAGACAAATTATATTATTTATTAATTTTATAAAATTCGTATTATATGTATTATTAGTAGACGAGTAATAATACACCAGTCGTCAACCGCAAGAAGCTTACAGAGTTCTAATATTCTTGGTCAATGTTCTCGTGGATAAGATAAATATCTAATGCATTGCAATAACATAAAGGAGATAATGGTCCATTAGAAATCAATTTATTTTCAAATACGCAATAAAAGACACATTTACGGCATATTATTACAATTATAAACTCACTAGCCGGGAACCCGATGGAGTTTTTCATACAAACTTTAATTTCCATTATCACCCCCTTAGTGAAAATCACCTAAGGGGATTTTTACTTAAATTGGCCTAAACTCCAATTATAATAATGCTGACATAGAAAATCTCGACTTTCTATTCAAACTTTCATCTCTTATTTAACTTAGGACATGATTTTTTTTAAATCCATGTAAGGCCGGGGCCGCACCGGTAAGAGCCGGGCCCCACTTGTGCGCTGCGCTGCGTTGCGCTGCGTTGCGCTGCGTCGTCGCAATGGATCAAAGTGTCAGCGGGCGAGAGACGAAGCGGGGGAGGGTGATGTGCCAGTACAAAATTTTGCGACGACGGAGCGCAACGCAGCGCAGCGCGCAAGTGGGGCCTCGCCCTAAGGCAACCGTGACAAGTCAGCGACGCGGCAGCGATCAAACCCCTATAAACATATGACAGTGCCCGCAACATATAAGCGAAAATTAGTTCAGACAAAATAATGTGCCTAAACGCTGATAAAACAAAATTGCGATTGGCTACTCAAAATTGGGCCTATTGATTTCCCATTGGAATAACGTACCATCACCTTACGAGCAAAACATGCTTGAAAAAAGTGTTCCAATTTTGAATTTTAGATAATTCTATTCCCGATACTCATCCAAACCCCCAAGTATTATTTCGCACCTTTGAATCAGCCTGTATACCTTAATAGTCATAAGCTCAACTTTCTTTACTCGGCTTATGTTGAAAACGTAGATTTATGATTGGTCGACTAAGTCAATGGTTGGAAATGCTACGATAGACGTGCAGGCGACTTAGGAGAAAATAACAAATCACGTAACCTTAATACGTTAACAACATTAATAACGAAAGAAACTTCCGGAAACGTAATATGACCTTTAATTAAACCGACATAAAGACAACATTATAACGTAATTATGTACATTCATTAACGAAATGGGAAATTCTTAAATCGAAAACAAAAAGAAAATGTTCTTTAGGTAAAAATGATAAATTGACTTCAAAACTCCCACTTTCCACTTCAGTTACCTATATTGTTCGTAACATCTGTCAGGAATCCGTGAAATTCAGTTTCTCTCGGGCATTCGCTATCTGGAAAGTGAAGCCGCCCGCCCTTCAAGTAACCCTTCCCGCCCTGTGCCCCTTTGAAGTGCGCTGACAACACGACACGGCCAAAAGAGCACTGATTTTAATCAGCTTTTTTACCCTTTCCGAGAGGTACGTAGGTATAAATTTATCTAGGAACTGCTTTGAATACCTACCTGTTTTTCATAATAAAATACGAGTTGCAATATATACCTAACAAAGTTAATTATACCTACTTACATAATTTAAAATTTATTTAAAGAAAATAATATGTAATAAGAAATACCTAAATACTAGTAGATAAACTTGTTTTAGGTAGATAGCACTTCTTTTTTGCTCGAAACAAAATTTATAGTCTATGAATGTTAGCTTTAAAAACAAAATGCAAAAGCAACAAACCAAGGACAAAAGGTGTCATTCTAAATTTGAATTCCACTCAAATAAAATTAAAATCTTTTTAAAATTTAGAACAACACCGAGCGATCTCGAGTCAGCACAACAGAAGCTCAATTTTTCAAACTGCAACGTTGATTCAAAATGGCGGACGTAAACAATGGATTGAAAAGGATTCACCGCAATATCGCTCCGTTGTGAAGACTCCACTCGAGATACACTCCCGTTTCTTTGATAATTAATGACCGTAAAGATTCACAGATATCACGAATATTAATCATGGTGCCCGCGGAACGAGTAAAAAATGAATTTTAACGTCACCGCGACCGAATAATTAATGATGGATGAATTAGACAGTTGCCGTGGTACAATTAATTATTTAGAGACGATGCTAGTAAATTACTAATTTAATACACATCGACGCTTGAAAGGCAATCCTTACTAAGCGACATTAGGTGAACTTTACAGGAGAGTGATTTAAAGTTTTTATTTTTACAAAAAAAATCATATAAATTGTATAAATAGTCGTATTAAAATAATTTCAATAGCTTTGGAAATCTTATTTTTTTAAGCTATTGAAGATATTGGATTAACGTCCAGACACTTTTAATTTAAGACATTTATGTCGCTTATATAAAAGTTACCTCTATTTAAAAACAAGTAAAAATATCTAAGCTATCATTGTAAGATTAGCGGTAACAGGTAAATATAAGTAAACTCGTACATTTTTAAATTTAGTTATGGGAATAATCATCTAAGGAAATCTAAATATTTAAATTATTTCAAGTAAAGTCCTCTAAGCGTTATCGAATAGTTTACATGATCGCGGAATATATAACTTATGAAGATGTTGACCCTTCATAACCGACGTTCAACCATAAAGTCCTCAACTAACATACTATGATAAAATTAATTAAAGACTGAAAATTAGAAATAAATAGAAATTCAACATTTATTGAAAAAAAAAAGAAAAAAACACAGTTACTTATACAGAAAAGGCAAATAAGACCTCAAGACAAGTTTATTTTACGTGACGAGAGACGAGAGCTATTATTTAAGTGCACGAATATGGTCTATTCAGACCTTATTCCTGGGGGCTTACCACCACCTCTTATAGCAGTTTTGTTTTAACGTTTCAGCGGCCATTTGTGCAATGACGTTTCTTATTGTCATGACAATAAGGTACGTCATTGCACCAAAATACGCCGAATCGTTAAAACGTTCCTGTAATTGAATCGCAATAAGAGTTCGTGGTAAGCCCCCTGCACTAATTAATAGCTCTTGTCAGTTCTCATCCCACGGTGTTGTGACTATCTTATTATTTGTAACATCAAAATGACACAGTCAGTCATATTTAATATCTTCTATATCTTCTATATCCTCATCATCATTTCAGCCAAAAGACGTCTATTATTGGACATAGGCCTCCCCAAAGTTTTTCAATAATGACCGGTTATGTGCCACTTGCATCCAGTAGTTTCCCGCGACCTTCCCAGGTCGTCGGTCCACCTTGTGGCGGGGGTCTACCCACGCTGCATCTTCCGGTACATGGTTGCCACTCAAGAACCTTTCTGTCCCATCGGCCATCGGTTCTTCGGACTATGTGCCCCGCTCACTGCTACTTCAGCCTACCGATTCGCAAGGCTATGTCGGTGAACTTGGTGTGTCAACGTATCTTCTCATTTCTGATTCGATCTCGTGAAGAAACTCCAAGCATAACCTTCTCAGTAGCTCTCTGAGTGACCTTGAGCCTTCTTATGAGGCCCACTGCAGTTCTTTTCAGTGCCATAAGTCATCACTGGTAACACACATTGGTTAAAGACTTTTGTCTCTAAGTACTGAGGTAGTTTTGAGGAGAAAACGTTTTGTAAGTTCCCGAATGCTGCCCAGCCGAGTTGGATTCGACGACTGACCTCTCTCTCGAAGTTCGATCAACCTAAACGGACTGTTTGCCCTAGGCAGACGTATTCATCGATGACTTTGAGAGTGGAGCTACCAACTATAACTGAAGTGGGCAAAACAAAGACGTTTGACATGATCTTCGTCTTCGCCATATTCATTTTAGGGCCCAATTGTTGGGAGACTGTGTTGAGGCCATGGAGCATTCTGCCAAGATCCTCTAGCGATTCCGCCATGATCACAATATCGTTGGCAAATCGAAGGTGACTCTTGTACTCGCCGTTTATGTTGATTTCCAATCCCTGCCATTCCAGGAGTCTGAAAGCATCTTCCAATGCATCGGTTAACAGTTTCGTAGTATTTACGTCTCCTTGTCTGACTTCTCACTGCAGTGGAATTGCCCCCGTGCACTGTTTCTATACTCGGACCGACATAGTGGCGTTACTGTACAAGAACTACAACACTTCGATGTACCGGTAGTCAATGGGACACTGCTGGAGTGATTGTAGTACCGCCCATGTTTCGATCGAATCGAAGGCTTTTTCATAGTCCACTAATGCTTAGCAAAGTGGCACTCCTCGGTTTTCTGTATAACCTACCACAGCGTATGGATGTGGTCTATGGTGTTGAAGGCTTTTCGGAAACCGACTTGTTCAGGAGGCTGGACGTCATCGAACCTGCGCGCCAGTCGGTTCATACCTTTTTTGAAGAAAAGTATCGCCACGCTTCCATTCCATGCTTCTGGCGTAACACCTTCGAGGATGACGGAATTAAACAGCCTCTGAAGGACTCGAAGTACCGGTGTTCCACCCGCTTTCAAAAATTCTGTGGTAATTCCGTCCTCCCCTGGCGCCTTATTGTTCTTGAGCTGTTTGAGGGCCATTCTTAGCTCATACAAGCTGATATCCGGGATATCTTCAGTGTAATGTCGGGTCAGTGTGGCTCTAGGGTCTTTAGTCACACCAGTAACAAGTTTGGCTACCGAGGTGTACAACTGTCCATAAAACGTCTCAACCTCTCTCAATACCTCTGCCTTGGTCGACGTTATGCCACCATTCTCGGTTTTCAGCTTCGTCAACCAGCTTTGCCCAATAGATACAGCTCTTGCGAAAACTTTGGAGCTTCTGTTCTGCTCTATCGTATCCTTAATACAATTTGTATTAAAGTTACACATGTCATGTCGCCGCAAGGACTTCCATATCTGTCTATTGAGCTGCTTATATGCGTCTACTGTTTGGACAGTGTCCACCAACCTATTATTTATTTCGTCCACTGAGGCGCAGCTCTCTAGGCTTTCGAAGACATTTTTTTGTTTGAGTTGAAAGCTCTCGGGGTTTTGGATTTGAGAAGCATCAGGTCGGAGCGTAGAATTAATCAGACGAGACCTTTCCAACTTGGAATTTACATCCAGTGCCTCTCACCATTCGGTGATCAAATTCGGTTTCCACCTTAATCACGGAGAAATCATTGAATATTTGTCTCTTATTGGTAATGATTATAGTCTATCTCAATTTTTCTCATTTTCTATAATCAACTTTTAAACAAACTAAAAATAAACTTGCATGAAGTTGTTTTAAAATAAGTAAGTAAAAAATAATGTTAAACAAAATGCTGTTTTGAAGTAATTTGATTGGATTCTCACCATTACTAAGCGAATTGCGCCGCAAAATTCTAAAAATCCGTGTCGCACGTCCACCGTAAACGACACCTCGCGCCCAAACGTCGACCTGCCGATACGTATTACGCGAGGTCACGCGCATACCCAAGCGACGCCATTCGGACAAGTGAAGTTATAAGCGACTAACAAAAATATATGTTGCGTTCAGGTAAAAATATCTAAGCGTCAGTCACAACCATCTCATGAAGTCGGCTAAGATTATCTAACCACCGTCAATAATATTTGAAGTTATCAAGTAAAATTATCTAAGGCTGACCAAACATTGTTTATATTATACAGGTAAAACTATCTAAGCGACGATATTCTTCTATTTTATTTCAAGTAAAATTGTATAAGTAAATTTACGGAAATATACTACATCAGGTTAAATTATCCAACCACATCAATAAAAGGTACTTCAGCCCTGGTTAAAATATATAAGCGTCATAAGTTATAATTGCTTAAGTAAGTAAAAACTACTAAATGAATTTAAAAGTTTTTTCATTACAAGTAAAAAGGAGTAAAAGCCAAACAGTAGAACAGTCTATGTCCTAACCGCCGGCAGTCCAAAAAAACATATTTTTTTTGTCGCTAAGTGAGCACAAAAATGTGAAATTGATTGAAATCACGCTATAACTAAGCGACGGTAAAACTCGTCGTAGAGCTATGGGACCCAGATCAAACGACGTAGAAAAATTTTGCGGTTCGAATGGTATATATAACTCAATATCGGCCTATATGTCGCTTAGTCAGGATTGCCTTTCAAGCGTCGACATGTTATTTGCCCCATTTCAATAATTTTAAGAGAATTTCGTAGTGATCAAAATTCTTCTGTACCTACTGATTAATACCTACCTAATGGTAAGTACAGTCAGCGCTCATAAGTGCAGTAGCACGCTAAAGACTGAATGGCAGTGAACATACAGCACAGTATTGATTGAGATTTGCTACTAAACTTGTCTAAGGGCCACCGCAGACTTGCTACTTTTTGCATCAGCGATCGGCGATTTTGCGACTACATCGCGTTCTGGCGAGTCTCTGCGGTCGGACGCAGCGACTGCTCCGATGCTAAAAGCGACTAAATCGCCGATCGCCGATGCAAAAAGTAGCAAGTCTGCGGTGGCCCTTACCCACGCGACTATACCTATAAAAATTGATGCCTTACTGAAGGCATAATTCCTGCAAACAGACACTACAGTCCTATAAAGAAAATGCTCACTTAACGCTTTAATTACCAACAAAATATAAGAAGCCTTCGTGCGAACTAAAACTTACCCAACGCGACGGCCGAGAAGGTCTCAATCACAGCAATTTGATTTCTATTTCTTAAAAAAAATGTAATGGTGCAAATCAGCTCAAACTACGCTTATCTGGAATGGTCGACGCGACGGCGCAAAGGGTTGCTTTTATTTTAAACCAATTCGATATTTCAAAGACGATTGACAATCAATAAAATCGAATAGAAAGGGTTCCAATTGACTGGATTGGAACAGACACGATTGCCAGTCTGACGTCCACCGGACAAGTTTAATTGGCTCATATTGTTTTACGAAAACAGTAACGGGCCAAGTGTAAATTGAAACAATAATTGCAATAAGCTTAATGAAATAAAGCACTGAAGTAGAATGGATCTTTCATGACAATGAAAGACTGCTAGCTCATATTGAATTTAATAATAAAAAGGAAATTTAATTTTTATTTTCCATATAAATCAACCGGTTAGTAGTGTAGTGACCTGTGGTCTCTACTACGCGATAAACCAACCAATAATAATAAATAATTGTAAATTAGTAAAATATCCACCACTTTACTGATAGCGGTAAATAATACCATATATGCTCTTTGAATATTCTTGAAAATGTATTTACTCGACACTGGCTAAATTCACAAATTAGCAAATTAGCTGTTGTTGAAAACTAAAAATATAATTTCAATCCAAAAAAACATAATTTCGTCTACAATTTCGTTAATTTCAAACAACCCAAGTTGACTGAACCTTTCGAAATTAAATTATGTTTTAAATATAGAATACAATTTTATTTATAACTTACATTTTAAAAATTCGTGCCTATCTCATAGGGCTGTGCCACGGTTGATGGAAACCAATTTTGGCAAACAAATCCCTTAATTAACTACGCAGAGCATTTGCATTCGCAATTAACTAGTTCACGTTTTAATTAGTACGCCGAATGTATTGTGTCAAATGGGTTTTTGCTAATAAATAAAGCTTAGCCGCCAAATTTATAGAGATTTTAGCCACTATACAATAGTTTTAACAACCATTTCTAAGAACAAAAGCTTTCTAATCTGTGACAAAAGTAATGCCAGTGTATGTCCATCATATTTTTTTATTTGGGATTAGGACTCATCTTCGTTCGTTGACATTTAATGACAGTATGAGCTTTTTATCGCTTAACAACAGATCCCTATTATGTAGGAACACCAGTTTTATAGATAGTAGGTATCAATAAAAAAATAACAGTCCATTGTGCGGTAACCATAGTAAAAGCGTTGCTTAGTTTGGGACCAGATGTCTTGTTAGTCTGGCGATATTTATTACCTACTTATAAGTAACTATTTATTTATATCTACTGGCACCCACTAAATAAAATCAGATTATCTAAATAAAATCAGCTTACTCAGCTGGACTGACTCCAATAAAACGTTGGCAATCAAAGACACTACCAAGAAAAAGGGAGACCCTCCAAAATAATTGCGAGTACGATTTCAGACGTGCGAATTTCGCTGCATGTAGTCGTGTGCTGAGCACAAATCTAGGGATTACAATGTTAGGAGGTACCATATCTGTTAAAATAATACATCAATGTTGGCAGTATTATCCATCCAAGATTAATCCATTTTAGAGTGACATCAGGGGGCGAAGTTACTATTCTTCAAATGGCAAACAATATAAAATGTATACCAATGAATAGTTATACTTTTTTATCCTTTAAGTCCTTTTATACAGCTTCAAAATAAGGGTGGTATAAGTATGAGGCCTTTATCTAAACGTTTTTTAACACTACAAGAAATAAAAACGTCAGATATCCTAACCATAAGAAGATTATGTAAAAGCAAATAGAACTATCCCTAAAACATACATGTATTACGTAGGCCTAGGGCTGCCACATACCTAAGTAAACAAAAAATACAGAAGTCTTAAATAACGCTATAGTACCCACTTCAAACAAATTCAAAAGCTTTACTGACACCCGACTTCTTTATCTAAATATGTATTATAAAATATCTTGACATTGGCGGAGGCGCTGCTACATGAATAGGAAAGACGCATCTAAATAAAAATTATAATGTAATATTTTGTATAAGTTATACCCATGACGGACGATAAAAAAACCGACTTTAAAAAACGCTGGAGCACTGAAATAATATGTCTATTACCATCTCTGCCTACTCCTTCGGGAAAATCAGACGTGATGGTGTGTTATCGAGTATTTGGAGTCGGTGCCAAACTTCTTACTTTTAGTAGGTAGACTTGGCATAATAAGATTGGCACCAACTCCAAATACTCGATAACACATCATCACTGACTTTCCCGAACCACCCGAACCAAATGAATTTAATAGAATATACAGAGCTGACAGCCAATCTCGTAAGTAATGTAGAGAGCCAGCCCTACAGCTGTGTTATTTGCAGTCTGTACACGGAAATGATCCAGTGCTAAGAGGAAAGCTTTCAAGTAAATAAGCTTACAAGGGCACGTCCTAGCAAGGTCGTCCAGCCCTAAATTGAAGGCAACCAGGAAAGTATAACGAGACGCACTCCGCTACAATAGCAGCGGTTTATCTTGGAGAAAAAACTTTTGTCTATGCGACGCGACGTGAAAATATTTCTATCATGTTTTTAATATCATCATCTTATTATTAGTGTAGAACCTGTCGCAAATGTTACTTTTTAATTTGTTTTGGTCTCTGCGATACAGGCCCAAAGCCTTGTGTAAATGCCGCTGTTTAAACTTTATAAACTTTTTTAAATAAAAATAAATAATTTAAAAAATTAAAAACACGACTGCCCTGCCAAAAAACGAACTAAAAAGTATAAAACAAGTGCAGTGTCATTTATACTTTTTAGTTCGTGTTTTTAATTTTTTAAATTATTTCTTTTTATTTTATGCATTTTAGTGATTACGTTCATGGTGACAGCAGCCAAAAATAAAATATTAAAATTTGTTTTGCATGTACACTCTACCTATGTTAAATGATGCCTATAATAATGCCTATTTTTGGAATGTGCTCATCAAGGCCTTCAATTTGATACCCATATTGTAATAATAGAAGAATTTATTTTTTTTCACATTTGAAATTTGAGTCATAATGCCGCCATATTGATTTTTTCAAAAATAATATACCCAGTGTTACCCGGAATGATTTAAGGATTCTAACGATACCCCATACATCCAAATCCGTTCAGGCATTAATAAGTTATGGTGGAATAAAGAATCTCACATACATACAAACATACATGAACCCTAAACACATATACACTCCTTGTTTTGAGCAGTCGTGTAAAAATAATGTATTATGAATCAAAGCAAGCAGTAGGTAAACAGCCCAAAACTCTCCCCGCTACCTTCCCCTCTCTATGTCACTACCCTTCTGGGCTTTGAGCCTCTTAACCATTGTCCATTGTGAAACCACTGGTCTGTAATACATATTATTATTTTTTTCGTGAATTCTTCATTGTAAATCGAAAATACTTGGCGATCGGCATGTGGTTCGCACGTGGACTGCTAACTGATGCCCGACAGCATGTCGAGCGACAATAATTTTCGATTTTCAATGAAGAATTCACGAAGATATTATTATAGTAGCGGCATTCTACGATGGCCGGTTTGACATGTGAGGGGGAAGAAAATGAACCTTATCATAACAGAATAAGACTGGCCGTTTTAAAAAATCAGAATGTCAAAAAATGAATGCGAAAATGAATTTTATTCCGTTATAATAAGGATCATCCTTTCCCCCTCCCATGTCAAACCGGCCATCATAGCGAGCCGCTACTGTAGAGACTTGTATCGCAATGGACAATTGTTAAGAAACTCGAGGACCAGGTTGGCAACGTGCCAGCGATGCTTTTGGTATTGCAATCATCTATAGGCTACGGTTATTGCTGAACATCAGGTGAAAGGCACGTCTGTTGGCCTCCTTAGTTTTAAAATTGGGCTTCAAAATATTTTAAGACCACAGCCTATTTTTATCCTATTAATATCAATTATGTATCTCTTTAACTCCTTGCACATACCCAATCCATCAATCCTAATTGAACATTATATCACTGGATACATTATCTTGGGTCCATCTAAAGCATCTGTTACCAGTAATACCTAGAACGATATTTTTGGCTGAAAACAGTTTTAGCATAATGTTATTCAAGAGCCGTGTAAACGAGGCTTAGTGCTATCGATTTAAAGGTAGAATGTTTTACAAAGCTGGGAGCTTATACTTTGAAAGCTGAGGGATCACTCGTCAGTGATTGGACTTAAATACAAGGTCAATAACCTCCACTGATATTGGTTAACAGCTTTTGAATACGTAAAACAAGAGGGCTCCCTAGTAACAAACCATGGCGCCCAATGAAGTATTATATTGCGCGGTAAATCCCATCGAAAAGTTTAATGCATTGATAGCGCCTGTAGTTCTTTGTAGTTTGGCAGAGGAGTGAAGTGAGTTGAATTTGAGTTTTCTCTTCTGTGTGATGTCAGGCCTGGCGCACTCCAAACTTTGGGTACGAAGCTACAAGTATTCCACTTGGTGGGCCCACTCAATGTGATGCTACGCGAAGTTACGCCGATGCAAAAATAAGCATGTCTGCGGTGGCCCTTATTGCGTCACAGCAAGAGTCGCTATTTATTTTGATATCTTTGTGGAGTGAAGTATCTGTTCGTTTAGGTAATCTGTGGCGATGTTGTATCTACACTAACTAACCTACTACGCACCAACTACACCTACACCTTTATACTTATAAATAGAAAAGTACCTACCTACAGAAATAACACCAAGGTAAAATTTCTTCAAATAGAGGCTTTTCTTCTTGGTAAAATATTAATAGAACTAAGTAACCCTTGTCAAAGAGAAGGTTTTAGAGTTCCGTATTTACCTACCTATAGGTTCTTCATTCGAATAGCAAAATAAGTCTTATGACATGTTAGTTTGGCCCATATTGCCAAAATGTTTGCAAAATATTAAACACTGCTTTTGATTTGGTGCGTCCAGATCCCACGCATGCCTCGCCTGAGCACTCATGTTATGACATTATGTTTATGCGTTCCAACGTCAAACCAGAATGCTCGAGCGCGGCATGCGCCTAAAACACCATGGACATAATCCTATTTAAAAACGACTTATCTACGCGCAGTTCCTATTAGGACATATAGAATACCTTAAGATTAATTGAATATTGCCTCTGTATGACGACAAAGATGTCACCGTATCTAAACTTGATCTCAATAATAACGAAGCAGTATATGAATACGCTCAAAGATCCCGTGTACTGAACCTTGATACCTACACATCGTATCATGACAACTCGTTTGATGTCTTATTCATCAGTACCCATTCAAGCGACCATCCTGTGGGACATAAAGAAACTCATCATATCTTACAAGTTCAATATAACATTTAAATATTGATTCTCGTCAAGAAATCTTGTGAATTCTCATTTTCTTTTACTTATTACTGTATTATTTTGATTGGATTGGCTGCCTTTCTATGATTTTAATTTTCCTGAACATAAAGGTTTTTAGGTATTATGCGCTACTTCTCTGAATTCGGTCTAAGCTAATTGGTGCATCCGGAATCTTGAGTCAATTAACAATTGTCCATTACGAAAGCACAGGTCTCTTTATTATCTTTGTGATTTCTTCATCAGAAATCGTAAATGCTTAGCGGTCTATGTGTCGACGGTCATCTATAGGGCCACAGCAGACATGCTATTTTGAGCATCGGCGAGCGGCGATTTTGCGACTGTGGAGAGGGAGAGAGAGACTGTAGAGTCGCCAAAAAGCGACCCAGCATCGATACAGTCGCAAAATCGCCGATCGCTGATGCTAAAAATAGCATGTCTGTTGTGGCCCTTAAGTTGTCTAGTCGACAACATGCCGACCGCAAAAACTTTACGCTTTCCAATTAAGAATTTTCAAGAATAATATTAGAGACCAGCGGTTTCGAAATGGTTAAGACGATACAAGAAAAAAATGAATTTTAGTTTCGGGGTGTGGCTAGCGTCGCGTGAGCTGCCGAAGGATATATCCCTCTCGCTTAGCTAGGACAAAACAGCTATGGAGTAGACTATAGTATAGTTATTTTTTGAAGGAACAATATTGTTTATTACGTACAATTAAAATAATATGTCCCAGTGCACCTTTTAAAATAGATGAGATGGATAAAAATATTCAAATATATTTTTTTCGTTTTATATGGGATTTTTATGTCGAGTGTATTTGAAAAAAATAATTTAATTTCTATGTTGTTTTTATTGCTGAAGACAAAGTAAGTCAAAAGAAGACACACGATACCTACAATATGCTGATAGATACGTATAACAATATTTCGATCGTATAATAGCCTATAACCAGCGGACGATCCAGACGCGTCCAACGATACCTCATTAGTCAAATTATTATGATAAAAATTGTTTGGACGTTATACGGGAGCAGATGAACATACATACATATCGGTCAAAATCATAACCCTCCGCCCGCCGTAGTCGGGTAAAAATGTACATACTCTGTGTCAGTGACTGACTGCCGGATATGAGTATCTTTTTCATGTTTCGTAGGCAAAGGAATACTTTGGTACTTAACTTCGATGCCGATCATGAAGTCATCAGCGGTGTCATAATATTTTTTTTTACCATATTTAATTTATTTTTTAATTTAATTTTCAGTTTTTATTAATTTTATTGATTTATCCATGCATTTATTTTTTGTTTATCTTTTTATCTTTATTTTTTTTATCTATCAAAATCACCCTTAGACTGGTTACCGCCACAGGTGACAAAAGGGCTGGCTCTTTCCTTGCTCAAAAAATTTGCTTGACAATAGGAACAGCTTGAATACAGGGAGGACATGCAGTCAGTATCCCACGCGGACGGTATTTGTTTAATTAGGGGTAGGTTTTTATTTTATTGTATTTTATTTTAATTTATGTTATATTATATTGTATTTTAATGATAAAACATGAAAAATAAAAAATAAATAAATAATTTATTTTTTTTATATAATTTTACTTTTATTTATTGTTTTATATTTATTGTGAAATTATAATAATTTTAATAATCAATATTGGACTATGTCTGAAACAAATACATTGAATTGAATAATTGAAATACAAAAATTATCACATTAACTCGTTAAATCACGGTTTACACCCGCTAGAACGAAAAAGATCCTAACATGGTAGGTAGGACCTGAGGGTTGGCCAGTTAATTACTTAAAATACACTATATTTATTTCAAGAAAACATTTATAAAATCTGAAGGCGTCGGACTCGCACATAAACGGTTCCGTACCACCGTAGAATAAAAACATCAAAAATATCGAGTTTGAGACTTGATATTTATTTTTAAATGTTATTATATTTTTAGTATTTGTTCTGCACCGGCAACAGAAATACACATTCAGTGAAAATTTCAACTCTCTACCTGTTACGGTTCGTGAGATACAGCCCGCGCTGACAGACGGACAGACAGACAGACGGACAGCGTAGGCCCGTAGGGTCCCGTTAGCACCCTTTGGAACCCTAAAAAGTAGCCTATGTTCTCCGCCAAGACCCAGTCTACCTCCATACCAAAATTCATCAACATTGATTCAGCGGTTTAGCCGTGAAAAGGTAACAGACAAAGTTACTTTCGTTTATAATATTAGTATAGATTGAATAGGACGGACAAACATTTTCCTATCCATATCTGTAATGTTATTTTTTACGATAATTTATTGATGTATGATATATTTATTACTTGCCCATCCATACCTACAACAAACGCAATAAAGCGACTTCATTGTTTTGACAACTAATGTATTAACGCTGTCGGCCCAAGCCCATGCTGCAAGTATATAACAGTAAGCGAAATAGGGAGTTTTTACAGAAATGACACGAATAACTACGAAATGACAAGAGATGACACAAAATGACAAGAGATGAAAAGAAATTACACAAGACAAGGAAAAGCAAACAAAAATCACGCTGCAGTGCAGGTCGTAGGTTCGATTCCTGCCCAGGACATGCATTTGTGTGCATGAACATGTCCGCATGTCCCGAGTCTAGGTGTAATTAAGTGTATATTTAGTTTGTATTTACAAACAAAAAGTAGTATATGTAGTAATATCAGTTATCTGGTTTCCATAGTACAAGCTCTGCTTAGTTTGGGATCAGGTAGTCATGTGTAAAAGAATTTCCAAGGATATTTATTTATTTATCATAGGCGTCGGCGGACTGTAAATACTGTACTGTACCTGTAATGTGGCACGACCGTAATATATTTTCGTAATATTTTTTAAAAAATCCTTCATTGAAAAATTGAAAATCCTTCATTCATATGTTTTCAAAAGACTTCCAAAGACGCCAACCCTAAGTACCGAGGTAGTCTTGGCCCCGCATTTAGCTGCCAAGTCGGCTGGGCGCGAGCCAAGCCGCGCCAAGACTGCGCTAAGCGCGCCCTATCGTGATCTCAGCTGATAGTGCACCCTGCCCCGGCGACATCCTTGAGTGATTTTAAATTAAGCCGTGGTTTCGAAGTACCTATAGGAGGAGTAGACAAAGGTAATAAGGTACTTTTGTTTAGTACTTAGTACTTACATGTGACTGTCCAAACTAGTATGCCCTACTAAACGCAGTCCATGGACACAGTAGGTACGACTCGGGCGTTCGCGGAAAATAATATTGATAACAGGTCGGTATTGCCAATACAGGGGCTATAATACGCATGAAATAACTTTAAGTTGTTTGTCGAATTGGCAGGGCGATAACAGGTGTGTGAATTTTGCTGCATGCAGTGGTGCGCTGAACACATGTCTAGTAATTGCAATGTGCTCAAATAATACATCAATGTATACCTAAATAACAATTTTAAGTAATAACGGTAACGCCATGTAAATTATGCATGATTAAAAGCAGGCTCAGCAAAATAAGGTCATAAGACCAACAGCGACTGCAATTTTTATGAGCAAGGCAACAGTATACAGAAATAAATAAAATGCAACGTCAAATTAAATTCAAACGGGCGCGCGACACGTTCATTTAAGTGTCCGCGCGCAATTTATTGTCATGCAATTTTACACCTTATGTGGGTGAAATAAGGCGGTTGCAGAATGAGGGAAATGGTAAATATAGGATGGCAGGTTAGTGCTGTGACAGCATATCGACTGCGCCGAACTGGGTCGGCCGGCGCACTCGACCCCAAACCAACAGCTATTCTAGCAAGTATAGAATTCAGGGGGCAAAAACGCCACATAGAAATTCTGCAAAAGCAATTCATTTTTCAGATTTTCTTACAGAATCCTTAGCAATTCCGCAAAATGTCCGCAAAATAGTCACATATTTCCGCCTCGCAAAAAGGTCACGCCATTATACCTACTTATACGGAAATTTCAGAAAATGTGTTGCTTTTGCAGAATTGCTATGTAGCGTTTTTAGCCCCCCCAGCCTGTTCTAGCAAGTGCGAAATTCAGTACATTTTCAATCTTCCAAAAAGTTGCTAAAGTGACAAGAGGAAATGAAAGGATGTGACAGTCGAGTGGTATGAAGTACGTTGGAATTTGAAACTCTGAAGTGTAATTAAATATCTAATTTTAACTTTTATTTCAACGTTGTTAAAATTTAAATTTGTTTTAATCAACTGCAAATTACAGCTGTATGACTTTAAAACAACTTACCTCTTTGATATTGTAAAGTAGCAAAATCAGTTTCTGCTAAATTGTTACAAAGGGCCTGAGGTCTGATTGCAGCTCATATTTCAATCAATTTCGAATTAGGTTCATGTGTAAATAAATCATTTTCAACTATGAGAGAGAAAAATTCGCTATCCCGCATGCATCCGCATTTTGAGACGTACCTTTTATAAGAAGTGCACATTTTGCGCCGAGTGCACATTTTGAAAATACACTATTTGCACCAAGTGCACATTTTTAAAATACACATTTTGCGTCAAGTGTCCAGTTTGAAAATACACATTTGGCGCCAAATGCACATTTTTAAAATACACATTATACGTCAAGTGCACATTTTACAAATGCACTATCTGCGCTTAAACCGTCTGAAAGAGCCTTTAAAAGAGTTTATATCCTTGATAAAACATCGCAGAAATATAAGCGGACTGTTAATATTAAAGTCGCGAACTAAAATTAAACGGTCAAAGAAACCGCTGAGGCTGTTTCGCATTGCACACAGAAGTTTCAAGTGGATTGTTGGTATTTTACTTAACACAATGCTAGTTTCTGAACATAGACTCTTATTATTCGAGTTGAGTTCGTCTGCAAACTTCCGCAATTAATTTCAATATTCAGTGCGATGCCTAGTAATAACGTAGAGTCGGCTATAACGAGGTATTCTTAGTTTTACAGCTTTTAAAAGTTCAGAGAGCGATATATTAATTAGATAGTTTTCTTGTTAACTTAAAACATTGCTTTTAGTTGGCACTCCTTGTTTTCCCACAAATAGTCCAGTAGGTTAAAATTCGCTGACTCTATTGCATAGGTATGCACATTGAAATATCGTTATCAATATCATGTGTACGTCACTGTGAAAATGCAAAGCTTTATCGGACAATCTCGATACCGTATGGATTGGAATGTCAGCGGAATGCATACCGAATATTTTTATCGCATTCGTTGATTAAACGTTACTATAGGAACGTACAAATTCTTAGCAATGATCATACCTACTCTACTGCTACTTCTTGGCTGTGAAGTAGCATCGTAAATATTCGAAAATTCGATTACTAAATTGCCAATCAACCAATAGAAATCGTTTATTTTCAAATGATACTATTGGGTCGTTCCGAGATGTACAAGCCAATAGCGATAAAGTGATTGTGAATTTTGCCGCAATTTTAGGCGTGAAAACTGCGTCACCATAGCAATATAGCTATTGAAAAATACATCAATTACACAAAAATACATACCTACATATACATGCAAAATAATTAATTCGAACATATTATCAAATCATCATTACCTTAATTACGGTGAAGGAAAACATCGTGAGGAAACCTGCATGTCTTAGAAAATCTAACGAATTTTCAAAACCCATGTGTAATTCACTGGGCTAGCGTGGTGAATTATGGTCTGAGTCCCCCTTGAAGGAACTAAAAGGACTAATATTATTAACGCGAGACCACGTGAGTGTTTATGTGCCACTTACGCAGTTCGTATAACCTATCTACCTTGAAATTACTGAACAGCCTCTAAGCAAAATAATAAAATCAAGAAACTGAACGTGAAATCGCATTAAATCCGGAATACCGCCCCACAAATGTAATTGGATATCGTTAAAGGCCGGACTAGGAATATTTTGGATTACCGCCGCACAGATTGAAAAGACCTATCTCGGCTCAGCCAGTAATTGACAATAAGGCTTCTACCTAGATCGGGTTAACGACATTGATGAATTATTGTAGCAGATATGGTACCTCCTTACATTGCAATTACTAGACTTTTTCTTAGCGCACCAATATATGCAGCGAAATTCACACATCTGTTATCGCACTCGTAATTCGTCAATCAACCTAAGGGCATTTTGATGTGTGTTAGCGCCGCCATATACGCGACTGCAAAAATGCAGTCCGTGTGCAGTCGCGTGACGTCGACTGCAACCAACTGCAATAGAGCTGTCACTTCCGACTGCAAAAATGCAGTCCGTGTGAAGTCGCGTGCCGTCGACTGTAACCAAACTGCAAAATTGCAGTCCGTGTATGTTAGCGCTTACTCACCAGAATATGAGTCGTATTGGCAACAAACATGTTTTTAACATTATTTTCCGCTAACGATTGAATCGTACTGTGACCATGAAATCCATTTAGAAAGACATACTATATTTTGAACAGTCGTATGTCTCCCTCTTTCTTGATAATGTCTTTGGGTTAACGTTCTAATGATAAGTACATAATGAAAGGACGATAACGAGCACCTAGCATCGCACATAAAAGTTTGTTGGGCAAATGGTAACAAATACATACCTATATGTAAATAAATGAGAACGCATTTATTGGATTTCCATCTACGAATCTAAATCTATATGTGTTCATGTTGTTGGTGGTAGAACCAAGCTGTAGCCAATTGACTGGCTCGACCGGGGCAATACCACCCTCACACCTAAGATCGGCGTAAAGTAGCTATTGCAGCTGCGTTTCGTACGATGAGTGAGAGAGCCGGAAGTCCAAACCACACATCAATCCCCACTCCCTCTGTCCCACTCCCCTTCAGGTCGGTAACGTACGAGTGATGCCTTTGATAGTGCAAGCATCAGACGGGCCGAACGCTTGTTTGCCACCATAGCTTAACATAAGGTTGAATACCCTGAAAGCGGCATCACCTGTTCTTAGTAATGCACACTAAACATTCACTGACTTGTTAATTGTAGTTAGCGTGGAGTTACGCGCTGTTAGTGTTTTAGACAATACCAGACAGAGTTAATGTTACTTACAAGAGATGGTTTTCATAATTTGGTTCAGTCTGCACTCAACACGTTTGGAATAATCTGAACTTGATGAATAACTATCGAATTCCGACTTAAACAATTTGAACGATGAGAACAAAGACGAAATTTTAAACCTTTTTACGAAACACAAAGAGTTGTTACCAGGGTGTCGCCATTGTCTATCTATCTATCTCTTCGTAGCACTCTATAGTTCCAGATGTGAGCTGTAACTCTACCTATAAGTTTTACACTCGCTAGTTACAGTGTCAACGCAAAATATTTATATTACGAGGAACTAGTAATTTGCCAAATATCGAACGCAAACGTAATAACAACTAATGACTCTAGCATCGTATAGTCATGGTAGAGCAATGCCAGGGGCATTTGGGCGGCTTCAACAACACTGACACAAGGTTGGCCACTAACATCGATATAGAAAAGGCTTAGATTCAGCAAGTTAGTCCAAATCGTGTCACCACCAAATGTACGTTAAATTCAAAAAAGTAGGTACGTTGAATTCTATTGTCATACAAGCTGTCAAAAACCTCTCGTCTATGTGCGTAACCTACAGCTGTATTGTGGTTTGTACAGGCAAGCGAGACGGGGTAACTGCGCGCGGGAGTAGGATGGCACAAGGTCGCTAGGGACCTCTTGATGGCGAACGGTCATGCACAATGTGATACACACACTACCAAAGTCGCCGTGTCGCATTTGAATAATAGTTGAAGTATGAAGTTACTCATCTTTAGTCTTTTCTATATCGATGGCCACAAACCATACGATAAGAAGAAGACGGTAGAGGCACTGATATTTGACCGAAGACAGAATGTCTCGTAGCTACTTTTGATGGAAATCGGCTCTACCTTTTGTACGATTGGTAAATAGTAGGTACATACTTAGACGCATCGTGTGTAAATTTTTAATTTTCTCGCTATTGCAGTGTGTCTCTCGTTAGATATTACTTTATAATCACTAACGCCCATAAATCTCTAATATTTTATTTTCCAATTTAATATTTAAAATCAAATTCAAATCACTTTTCAACTTAATTTATTATTCGTAACATTTTAAATTCATAACGTTTTATAGCAAGTTTGGCTTTTGATGTTTCCAATTCAGTAGTCATCTAAAAAAACAAATTATATTATTTATTAATTTTATGAAGCTCGTATTATATGTATTATTAGTATAATATAATACATCTGTCGTCAACCGCAAGAACCTTAGAGAGTTCTAATATTCTTGGTCAATGTTCTCGTGGATAAGATAAATATCTAATGCATTGCAATAACATAAAGGAGATAATGGTCCATTAGAAATCTATTTATTTTCAAATACGCACTAAAAGACTCATTTACGGCATATTATTACAGTTATAAACTCACTAGCCGGGAACCCGATAGAGTTTTTCATAGAAACTTTAATATCCATTTTCACCCCCTTAGTGAAAATCACCTAAGGGAATTTTCACTTATATTGGCCTAAACTCCAATTATAATAATGCTGACATCGCAAATGTCGACTTTCTATACAAACTTTCATCTCTTATTTAACTTAGGACATGAATTTTTAATAATCCATCTAAGGCCGGGGCCGTACCGGTGAGGCAACCTTGACAAGTCAGTGACGCGACAGTGATCAAACCCCTATAAACATATAACAGTGCCCGCAACATATAAGCGAAAATTAGTTCAGACAAAATAATGTGCCTTAACGCTGATAAAACAAAATTGCGAGTGGCTACTCAAAATTTGACCTATTGATTTCCCATTCGAATAACGTACCATCACCTTCTAGATGGGGAGCCGTAGAAGGGTTTTCTGGATTTACTCCGGCGCGTCAGATTAAGATAAGGAGAAACCTTACATATTGATAAGAACCTCCAACCAGTGTGAGCCCTTAATATTGGTGGGTACGATCAGGGGAACCAAAAAAAATATAGACCATCTTAAAATACTCCAACTCGTCAGATTAAGACGATTAAGATTCATTACTAGCTAAGAAGTGTCAAAAGTGTCAATTTTGCTAATTTGATCATCAGTCTAAGAAATGGGAGCATCTGTAAGTTTCACTGAACACCCCCTCTGAAAATGTGACGCGCTCGAGTAATTTTTATTTTTTTCAATTTATCATTTTGGAGCATGAAAAATATCAATATCTGACATATCATTGCTTTTTTTACAATGTTGAAATTATCATGTAGATGCTTCCCGCACCGCTGAAAATGGAAACATCTAGAGCAATGTATTATTCCTATCATCTAATCTACCGAATCTAATAGGTTTGGGCGACGCCGGAGTAAATCCACAGTTAGCATCATGGGCTCCCCCTCTATTACGAGCAAAACATGTTTGTAAAAATGTTCCAATTCTGAATTTTAGATAATTCTATTCCCGATACTCATCCAAACCCCCAAGTATTATTTCGCACTTTTTAATCAGCCTGTATAACTAATAGTCATGAGCTCAAGTTTCTTTACTCGGCTTATGTTGGAAATGTAGATTTATGATTGGTCAACTAAGTCAATGGTTGGAAATGTTACGATAGACGTGCAGGCGACTTAGGAGAAAATAACAAATTACGTAACTTAATACGGTAACAACATTAATAACGAAAGAAATTTCCGGAAACGTAATATGAACTTTAATTATACCGACATAAAGACAACATTATAACGTAATTATGTACATTCATTAACGAAATGAGAAATCTTAAATCGAAAACAAAAAGAAAATGTTCTTGAGGTACAAATGATAAATTGACTTCGAAACTCCCACTTTCCACTTCAGTTACCTATATTGTTCGTAACATCTGTCAGGAATCTGTGAAATTCAGTTTCTCTCGGGCATTCGCTATCTGGAAAGTGAAGCCGCCCGCCCTTCAAGTAACCCTTCCCGCCCTGTGCCCCTTTGAAGTGCGCTGACAACACGACACGGCCAAAAGAGCACTGATTTTAATCAGCTTTTTTTACCCTTTCCTAGAGGTACGTAGGTATAAATTTATCTAGAAACTGCTTTGAATACCTACCAGGGGGCTTACCACCACCTCTTATAGCAGTTTTGTTTTAACGTTTCAGCGACTTTTTGTGCAATGACGTACCTTATTGTCATGACAATAAGGTACGTCATTGCACAAAAAGTCGCTGAAACGTTAAAACAAAACTGCTATAAGAGGTGGTGGTAAGCCCCCTGTTTTTCATAATAAAATAAGAGTTGCAATATATACCTAACAAAGTTAATTATACCTACTTACATAATTTAAAATTTATGTAAAGTAAATATTTTTAGGGGAATGACAGATAAAACATGTAATAGGTATGCACCTATGTAATAAGAAATACCTAAATACTACAGTAGCGGCACGCTATGATGGCCGTTTTGACATGTGGGGGGGAGAGGATGAACCTTATTTTAACGGAATAAGATTCATTCTGGCATTCATTTTTTGACATTATTAAATTTTAAACAGCCATTCTTATTCCGTTATAATAAGGTTCATTTTCTCCCCCCACCACATGTCAAAATGGCCATCATAGCGTGCCGCTACTGTAGTAGAGAAACTTGTTTTAGGTAGATAGCACTTCTTTTTTGCTCGAAACAAAATTTATAGTCTATGAATGTTAGCTTTAAAAACAAAATGCAAAAGCAACAAACCAAGGACAAAAGGTGTCATTCTAAATTTGAATTCCACTCAAATAAAATTAAAATCTTTTTAAAATTTAGAACAACACCGAGCGATCTCGAGCACGAACGTAAATACATACCTGGACTGTTCACTACTGCACAAAAAACGAGCCGAGCGAGAGGCCCTAGTTGGGACCGTGTCCCTGTCATTTCGAGTTGCCATGCCAAAATAATATTATCGTTGGGTAGTGATTGTTAGTTTTTAAATCAAGCAAATAAATCAATTTATTATTTATCGTGACTATTGTTTTATCATATAAACAATGGTCACGATAAGTACTAAATTAATTTATTTGCTTGATTTAAAAACTAACAATCACTACTCAACGATAATATTATTTTGGCATGGCAACTCGAAATGACAGGGACACGGTCCCAACTAGGGCCTCTCGCTCGGCTCGTTTTTCTGTCTTAAGAATTGTCAAGGTATAATAGACCTTAAGTCAGCAGAATAAAGTTGAATTTCTTCTTAACCAAAAACTCAAGTGATAAATCCTTCATTAAACATCCGTGATCTCGAGTCAGCACAACAGAAGCTCAATTTTTCAAACTGCAACCTTAGATTATATATTAGTCGAGCGCCGCTCGACTAGATGGCTTCGGTGTAGTTGTAAAATGCGGCAACGAATAATGCTCATATAAATGAGCATACGAGTCCAACTTGACGTAATCTCGTAGCGACCACTCTGTCACACTGATCTGCCGTGTTGACATTTTTCTTTAATTATATTTACATAGTAAAATGCCGGCCTGCGCGGTAAAATTATGCAGAAACAATCAATCAAACAATAAGAAAGACACTGGGATCACATACCATCAGTAAGTATTGCATAATATCCTAATTTCAACGAAAAATAACACCAACCATTAAAATGTCAAAGAATATAAATTACACCGTTCAGTGATACCGCGTAATAAAACTTAATTTCCCCAAGGTTGCGATTTTTATTGTTCTGAAAATAAATAATTATTTTTATATAAGGTCGTAAGTTATAAATATATATTTTGCAAGGCACCTTACTAAATGCTGAAGATGATGTATCCACCCTACCATAAAAAAATAATCGCTTGGTATAAATATTTTCGATCGCTTGGTTCAGCTGGTTAGTAACGAGCATTAAAAATTCCTTGGTAACGAGTGATTCAGTCAAAGGAACCCAACATATTTCTTTTTGTGGTAAGTATCACAGAGAACATAAAGGGAAGAGTTGTTCTTTTTTAAAAACTTTTATTTTTTAATTAATGGCTTCTTTCCATTCGGACCCAATGGCCGTTTACCGACTGCACGGCACGGCACCGGCACCGGCACAGTGACAGCTATTTGCGGGGTTTTCATTGGTCAGTAACCAATGACAACTGGTCACTGGCCAATGAAAAAGCTGCCGCCATGCCGGTGCCGGTGCCGTGCCGTGCAGTCGGTAAACGGCCAATGTGATTCTGCCAATGTCAACGTCTTATTAGATTTACCTAAGAAACAACGTGTGACAATTTGCGCGGGTGAAGGGGTCGTTGAGGACAGAGATAGGTGGAGAAGGATGGGAGAGACCTATGCCCAGCAGTGGGACGAAATAGGTAAATAAAAAATGGGAAACTTTTATTTATACAGTCTACTAGTAAGTAGCTTATAAAATACATAAGTGAACAGTCACATAAATGTCAAATGGTGAATGAATGTATATGAAAATATTTATTTTCGTACATTTAAATAATCAGGTTTAGTGGAGGGGCGTACATTTTTATCTCTACCTTCATATACATTCATTCACCATTTGACATTTATTTGACTGTTCACTTACATTATGTATTTTATAAGCTACTTACATCAAAACTGCAACTAAGTATCTACTTACTTGTAGACTGTATAAAAAAACGTTTCCCATTTTTTATTTACCTATTTCGTCCCACTGCTGGGCATAGGTCTCTCCCATCCTCCTCCACCTATCTCTGTCCTCAACGACTCTTTGTCAGTCCTTCTCTAAGGCGTCAAGATCATCGCACCATCTCTTTCTAGGCCTGCCGCAACGCCGCCTTCCATCTTCCGGAACCCACTCGCTTGAAATTTTAGCCCACTTGTCAGGATCCATTCTATTCTATGGCCTGCCCATCTCCACTTAAGTTTGGTAGTCTTTGATTCATGGGGTAAAAGTTTAGAAGTTGACCACACTATTTACTCATGCTTGTGTGCGTTGACGCAATTAATTACACACATTACAATATTGAGATTGCCGCATTCAAGGAGCTTTATTTCATATGACGTGCGGTGTCTTCCTAAAGGCACGTCACTGACTGCAACGTTGATTCAAAATGGCGGACGTAAACAATGGATTGAAAAGGATTCACCGCAATATCGCTCCGTTGTGAAGACTCCACTCGAGATACACTCCCGTTTCTTTGATAATTAATGACCGTAAAGATTCACAGATATCACGAATATTAATCATAGTGCCCGCGGAACGAGTAAAAAATGAATTTTAACGTCACCGCGGCCGAATAATTAATGATGGATGAATTAGACAGTTGCCGTGGTACAATTAATTATTTAGAGACGATGCTAGTAAATTACTAATTTAATACACATGTTATTTGCCCCATTTCAATAATTTTAAGAGAATTTCGTACTGATCAAAATTCTTCTGTACTGATTAATACCTAATGGTAAGTACAGTCAGCGCTCATAAGTGCAGTAGCACGCTAAAGTCTGAATGGCAGTGAACATACGACACAGTATTGATTGAGATTTGCTACTAAACTTGTCTAAGGGCCACCGCAGACTTGCTACTTTTTGCATCAGCGATCGGCGATTTTTCGACTACATCGCGTTTTGGCGAGTATCTGCGGTCGGACGGAGCCACTGCTACGGTGCTAAAAGCTACTAAATCGCCGATCGCCGATGCAAAAAGTAGCAAGTCTGCGGGGTCCCTTACCCACGCGACTATACCTAAAAAAATTGATGCCTTACTGAAGGCATAATTTCTGCAAACAGACACTACAGTCCTATAGAGAAAATGCTCACTTAACGCTTTAATTACCAACAAAACATAAGAAGCCTTCGTGCGAACTAAAATGTACCTAACGCGACGGCTGAGAAGGTCTCAATCACAGCAATTTGATTGCTATTTCTTAAAAAAAAAACATGCTGCAAATCAGCTCAAACTACGCTTATCTGGAATGGTCGACGCGACGGCGCAAAGGGTTGCTTTTATTTTAAACCAATTCGATATTTCAAAGACGATTGACAATCAATACAATCGAATAGAAAGGGTTCCAATTGACTGGATTGGAACAGACACGATTGCCAGTCTGACGTCCACCGGACAAGTTTAATTGGCTCATATTGTTTTACGAAAACAGTAACGGGCCAAGTGTAAATTGAAACAATAATTGCAATAAGCTTAATGAAATAAAGCACTGAAGTAGAATGGATCTTTCATGACAATGAAAGACTGCTAGCTCATATTGAATTTAATAATAAAAAGGAACAGTAATTTTTATTTTCCATATGAATCAACTAGCTAGTGACCTGTCTATCTACTACGCGATGTTATAAATGGACAACCAATAATAATAAATAATTGTAAATTAGTAAAATATCCACCACTTTACTGATAGCGGTAAATAATACCATATATGCTCTTTGAATATTCTTGAAAATGTATTTACTCGACACTGGCTAAATTCACAAATTAGCAAATTAGCTGTTGTTGAAAACTAAAAATATAATTTCAATCCAAAAAAACATAATTTCGTCTACAATTTCGTTAATTTCAAACAACCCAAGTTGACTGAACCTTTGGAAATTAAATTATGTTTTAAATATAGAATACAATTTTATTTATAACTTACATTTTAAAAATTCGTGCGTATCTCATAGGGCTGTGCCACGGTTGATGGAAACCAATTTTGGCAAACAAATCCCTTAATTAACTACGCAGAGCATTTGCATTCGCAATTAACTAGTTCACGTTTTAATTAGTACGCCGAATGTATTGTGTCAAATGGGTTTTTGCTAATAAATAAAGCTTAGCCGCCAAATTTATAGAGATTTTAGCCACTATCCAATAGTTTTAACAACCATTTCTAAGAACAAAAGCTTTCTAATCTGTGACAAAAGTAATGCCAGTGTATGTCCATCATAATTTTCTATTTTGGGGGTAGGACTCATCTTCGTTCGTTGACTTTTAATGACAGTATGAGCTTTTTTCGCTTAACAACAGTAGATCCCTATTATGTAGGAACACTAGTTTAATAGATAGTAGGTAGGTATCAATAAAAAAATAACAGTCCATTGTGCGGTAACCATAGTAAAAGCGTTACTTAGTTTGGGACCAGGGGGCTTACCACAAGCTCTTATTGCGATTCAATTACAGGAACGTTTAACGTTTCAGCGACTTTTTGTGCAATGACGTACCTTATTGTCATGACAATAAGAAACGTCATTAAAACGTCGTTAAAACGTTCCTATAATTGAATCGCAATAAGAGCTTGTGGTAAGCCCCCAGATGTCTTGTTAGTCTGGCGATATTTTTTACCTACTTAAAAGTAACTATGTATTTATTTATATCTACTGGCAACTACTAAATAAAATCAGATTATCTTCAAAATACTCATCTTGTTTGTCTTTTTAAGCTTACTCAGCTGGACTGACTCCAATAAAACGTTGGCAATCAAAGACACTACCAAGAAAAAGGGAGACATCTGACTCTCCAAAATAATCGCGAGTACGATATCAGACGTGCGAATTTCGCTGCATGTAGTCGTGCGCTGAGCAAAAATCTAGGGATTACAATGTTAGGAGGTACCATATCTGTTAAAATAATACATCAATGTGGGTAGTATTATTCATCCAAGATTAAAACGTAGACTTTAAATCATTTTACAGTGACATCAGGGGGCGAAGTTACCATTCTTCAAATGGCAAACAATATAAAATGTACACCAATGAATAGTTATACTTTTTATCCTTCAAGTCCTTTTATACAGCTTAAAAATAAGGGTGGTATAAGTATGAGGCCTTTATCTATACTTTTTTAACACTACAAGAAATAAAAACGTCAGATATCCTAATCATAAGAAGATTATGTAAAAGCAAATAGAACTATCCCTAAAACATACATGTATTACGTAGGCCTAGGGCTGCCACATACCTTAGTAAACAAGAAATACAGAATTCTTAAATAACGCTATAGTACCCACTTCATACAAATTCAAAAGCTTTACTTACACCCGACTTCTTTATCTAAATATGTATTATAAAATATCTTGACATTGGCGGAGGCGCTGCTACATGAATAGGAAAGACGCATCTAGATAAAAATTATAATGTAATATTTTGTATAAGTTATACCCATGAAGGACGATAAAAACCCGATTTTAAAAAACGCTGGAGCACTGAAATAATATGTCTATTACCATCTCTGCTTACTCCTTCGGGAAAATCAGGCGTGATGTTGTGTTGTCGAGTATTTGGAGTCGGTGCCAATCTTCTTACTTTTAGTAGGTAGACTTGGCATACTAAGATTGGCACCGACTCCAAATACTCGATAACACACCATCACTGACTTTCCCGAACCACCCGAACCAAATGAATTTAATAGAATATACAGAGCTGACAGCCAATCTCGTAAGTAATGTAGAGAGCCAGCCCTACAGCTGTGTTATTTGCAGTCTGTACACGGAAATGATCCAGTGCTAAGAGGAAAGCTTTCAAGTAAATAAGCTTAGAAGGGCACGTCCTAGCAAGGTCGTCCAGCCCTAAATTGAAGGCAACCAGGAAAGTATAACGAGACGCACTCCGCTACAATAGCAGCGGTTTATCTTGGAGAAAAAACTTTTGTCTATGCGACGTGAAAATATTTCTATCATGTTTTTATTATCATCGTCTTATTATTAGTTTATAACCTGTCGCAAATGTTACTTTTTAAATTGTTTTGGTCTCTGCGATACAGGCCCAAAGCCTTGTGTAAATGCCGCTGTTTAAACATTATAAACTTTTTTAAATAAAAATAAATAATTAAAAAAATTAAAAACACGACTGCCCTGCCAAAAAAACGAACTAAAAAGTATAAAACAAGTGCAGTGTCATTTATACTTTTTAGTTCGTGTTTTTAATTTTTTACATTATTTATTTTTATTTTATGCATTTTAGTGACAGCAGCCAAAAATGAAATATTTGTTTTGCATGTACACTCTACCTATGTTAAATGATGCCTATAATTTCTACATTTATGGAATGTGCTCATCAAGGCCTTCAATTTGATACCCATATTGTAATAATAGAAGAAAAATAATTTTTTTTCACATTTGAAATTTGAGTCATAATGCCGCCATATTGATTTTTTCAAAAATAATATACCCAGTGTTACCCGGAATGATGTAAGGATTCTAACGATACCCCATACATCCAAATCCGTTCAGGCATTAATAAGTTATGGTGGAATAAAGAATCTCACATACATACATACAAACAAACATACATGAACCCTAAACACATATACACTCCTTTTTTTGGGCAGTCGTGTAAAAATAATGTATTATGAATCAAAGCAAGCAGTAGGTAAACATAGCCCAAAACTCTCCCCGCTACCTTCCCCTCTCTATGTCACTACCCTTCTGGGCTTTGAGCCTCTTAACAATTGTCCATTGTGAAACCACTGGTCTGTAATATTTTCTTCATGAATTCTTCATTGTAAATCGAAAATACTTGGCGATCGGCATGTGGTTCGCCAGTGGACTGCTAACTGATGCCTGACAGCATGTCAATGTCAATAATTTTCGAATTACAATGAAGAATTCACGAAGATATTATTATAGTAGCGGCATTCTACGATGGCCGGTTTGACATGTGAGGGGGAAGAAAATGAACCTTATCATAACGGAATAAGACTGGCCGTTTTAAAAAATCAGAATGTCAAAAAATGAATGCGAAAATGAATTTTATTCCGTGTTAATAAGGATCATCCTTTCCCCCTCCCATGTCAAACCGGCCATCATAGCGTGCCGCTACTGTAGAGACTTGTATCGCAATGGACAATTGTTAAGAAACTCGAGGACCAGGTTGGCAACGTGCCAGCGATGCTTTTGGTATTGCAATCATCTATAGGCTACGGTTATTGCTGAACATCAGGTGAAAGGCACGTCTGTTGGCCTCCTTAGTTTTAAAATTGGGCTTCAAAATATTTTAAGACCACAGCCTATTTTTATCAGATGATCTGGAATTTTTCCATAAATATCAATTATGTATCTCTTTAACTCCTTGCACATACCCAATCCATCAATCCTAATTGAACATTATATCACTGGATACATTATCTTGGGTCCATCTAAAGCATCTGTTACCAGTAATAACTAGAAACGATATTTTTGGCTGAAAACAGTTTTAGCATAATGGTATTCAAGGGCCTTGTAAACGAGGCTTAGTGCTATCGATTTAAAGGTAGAATGTTTTACAAAGCTGGGAGCTTATACTTTGAAAGCTGAGGGATCACTCGTCAGTGATTGGACTTAAATACAAGGTCAATAACCTCCACTGATATTGCTTAACAGCTTTTGAATACGTTAATCAAGAGGGCTCCCTAGTAACAAACCATGGCGCCCAATGAAGTATTATATTGCGCGGTAAATCCCATCGAAAAGTTTAATGCATTGATAGCGCCTGTAGTTCTTTGTAGTTTGGCAGAGGAGTGAAGTGAGTTGAATTTGAGTTTTCTCTTCTGTGTGATGTCAGGCCTGGCGCACTCCAAACTTTGGGTACGAAGCTACAAGTATTCCACTTGGTGGGCCCACTCAATGTGATGCTACGCGAAGTTACGCCGATGCAAAAATAAGCATGCCTGCGGTGGCCCTTATTGCGTCACAGCAATAGTCGCTATTTATTTTGATATCTTTGTGAAGTATCTGTTCGTTTAGGTAATCTGTGGTGATGTTGTATCTACACCTAACTAACCTACTACACCAACTACACCCACCTATTATGTCATGTACTTTATACCTACTTATAAATAGAAAAGTACCTACCTACAGAAATAACACCAAGGTAAAATTTCTTCAAATAGAGGCTTTTCTTCTTGGTAAAATATTAATAGAACTAAGTAACCCTTGTCAAAGAGAAGGTTTTAGAGTTCCGTATTTATCTATAGGTTCTATATTCGAATAGCAAAATAAGTCTTATGACATGTTAGTTAGGGCCATATTGCCAAAATGTTCGAAAATATTAAACACTGTTTTTGATTTGGTGCGTCCAGATCCCACGCATGCCTCGCCTGAGCACTCATCTGAATCGACGTCTGAATGCTCGAGTGCGGCATGCGCCTGATACACCATGGACATAATCCTATTTAAAACTACTTATCTACCCGTAGTTCTGATTAGGACATATAGAATACCTTAAGATTAATTGGATATTGCCTCTGTATGACGACAAAGATATCACCGTATCTAAACTTTATCTCAATAATAACGAAGCAGTATATGAATACGATCAAAGATCCCGTGTACTGAACCTTGATACCTACACATCGTATCATGACAACTCGTTTGATGTCTTATTCATCAGTACCCATTCAAGCGACCATCCTGTGGGACATAAAGAAACTCATCATATCTTACAAGTTCAATATAACATTTAAATATTGATTCTCGTCAAGAAATCTTGTGAATTCTCATTTTCTTTTACTTATTACTGTATTATTTTGATTGGATTGGCTACCTCTCTATAACTTTAATTTACCTGGATATAAATGTGTTTCATTATGTGCTTCTTCTCAGAATTCCTGGTTAATTGGGTACGTCCACAAGCCCCGAGCAACCGCGCCCGAGCAATCAGAGCCCCCGAGCCCGATAACAATTGTCCATTGCGAAACCACTAGTCTCTAATATTATCTTTGTTAATTCTTCATTATAAATCATTAATTCGCAATGGACAATTATTGTTATCAGGCTCGAAGGCCTGATACCGATCTATGACGTTATGTCTACGTGGTCAGACGTCCAAACTGATTGCTCGGACGCGCGCTCGGCTCATGTAGACGCGCATTATAAGGCTGAACACAAAATAGCATAGCGTTGAAGTTGAAGAAACTCAGGCCACATTACCTGCCTTAACAAAATAAGAAAAGTACCAATATCTCTAAAGTATAGTTTGAAACAGAATACCACATCGGTAATTCTTTTACTGGCTCCTGTCATGCGGCTCTGGTGAGTCTCAAATGGAAGTTGCCGTCCAAAACAAGGAACTAATATCAATTTAGTAATAGCTACCGGGTCGCCACTCGCTACATCTATTTGTCAATGTCATCATAATGACGAGTTTACCTATAATGATGAAAAGCTCTCAATATTAATGAAACAGAACTCACGGTAGAGACAGTATGGAGGGATAATATTATGAATTAAAAAAAACATACATACAGCCGAACATAGAACCTCCTCCTTTTTTGAAGTCGGTTAAAAATCCATAGATATTTTTAAATTTAACCCGTGTAAAAATGTATTTCAGAAAGTGCCTGTTTCAGGATCGTCAGATAACTTTTATCCACGAAATAAATATGGCATTTTGACAGTTTCGCTGTAGAATAGGTATCTGTCAAAAAGCCGTATTTATTTGGTGAATAAAAGTAATCAGACAATTCTGAAACAAGCCCTTTATATTTTCTAAGGTGTACGTATACTGTGGAGTGTACTTTACATGTTACCAAGTCTGTCAATATGTATAGGTAAATTACCTAGTAGCCATTAATATACGCTTTCTTCTATGTGTAGCCATTAATGTAATAAGGTAGCACAGTGTGTGGTTATTAATAGTGTATTCTTTTTTCTTTATTTATGTCAATAGTACAAATAAATAGTACATTGTTATCCGAGGGGAAAAGTAACTTATTAATTGGTCCCGAGACGGGGTTTAGCGCCCGAGCGTAGCGAGGGCGCTAATAGTTCGAGGGACCAATAATAAGTTACTTTAACCCGAGATAAACACTGTGCTTTTCATCACGTATACAAGGAAATGGTATTGAAGGTGGTACAAGGTATTGAAGGTGGTAGAGCCAAGCTGTAGCCAATTGACTGCAGCTCATAAACGGGCTGGCTCGACCGGGGTAGTACCACCCTCTCACAGAAGATCGGCGTAAAGCAGCTATTACAGCTGCGTTTCGTACGATGAGTGAGAGAGCCGTAAGCCCACCCCCCCCTCCCCTCCCTCCACCCCACTCCCCTTCAGGTCGGCAATGTGCGAGCAATACCTTTGGTATTGTAAGCATCTATAGGCTACGGTAACTGCTTAACATCAGGCGGGCCGTACGCTTTTTTGCCACCGCAGTCCTATAAAAAAAAAAAAAAAAAAAAAGGAAAGTAATAATAAAATAATTTAGTAGCTAAAGAAAAAAATTGTGAACATTTACACATACAAACACATGTATACTGACGTAGATTGCGTATTTTGCTTTTTGATATTTTGACGCTGTCACTTTGTTTTTTTCACTTTGTCATTTAGGGAAAAATGGTAAATATTTTGACCAAATGTATGTTATTTTAAAGAAATAGTTGAAAGTAAATTATAATAAAGTCTTTTAAAAAAATATATTCTTTAATTAATACTTAACTTTATGTTATTTCAATTTTACATCGCGCTGTAATTGAGTGGATGTAAGAAGGTTAGAACTATTAAATTCTCTTTGGTTGGAACATAGTTCAATAGAAACTCGTATTTTTTATAATTTGACAGAATCTTTGACAGAACGGGCCCAATCGTTTTCTGGATATACGATTGAGCCCGTTCTGTCAACGATTTTGCCCGATCAGAAAAGTATCACCTTCTGTCGGCTCTTCAGGCACCTTTCGACCTACTTTCCGCGTATCAGTGATGAAAAATATATATTAACTTTCTTGTAAGTATTTACAACGGAAATGAGCAAACAAAATGGTGAATAAATACAGCCTCGATACAACAGGCCGAATTCCGCTTTTCCAAATCTTTTCTTATCACCGTGACCTGAAGTCGACCCAATTATGTGATTTGAAATCGACTGCCCAATTACAAGCAATTTCGTTTATTTTTCATTAGCCATTTCAGATTTGAGCGCAGATACTAATACTAAAACTACTGGTGGTACTGGTGGTAGAGTCAAGCTGTAGCCAATTGACTGCAGCTCATATATAGGCTACACAGAGTAAAGACCAAAGAAAGAGGTGCCCTTATTAGATATATGTATGAAAAAAAACGCGGTCATTGTTTTTTGCATTTTCATTGTTCTATCTACCGGTAAATAGTTGAACTACCCGCTTCGGTTTATGTCGATGTTAGTACTAGGCCGACCATTCGGCCGAGTTGCTTAGGGCCAGTCCCCTTAGTAATTGGTCCATGTATAGGCTAGCTGGACCTGGAGAATACCACTCTCTTATAGAAGATCAGCTTAAAGTACTTTACAGCTCCATTTCATACAATGAGTGAAAAAGCCGGAAGCCCAAACCCTGCCCTTCCCCTCCCTTTGTCCCACACCCCTTCAGGTCGACAACGTGCGAGCGTTACCTTTGGTATTGCAAGCATCTATAGGCTACTGTAACTGCTTAACATCTGGGCGCCGAGACGCTTAGCCGTTGAATTGCTACTGTAACATTTTGCTATTGTGACCGAACCTCTGATTGGTCGGTCACAATAGCAAAACGCTACAGTGGCAGTTCAATGGCTAAGCGACTTGGGGGCCAAGCGGGTCGTAGGCTTGTTTGCCACCTTTGTCACATAAATAAAAAGATTTGAATAACTAAATAAGAATAGTGGGTGAAGATCTAAAAGCATCGTACTAAGCAATCTTTATCCATCTCACTAAAAAAACAGTTATCTGGTGTTCACATAATGGATCTTTTCTGAATGTAATTCATTTGTCTTCGTTATTTCTGCTGTTTTGCTACGTTTTCACTAACATTGCCGATAAATCACGCACCTTGCTTCCTTACTTAGGATAATTTCTTTTACCTTCACTGCGTCTTGCCTTTGTTCGCGAAACCATTTGTATAGGTATATTTTTTACTAGCTGTGCCCCGCGGCTTCGCTCGCCTGGAAACAGCTGGCCTACTCCGAAATACGAACCTAACGTTTCGGCTGATGGATTGTCGTGATTTGACATTTCTTCTTTCGTTTTTCTCTACGATTTGACATTGTTTTGATCGTAAATCGAATCCATACTTCGGACGATCCATCAGCGACGTATTTCGGAGTAACCCCCCTGATGTGTAAGATTAGCCTATGTGTTATTCCAGAGCCTACACTATCTACGTTTCTAATTTCATTAACATCGGTTTAGTAGTTATGGAGATACGTGGTAACATACATTCACAGACTCACACACACACACACTTACTTTCGCATTTATAATATTATTATAGTAGGAGTAGGATGGTGGTATTCGAGTCATAAAGTGCTGAAGTGTGCTTTCAGTTAAAGGAAAATTCAAACAAGACTGTGACAAACGGCTCTGTGGATGAAGATCCTACAACTTTAGAGCGATTACAATCTATATGGATATTAAAAACTACATAACACATAAAGGCGACTGTAGCCTAGGGGTGAACAGGTTGAGCTAGCAATCAGAAGGTCCCAGGTTCGATCCCCGGTGGGGCATGCACCAGTGGATGAATTTTCATCTATGTGCATAATTTACAGTTCGCTGACGGTGAGGGAAAACATCGTGAGGAAACCTACCTATCCCTCGGGATAAGGTAATGGCGGCGTCTTCATCAGGCGCATGCCTCGCGCGAGCACTCACTTTTGACGTCGGAACGCATAGACGTAATGTCATAATTTGAGTGTTTGGGTGAGGCATGCGCGCCATATGGACACATCTAATAGTCAGTTCCTGTATACACGGCGTCTGATGTCTGACTATCTGGTGAAACGTGGGCTTTGAGTTGGTTAATACCTCCACAATGTGGTAGTGTATGGCCACTCAAGCCTCTGAATACCCCCGAATGGGGATAAAAGTCGTGACGTTACATATAACACATAAAGGGTGACTTCGAAATTGATGCAATATTTAAGACTATGTCTCTATATACCTATCGGATTACTTAAGAAACATTAATGGTATAAATCAATGTTTAATTCATAAAAACCGGAATATAGGTACGAGAATAATATAAAAAGAAGTTTTAAATCCCCAAAGCATTTTTTATTTAGGTACATAAGAAGTAAAAGTTACATCTGGCAGCGCGCAACGTACAACCAATCCATTGTTTCGGCTGTACATTGCGCGGTGAGTCATTAATAATAAGTAAATGCTTACCTGAGTAGTTATTAAATTTAATGTAAGTTAATGGACATCAAACAATGCAGGTGCATTCACACCTGATCTAACTTGACTCTAATGTTTGAATAACTCAAACAAAATATGAATTGGCCATGCATACTGAGCAATTTCAAAGCTGAATAAATATAAGATTGACGTTGAGAATACATGCTCACATATTAATGCTTTATCAAGTATTGGGTTTTATATCTCAATTCGAATAGGTAAATATAAAATTTTACAATATTTTTATAAAAGGGTTGATTTAATTTTTATATAAATTTTGTTTATTTTCTGAACTACCTTACCTGTAAACCATGGCTTAATTTATAATTTATCGTGGTCGACCCAGAAAAAGATGGCGTGATGACCTCGACTATTATCTGGAGGGATGGATGGAAGCGGCCTTAAATAGAGACCTGTGGAGTGTATCGGGGGAGACCTTTGCCCAGCAGTGGGACAGCATAGGTTAACCTATGCTGTCCCACTGCTGCAAAAAAAAAAATATATATATATTGATTGCAGGCAAACTTTTAGTACCTAAATGGGACCTATTTTTCTTATGTAAGTATTTTAGGTTTGTTTATTTGACGATTCTGTACCTACATGTATTTGTTATCTACGCCTCTATTTCTAAACTCATCAAACAGATTTATTTGATGTGAATTTTTCAACTAGACGTCTTGCGCTAAATCCAATTTCCCTCGAGAAATAGAACGTCAAAGAAATCCCAAAACTTTTCGAGTTGACATAATTTGAATAGGCATGCGAGTAACTTGAACGATCCAAGTATTGTAAGTAGTTTGCACAAATTCCTTCAAAGTTGGTATACGACAAATATGTAGGTGCCAACATATACCTATTAATTGCAAGTAGGTATCACAAAGGTATACCTATGTAAACATTTACCCGACTGCCCTAGAAGTAGTGTCAACACTAGTGTTTTTTTTGTATGCTATTAATAGTCCATTGATCGAGTTTCATCCGCGGTGGTAAATCTCACAGGAGACTAGGCATCTGCGCAAGAGATACTAAAGTGCACAAATGTGTGCGCAAGCACAGGTGCACTTTCTCTTCCTTGACTCTCATATTCTGATGGAATGCAAGTCCGATACGAGTTCTTTTGTATAAGTACTTATACAGCCTACTGACAACCATCGTGAGGAAACCTACCTATCCCTCGGGATTAGGTAATAGTCAGTTCCTGTATACACGGCGACAAGGTTCACCACCTGTCACGTTGGGTTCTGACTATCTGGTGAAACGTGGGCTTTGAGTTGGTTAATACCTCCACAATGTGGTGGTGTATGGCCACTCAAGCCTCTGACTACCCCCGAATGGGGATAAAAATCGCTACGTTTTTTTTTTTTTTTTTTTACAGCCTACTGAAAACAATTTGAACAGGAAAACGTGCGTACTTAACCTACATAATATCTCCAATCAAATCACTGCAATCTATAAAACGGAAATTACTCACTTTTTATGCATTGGTGGAATCCAATTCAAATTCACAAACGGCACACGACCCACATAACTTTTTAATTACACAAAGTTCAACACTATCTGTGAACACTGAATTAAAAAAAATCAAGGTAAAGATACGTGTCATTGATACATGACCAGTATGAACACTGTATTCGATATGACACACCCGAATCTTATCGCGGTTGTTAACTTCAATGTAATAGATAAGGGCATGTTAGTACGATCGCAAGTGCATCTAATCTATAGTAAACCGTTCGTCAGAATTTGTATGATTAAAGCTACCTGATTGGTTCACATTACCAAAAAAAGGGAGACACGTGACTATCCAAAATAATTTGTCCTACAAAACGGAGTCCATGGACACAGTAAACTCAATCGCTCGGAAAATAACGTTGAAAATATGTCGGTATTGCTAATACGGCTCATCTTCTGGTATTACTTCTGGTATGTTTAATAAGTGAATTGTCGAATTGCGAGTGCGATAACAGATGTGTGAATTTCGCTGGATGTAGCGGTCCGCTGTGCACAAGTTTTGTGATTGCGATGTTAGAAGGTACCAAAAAAAAAAAACATCACGACTTTTATCCCCATTCAGCAGTAGTCAGAGGCTTGAGAGGCATACACCACGTCATTGAGGAGATGCTAAGCCAACTCAAAGCCCACGTTTCACCAGATAGACCATACCATACTATAGATAGAAGGTACCATATCTACTAAAATAATACATCAATGGTAAAAATCATATTTGTTACCAAGACAATAATGTAGAGGCTTTGAGTGACTGAAAAACGATCGACTACCTCAAGAGACGCTATCTTTATCTAGGGCCCTACCACCACCTCTTCTAGCAGTATTGTTTTAACGTTTCAGGGACTTTTTGTTTTTGGGACGTTTCTTATTGTCATGACATTAAGGTACGTCATTGCACAAAAAGTCCCTGAAACCTTAAAACAATATTGCTATAAGAGGTGGTGGTAGGGCCCCTGTTTCTTTTTGTATGGCTATAAAATAACTATTTTTGAGTTGTGTTTAAGAATTCGCCGAAAACTCTGACAGTAAACAAACGCTACCAAAACAAAAGAAAGGCTAATGTTAACCTTAAACAAATATCCATTAATGTTTAGGAAAATATTACAGGAAAGAATAATTTTATTTTAACAAAGAACGTGAAACAAATGATAGCGGCTATAATGAGATGTACAATTAAAATTTACGTAACTCACTGGCTATTTAATATAATTATCCCTTAGTTATTTGATAAGTAGATAAAGTTTTATTTATTGCACATAATAATGTTTTGAGTAATATCTAGTAAGTAATTAGTACATATTATTACAAAAGTTTATTCAGTTATTATTTTTGGGAATTTGTAACTGATACGTTGAGACTCTCCTTAAAAACTTTTATGAAACAACTTTAACAATAAATTACATAGTCGAGTGTCTGTGAACTAAGCACACCTTTTTAAAATAGCATTATGGCACTTCGACAAAAAAGAAATCAAATTCCAAACTTGCGACTTGAAGTTTAATAGAAGAAAAGTTTTCTGAAAATGAAAAGGAGATATTCTAAAGTAGTTGTCTATACGAATTCATAAAGGGAATTCAAGAATGTAATAAAGATTGTATTAACGTTTAGTGTGGGCGTTGAAAAGGCGTGAAATTTATTAAAAAGTTCGCTTTGAATCGACTCTATCCTACTATCACCTATCACAAATCAGTTTGTAAAGGTTGATATTAATGGATGTTTTTAATCACCACCGATTATTCGATGTCAACTCTAATTTGATAATTGCTTAATTTTGACACGACATACAAACTGACAGATAACGACGTCTCAAAATGCTACAAGCTTAGGTTCGAAAACACTGGACGGATTTACCATAAATTTTGATAAAACAAAAGAAAAAATGTCTATCACCAAGAACGTACGAGAATGGCAGGGATCGAGAGTGTCTACACCTTGTTCTCGCAACTTTCTCGATGCCAAAGTTCTTGCGACGAGTTCTTGCAGAGAATATGATTCAAGTTTAATGGAGCTATCACCTGTAGGTAGTTCTATAAAGATAAAACGGGCTAAAACAACTATAGAGACTATCTGCATACAAAACTGAACACATAACTTTAGTAAAAGATAAATAATGTGACAATAAACTATTTAATCTCATATTAAAACGGGTTAAATTTACGATCCAATAATGTTAAACAGAGATATGTAGGACGCTAACCAATTTTGGTACAATTCCAAGAATTTAATGCAGATGGAAATTATTTCGCGTGTCAGAAAATGCTGTGGTTTTGGAATGGACTCCTATAATTGAGTTTCAAAAGCAGTTATTCATTTCACTTACTTAGTTATGAAAAAAAAATCAATTAGGGACTTGCTCTGAAATTTAAGGTTGTTTTATTTAACGACAATTTGAAAACTTACACTAAGTACTCAAATGATACGTGATACGTTCGTTTCAAATTATAATGTAAGTGGCTTGGATTAATGATTAGTCTCCGTAAGAGCGTTCCGCGCGCGCGAAACTACCATAAATCTACAACATACCCTATGTTTTAACAACGAAAACACACATATACACCCATTTACACATGTAGGCACGATATATCTCCTAGGGTCTGAGAGAACGTCAATGTAGAGCCAATAATTGCGAGCTCTGCTGTCCTGTCTGCGTAACGAGTTACGACGATCGTTAGCCGCCCCCATCAATCACACGTTATCGGCATCATCCACCAAAAATAACCAATTATGACACCCGACCTTCGCCATCATCCTAAATTAAAAACCATTTTATGTCTCGATATTTACCTTTACCAAATCTATGACAAACTGTCTGAGCGAGAGCTCCAGACTGTACCTACCAAGGATCTTTTAATAGAGGATAGACAATTTGAGTTTTTGGTTAAGAAGAAATTCAACTTTATTCTGCTGACATAAGGTCTATTATACCTTGACAATTCTTAGACAGAAAAAACGAGCCGAGCGAGAGGCCCTAGTTGGGACCGTGTCCCTCTCATTTCGAGTTGCCATGCCAAAATAATATTATCGTTGGGTAGTGATTGTTAGTTTTTAAATCAAGCAAATTAAATAATTTATTATTTATCGTGACTATTGTTAATATGATAAAACAATAGTCATAGCAAATTAAATAATTTATTATTTATCGTGACTATTGTTAATATGATAAAACAATAGTCACGATAAATAATAAATTAATTTATTTGCTTGATTTAAAAACTAACAATCACTACCCAACGATAATATTATTTTGGCATGGCAACTCGAAATGAGAGGGACACGGTCCCAACTAGGGCCTCTCGCTCGGCTCGTTTTTTGTGCAGTAGAGAACAGTCCAGTATGTATTTACGTTCGTGGTACCTACTTTTCTACATATATAAGCCGACACTTAGGTGCTTATGACGTCATCTATGTATACGAAGATGTATTGAAAAACGATGCAAGAGGTCGTGTATCTTTGATCTCTACTATCTCTGATCCGCCTTAGATACATTGAATGTAACGATATGTTCATAGATTTAGTAAGAGAGATCTAGGATGGATTGTTTCGTTGACTTACCAATCATGTGGTGGCTGCGGTCTCCTGCGAGCCTGTACGCAGCAAGGAGGTTCCTGGGACTCGCAGGGCAGCTGAAGCGCCGGCGGTGGCGGCGGGGGCGGCGTGCACGCCAGCCGTCGCGCGGCGGCCGCCCCCACATACTCCACGTATCGCGATGGTGGCGGTGAACTGGCGATGTCCTCCCGGCAAGCGGGCCCGCAACACTTGCGCGCGGCCGGAGGGCGGCACGCCAGCCCGCAGTAGACCGGCGGTGGCGGGCGCAGCGGCGCCGGCGGCCGCGGCACGTAGCGCTCCACCGGCACGTGAGCCGCTGGCGGCACGTAGCGGGGCCGCCGCGCGCGCTCCGCCTCCGCACACCGGCGCACCCGCCGCGGGGACGCCGAGAAGCGGTCCGGCAGCGGCGCGGGCGGCGGCGGGCTCAGCCGCTCCGGCGGCGCCACGCTGAACGCTCCCGTGGCCGGGAAGCGCTCGCACGGGGAGCGCGCGTACTCCTCGCCCATAGCGCGCGGCCAGCCGGGCCCGCCGCCGCCCGCGCGTGCCCACCACGCCGGCGCTCCGTCTCACATGCCGCGCGACCACTCCGACACTATCACTGGGCTCCGCTCGCTTACGAGGGCTGCGGTGCGGTCCCGATGTCCGCATTCACACCGCCATGACGCCACCGGATCGATAGTGGCGCTGCGGGCTCAGAGCGCGCCCGCCGCCGAGCCCAACCCGCGGCGCATCGCTGGGGCTCCGACGATATTATATAGAGCTTCGAAATCGAACTTCGAAGCTGGGGCGAGGCGAAAAGGCGTCCTCGGCCAAGATGGCCGCTCTCATCATGTCCGCGTGCGGCGCGCCTGCGCTAATGATCTGTGATGTGTTTGTTTTCACCAGAATCCGATGGGGAACCGATCACACTGTGCGGCCCGGGCGGGCGGAGATGGGTTTTCACGGTAAACAGTCACTGTAACGGTATCGCGGCGGGCACGGTGAGCCGCTCGGCCCGTCCAGGGTGTCGGGGCCGAGGGTGTCGCGGTCGCGGGTGTCGAGTGTGACGTGCGTCGCGGCGGCGCGGCACGGCAGCGGCGGAGGCGCGGAGTGCGGACTGCGCCGGCCCGCGCCTACGTCAGGCCGCTGCGCGTATCGACGTCGCACGACGCCGCGCAGCCTCTCCGCGCAACGCAACCCGCGACTAACTTAAGGCCGCTCAGACACAAACACTCGATTGCAAAACCTATAGGCTTTATTTCAGTATCCTGTTCACACGAAACCTTAATTTGATCCGTTTTTATTGTAATAACCTCGTTTCCCAATTTCGGAGTAAGCGTAACTCGTAAAAGGGAACGTTTGTTTTCAAAGTTCTTTCAGTGACCTAAAAGATTTATGTTTGATGGGCATAAGAGACTGATACGCAAAAAATCTGGGAGAGTAACAAAGCTGGGGATTTACAGAAAGGAATATTTTAGAGTACTTTCGATATCAAGTCAAAAGGAGACGGCTTAGTATTAAGATCAGATTCCTTCATAAACTGATTGCAAAATGGAAAAGGGGTGAATCCTTGCTACGTTATTGAATAGGTCCAAAACTCCAAAATGGTAGAGTCTCGTCCCTCCGAAGCTATAGAACCACTACGGAAATAGGTTAAGGACCCATTTCGTAACATTACTGTTTTAGGATAAACTTTTCACGCACCCTGTTTATCCGAGAATATTGACCTAATTTTATAGATAGACGTATACGTCCTACCTAACTGTAAGGCGCTTCGATGCTTGAACAAATTCATACGGATATATTAATTAATTCAGTGGTTTTATGAATGAATTATTTAACATGCATTACAAACCTGCCTATGGGTTTTTATAGGTATATGATTGGCAAATGTGCAATTTATTAAAAACTAGCTTCTGCCCTCGACTTCGTCTATTGCAACCATTTATAGGCTACACTGCTTAACATCAGGCGGGCCTTACGCTTTTTTGCTAATTTAGTAACATAAAATACCCTGCATTTAACTATTGGGCTATTGGTGGTTTTTATAGGGCGTTTGCGTCAGTACGCCACCATTGTGTTAATACAAAAGGTACCTATGTGTGTTGATATTCATATGAGTAAACAAAACTGCTCTGCACCCCTTTTAGCTAGATGTATAGTAGGTAGGTATATCCGTATTTCCCCCATTTCCCCTTACAATACAGTGACATTTCCCCACTGAGCGCTACCTCCCCGCTAACGTTTGAATTAATATCCTACGCACAGAGGTCACGAACTGACGCATCTACCTAATTAATTATATCCATCAAAATTATAATGTGCCTAGTACCTTAATTAGGTTTATGTTCATGCTTTGAGGAAAATCTTTATTGGATATTTGGCTTTTTAATAATTAACGGTAAGGCATGAACATCTCAGGGAAATTTTCCAGCATACGCTGAATGCTCTTTGCTGAAGATCATCCTTCAGCTTACATCTCTCTCATCACTATTATTGATCGAAGAGCCAAGCTATAGCCAATCGACGCAGCTCATATACGGGCTGGCTCGACTGGGGTAGTACCACCCTCTCGCAGAAGGGCAGCGTAAAGCAGCTATTACAGCTGCGTTTCGTACGATGAGTGAGAGAGCCGGACGCCCAACACCCCCCCCCCCCTCCCTACCCCTCCCTCCTTCCCTTCAGGACGGCAAGGTGCGAGAAATGCCTTTGGTATAACAAGCATCTATAGACTACGGTAACTGCTTAACATCAGTCGAACCGTTCGCTTTTTTGCCTCCTCAGTCCTATAAAAACAACACACTATTCCTTATCCGGTCAGCAAGGGTCGGTTCAAGTGTCAAACTTGACTAAAGAGTAGGTAACGCCATAGTGGAGCGTGTACAAAATCAGTTTTCCCATAACGCTGACTGCTATTGGTCGTAATTGGTGCGTGATAATCGTCATTGGTTTACGCTTTCACCGTGCCTAAACGCCTGATGATTCGTTAAATATCGCCTTAGTTTTTATTATGATCATTTACCTATCGGAACCTATATACTATCATCTCACGAAAACCCAAGGTTAAAGAGGTATACTAAAAATATATAATTAAGTACACTTCTTTTAACCAACAAGTTAAATTGAAGTAGAAGATTGGTACCGAGCAATCAGTCATAGAACCCATAGAACAAACAAAATGTTTATTAATTTCTAGGAAAATCATGAACTACAGAAAACGTAACGTAACGACGTGTAGCAAACAAAGTAGGTTGAGTTTTTTGCATAATGGTGGCAGTGTCTTTCTTATCAACACACCGGGACGCCAGGCGACGTCGCCAGCCACCGTAGCCAACTAATTCGTATTAAAATGTATGACAGGTATCACACCATAATTTCAATACGAATTAGTTGGCTACGGTGGCTGGCGACGTCGCCGGCCACGTATCTAAACAGTTTGTATTGACTGGCGACGTCGCCAGTCCGTCGCCAGGTGTGTTACCTCCCATACATTTCAAAACGAATAGTTGGCTACGGTGGCTGGCGACGTCGCCATGGCTACCCGGTGTGTTACGGCCCTAAGACTAGTACTAGCTGAGCTAGGTTCTAAAAATGTACCTAACTCTTTTTGAAGTCTTTTGACCAAACAACCAACCGTGGGCCTAATTAGATAATACTAATGAACGTTCACACCTAGCTGACGGGGACAGCTTTTAACGAGCTTACAAGTAACCTCGTTACCCGCCTCGCTTCATATTCAAATCTTTATTAAGTTTTTTAAATGTGATTGTACGTGCATCATTTTACGTATGTACGGCCAGACTTTCGTAGGTATACTTTAAAAATACTAGCTTCTGCCCGCGACTTCGTCCTCGTTAACTTAAAAATCCCACAGGAACCTAGCATTTTTCCTGGAGAAAAAGTAGCCTATGTTTTGCTCCAAGGTCCTGTCGATCTCCATACCAAAATTCATCAAAATTGGTTTAGCGATTTAGTCGTGAAAGCGTAACAGACAGACAGACAAAGTTACTTTCGCATTTGTAATATGAGTAAGAAATAAGATTTGTAACTTTTTGTATGCCAGAAGGCTGATCTACGCGAGACATAATTATTGATTTCCCATTGTGTCTTGCATAACAAAATACAAGCTGTTAACAATTGGATAAGTAGCACAAAAGACTTCTACGTTAAAGTTAATGGAAAAGTTAAAATAATAAACAGTATCTTCACCTATCTGACAACCGCTTGCCGCAGTGGTTCGAACGTAGGACGCTCGGCTCACTACATCGGGTGGCCGCGGGTTCTATTCCCGTCAGAGACAATTTTCCGATACAGCCATTTCCTAATTTGCCATGGTCTGGGTGTCAATGGGATCGCCAATCCATCGTACGGTGCCCATAGTACAAGCGTTGCTTAGTCTGGGACTATACGTTACAGTTCATGTGTAAGTCTGGCGATATTTATTTATTTATTAACAGAGGTAATAAGTAAGTAGGTATATCTTAACTATGTTTATTACCCTACTGCCACGTACTATGTACGTATGTAATACCGGAATAGGTTGAAATGAAAACAACAATCAAATCGAAAAGATAAATACACAAACTTTATTACACTCAATCTCACAACAACAAAACATTCATTGGGATTAACCTATTATTATATCTAGACTCTAAAGAAAAACTGGGATAACGGACATAAATAGGCACTTAACTGTATGAGTTATCGTTATAAGTCGGCTTAGGGTGCGAAGGGGGAGTCAGCTGCGCAGGACACTCCTCCCACAACCACCAAACAGTCACCAACACCTCCAAATTGATCAACAATAAAGATATCACCGGTATAGACAACTTACTGATTAAAGATTTCACACCACTTTTGGCAGTCAAAAGTGGCCTTAAAATTCCATCGATAAGCAGATCCTTAAAACCTGTCAGTTCTAAACCTTCTGGCGCTGATCCGGTTAGCAAGGAGAATATTAGTGCGACTAATCCATTCATTTTGTTGGAAACCTTTGCTGTGACAGGTTGGAACAGACTGGAGAGATCCGGTTTGAGGAATGGGATCTTCGCTGGTTGCAGCGTCGTTGGTTGTTCGGTGGTTGGCGGCGTGTGGTAGGATGAAGATGGCCCATAGCTGGTCGGTGTGTACCCAAAAGGCCTTGGGAACTGCACGTAAGAGGTCGGGTCACGGCCAGCGGCCCGCGCATCTAATCCTTCTTGATTAATCTCGTTCAATGCTTCAACGATTTCGTTGTAGGAGTATTTATTATCTGGAGCTGGTTTCTCTTGCATAGGTTGCAATCTAGGGCTGACATGGAGTAGTTGCGGCTGATTTCTGACCAGACGATATGGTGAACCACTTTGAGTATTTGGTTGCCGAACGTCGAGCGGTGGTAAGTAAAGTTCGTCTGCATTTCCCGAGGTTAATCGAGTTGTTAATAACACTATCAGCACTAACGCGGTATACCTTTGACTCATAGTGACTAAATAATTGAAAACAATATGTCACAGTTACTTATAAATTAACTAAACATTATTCAACTAAGCATTTTACCGACTAAAAATCTAGGTCACGTTCGAATGAGGTAACTGCATTGTCCTACTTGGATGTTGGTAAACATTAAGATGTCAGCTTATATCGATTCCGGAACTACAGTCCAGTGCCATACACTGAGCAACTTCATCACCAGCTAAAATTGTTAGCAAGCTTTTGGCAAAAGAACTGTCTTCTTCGAGATCGTCAATCAGGAGAAATGTGGCCGCTGCCCCTATATTACTGCCCCATCCATTGCTTACAGACTTTTGAATCACGCAAGAAATTCTTTGCGAGCAATCCGTGATCATTCTCGATTTATGTCCCTTCTTCTTCTTTTTCTTGAAGTACTTTACCATTTTCGATATCATCGGCCAGAGCAGAAAAGCTTTTAATCCGGCTTTGGCGACCAAAATAAATATCAGCGGGAGGAGGACCAACTTTCCTACGATAACTTTTATGGATGCTATGATTGCAGCTGACAGCATAATCTTCGCGGCGCTGCCGAGAATGTTCGCGAAAGACGCGAGGGCGTCGGGCTTCGGGCACGACACGTACGAATCAGAATAAGACTTGCGTATTGGCTCCGAATATATGCTCGATGCTCCGGTGAACAAATCCATGAACGGTAATGGCGGTGAGTGAGATGGAGACATGGTGCTCAACGTTTGATCCTGACCGTCAGCACAAGCAACAAAAACGACGACGAGTAGCACGAACATAGTTCACGAACTGTTCCGCTTCAAACATTTCCGCTAGTTTAAAACCTCGCCCATGAAATTTGAATTTTAAGTTATAATATGCGGGAACAAATAATTATCTCTTTGGTAGCGGTACGCGGGTCAGGTCAATTGTTTCTAGAGCAAAATATTTACTGTGATGGTCATATTTTTAACGAAGAAAAAGTTACGTACCTGTAATCTATTAGTACGGTCAGCAACATAAGTCGCTGAAAATTCTCAATTTATAAATTCGGGAATACACTATATATTACAAACTTTGGTGAACATTATCGGCACCAATTACTAGCAACATATTGAAATAATGTTTAGATCAAGAAAACTAATTAATTTGATGCAAAACAAAAGTGTGCAAGCGATTTGAAAAACTGAGAATGTTCAGCGACTGATGTTGCTGACTGTACCTACCTCCCTACTTTATTACCCACCTACCTATACATTCTTACAAATAATGGCATAATAATAGATAGGCTGTAAAGCCTATTCAGTATATTACTTACTGATCATGCATACATCTATGTTACTGATGCTAAACTTAAAGATTAACTACTGAACTTGGACACTGAGACACATTAATTCGGCGTTTCACAGCTGAAAAATTATTACTTCTAGCGAGCGTTCCCGCCTGCTAGGCAAAACTAACCAAATTTATCAGAATCACAAATTACTTGGAGCTAGATCCCAAGGCTACCTAATCCTAGAAAAAAATATGCACGGTTTGAATTTCGACCTTTGCCCAATTCGAAAAATAAAAATTGTCTATACTTACGATACTTACTCATAAAATGGCGGGAAAAGTAGTGTGTCAAGAAGACGTCAAATAAAATAAAAAAATCAAGTTGGTTTGTTTGTTCCGAGCAAGAAAACCTACGATATTTAATTAATTTTGTGAATAATTATTATAAATATCTACGCATAAATGGTAATGGTCACAAGAAGCGCGTACAGAAAAGCTTGTGAAAGCTCTAGCAGTGAGATATCGGAGAAAAATATTATACCGCCATGGTGTTCATCGAGTGAGTAATTTTACTATTTTTTTATAAGTACTTACGCATAAATATATAGGGTAACGCAAAAGTACTTAATGGCGGCGTCTTCATCAGGCGCATGCCTCGCGCGAGCACTCACTTTTGACGTCGGAACGCATAGACGTAATGTCATAATATGAGTGCTCGGGTAAGGCATGCGCGCGATATGGACACATCTATTTACTTAGTGTGTACTATCAAGTAAGTACATAATTACAAAAAAAAAACTGTTTTAATGTAGAGACGATTATTATGTTTTGTTCGAATGATTTGTCCAGTGCGAACGCAGAGTAGGTAAGCCCTACCTACATTACATTCAAACAAAGATAAAATTAACTATTTTCTTTGCTAATCGTAATGACTGAATACCCTTAATTATTTACTTGTTCCGTTCATTCCCCTCGCTCAGAATTCCTGTATTTTCAAACTCTAAGGTATCAAACTCAAAGGTATAAATAGATTTAACAACAGATAAAAAAGAAACAGCCTTTTTATCCGATACTGGGACCATAAATTAGTTCCAATTTTGAATTACTTAAGTAGGTAACGCTTTACAAATTTCTAAACAAACGTTCTTAAAATGATGCCAATTATCTAAACTTGGTTGCATGCGAAATAAATTTGCTTACTCATCATTTTATAGCAATTTCAGTATTATGAATAATTCAAGCAGAATTTATTCTAGCAATCATCTGTCTAGCATAGAAAGTTCAGAGTATTATAAAAGCAAGGAGTTTCAAGGTCGCGCATAAACTATACCTATTGTAACTAACTTTTGTTCCGAAAAATGATTTGTAAAGCCATTGTAAAATCGATCACTTGGTGTAGTGGTTCAAGCGTAGGCCACTCGGCTCGATTGCGCTGGTTCGATTCCCGCAGGCGTAAATTTTGGAAATGGCCTTTTCGAAATTAGCCCTGGTCTGGGTGTGGCTGGCATCACCCCCAGGCCCCCAAGTCGCTTAGCCATTGCGATTGAGCTGCTATAGTGATCAACCCACTGATTCATCGACCGACTGGCTGATCGACCACTGATTGGTCGGTGAGAAGCAATCGACAAATCAGAGGGTCGTTCACAATAGCAAAACGCCATAATGGCTAAGCGACTTGCCCTCAGGTAATTGTACCTAGGTATACCTAGCAAAAGCATTATTTTTGAGTAAATCTGCTCATAAAATAAATCAAAATAAAACAAGGAACATATTGTATAAACTTTGCCTTTCGTAGTTGGACAGTGTACACAAATAAAATGTGCATGATTTATGCCGTACTAAAAGTGATGGGTCATATCCGCGCGGTCAGCTCCGAGCGGCGACGACTTGTTCGCGTTTTATTTAAAAATAATGTAAACTAAGTAAAATCCAGCAATGTTTGTCCTACTTTGCATATTTTGATCTGACGACATCTGCAATACCGAAATACTTACGGATTTCTCCGTAATACATTATTTTGGAGTTTGCAAAACACGTAGAGCTCATACAAACAGGTGGTAGCGTGAGTAGAGACGCTATGGGATCGATTTTAAACATTTAACCGAATTTATAAAAAGTTTTAATCGATTTATAATGTCATAACAAAGTACTTTTTTTCTGAAAAATAAAGAGAATCGTTTTAAATGGGTACAGTTTCCAAATTAAAAATCGAATAAGCTTCAGTATTTTAATATATGGATAGCCATTTACTTATTTCACATTATACAACATTATCTACCTACTGGCATACATACTACTACTACATATTATAATAATATGTACTACTTTGTACCTATATGTATATAGGTACATAGTAGTACCCACTATTTTAACCATTATAATTATGATAATGAATCCCCACTGGCGCTATAATCTGTGCGACCCAAAAACAGATTTTCCGCGTCCGAATCGCGTAATGCAATTGGAGCGTGCTGCCACCTGGCGGCGATGATCAATAATGCTCTCGTTTGGACAAAATACCAAACAAGCTGTTATTAGACAATACTACCTCATTTACATCTATGATAGGTAATATCAATTATTTATGCTGTAAGTACCTACAAAATTATAAAGACACAACAGCGGCTCTATTACGAACCCGGATCATCCGTCTCATTTGTTCGTTCGTTCGTGATTTTGACACTTACTACGCGTATAAGTGTCAAAATTCAATATTCGAATCCTGAACGAAACGAATTATTGCATTCATACAGAGTTTGTAATAGCAGCAAATTGCAACATCTAAGAAACAGTAAAAAAGAAAATGACCATATTTTTATGTAGGAAAGTAGTAATGTTAACGTTATCATCTCAATTTGCTAACTACACACTACCCAAGTTACTTACTTAGGTAGGTACCGCTGCTACGTAATAAATTATCCACTCTGCTCACTAACAGTTCTTTGTCCACATAAAATATATTATCTATTACACTTCACTTAGGTACCAACAAATTTCCCTAACACTGTCCTATATTACTAACCTGCTTTCATTCTTTAGACTTTCTCGCAGAAACTGAAAGTGAGCTGCCTCCCAGCCTACTTACCACCTGCGTATTTCTTACTGAATCAACTTACCTAGGTAGGTACATAGGTCACCTTATTCGGGTCGTTGGTATTATTCTATTACATATTACAATGGAAACTATTTCCATAACTCTTGAATTAATTAATTAATTATAATTAGGTGTGCACCTACTAGGTATATTACGTCTACCATTAGGTAAAGACGATCCTATAAAATAAATCGTTAGTGGAAAGGAAAAAACGCTAAAACGCCAAAATGGTACTTTTGGAAAATGAAGTTTAAAGTAATTTACTTTAAAGCTCGTTTTCCAAAAGTACCATTTTGGCATTTAAGCGTTTTTTCCTTTCCACTGACGAAATGTTTATTAGCCTTGGATCGCAACATATTCTGCGTCCACATGCATCACCGTAACATTACTCCGTAACAGTCATCAACGCAGACACAGATTTTTACGGTAATGTGGACGCAGCATCACATTAAAAGTGCATTTTAGATCTGACACAGTATGGATACAGGTGTTTTTACCCTAGATACACTATTTTACCCTACGAAGAAGTAAACTTCTTCCATTAAATAAATAACGATCGGTACTTACGGACAGCAATATGAATTCTATATAATAAAAAATATTGTACGTAATAATGTTAGGCAGGTACATAAAGAGAACTTGAATTACTATACCGAGGTCACCAAAACTGAGTCGTATTAAAATTATAAGGATTCCTAGAACTGGACAACAACAGCTTAACCTTTGTCCCTTTCAACCATTGAGGGAAGCCGAGAAACCGCCACAGTCGTCAGGAGAAACTCTAAACAGTAGGTTAATAAATATTGTACACGAACATTTGGATCGTGAGTAAGTAGTATAAGAGCTATTTTATCAACACGGTGACCTCATACATAGTATAGGAGTTCCGGCGGGATCCTGGTGACCCTTCGCATCAGGTCAAGGATATCATACTTTTGTATATCATTGACAAGTGACAGGATTTCAAATTTCGAATCGATCAGACCTGTGGGAGTTGTTTATATCTCATCAACTAGAAAAGAGGTGATAATCTTCAAACGGCTGAGCAGATTTTCTTGAAACATAGCTAAGAACACTCTCGATTAAGACACCTTTCAAGCAAGATTGTTATCATATAAGTTATAAGACAAGTTAATGTATCAATGCGTAATTTACCAAGTGGTTGGTGTCACCCTCATAAATGAGAGGTTCCAGATTTGATGCCCACCCTCAGTATAAGTTATCGCTTAGTTGGATAAGCTAACGGGACTAGTAATAACCTCATATTTCTAGTAAGTTACTAGAAGAAAAAAAAATTACAAACGGCATATTATATCTAACTAATAGTTACTGCAATGAATAGAAAGTGACATTTGCAATAATGTGAGGGGATAATACGATTGTCGTATAAGTTTTATAGATAAATTCTAAAAACATGTAGATACCTCCTTTAGATCCTCTCCATCCAAAGAGGCCCACTGTTAGTGACAAGGTCGCCTATTTTCCACTTTCTGTGTATAGTACCAATTTTTTTACAGCTTTTTCTAGTGTTGGAATAATAATTAGTTATCTATCTATACCTATGTATTACGAGAATTATAAGAAGTCTTACTTGTGAGACTAACATTAAACGATTTCTTTTACCTTTGTATGAGCTGAACAAATTCAATTTATCCTCACAAATCAACTCTCGCAAATAAACATCTATTTACCATTTGAACAGGAAAAGTTTACGAAAGCAAGAAACCTAGAAAACTTTTATCCGCAAAGTGGGAAATACGATCCACGTATCCTATACGTGAAAACATCTGGGAATATCTGCACCACGATAACGATGGCAGAAACTTTAGCTGTAGCAAAAGAAGATATAGAAGAGCTTGTAAACAAACGACGGCAAAAGGCAACGATTGTTGGAAAATAACGATATTTTTAGTGCTTGCGTTATTAGCAAGTTTAGGTTTGTGGTTTTATTTGCTCATTTTAATAGCGCAATGCACAAATTTATAAGCCAGTCATCTGAATTGAGAAATTGTTATTAAGAATAGGTCACAGTATAGACCATTTTATAAGCCAACTACTCAAACGCCTACCGCAGGGGCGATCCATGATGCTACCTAGATTTATTTTTGTGACTAAGGTGGTACACAAGCGTACTGCCCGCCTGATGTTAAGCAATTGCCGTAGCCTATAGATGCTTGCAATACCAAAGGCATCGCTCGCACGTTACCGAAGGAAGGGGCAGAGGGAATTTTAGGCTTCCGGCTCTCTCACTCATCCTACGAAACACAGCTGTAATAGCTACTTTACGACGATCTTTTGTGAGAGGGTGGTACTACCCCGGTCGAGCCAACCCATATTATGAGCTGCAGTTGGCTACAGTTGGCTGTACCACCAATAAATCTGATAATAAATTGCAAGCCTACACACATGACAGTAGCGACGGCTATTTAGGGTCATCTGTACCTACCCCTGCTCGGTAAATTGGCCCTTCGGAAGGTGTGTGAGTAACCGCTCTTACAACCCAGAACTTAGTTATTATATACTTATAAAGGGAATAATATCATGAATAAACAGTAGTTTAATTATACACTGGTCCGCAAAGAAAACGGGTCGGTTAGAAAATCTTCAATATCTTCAAAGTACCTGACCTATTTATGAAATAAACACTAAATTAAAGAATATTTTAATGTGCTTAAATGAAAATAAAAACCCAGCCAAGTGCGTGTCTGACTCGCACATAAAGGGTTCCGTACCACCGTAGAATATAAACGTCAAAATATAAAATCTTTATTTTAAATTTTATTTTATTTTTACTACCTATTTGTTGTTGTAGCGGCAACAGAAATACACATTCTGTGATAATTTTATCTCTCTACCTGTTACGGGTCGTGAGATACAGCCCGCTGACAGACGGACGGACGAACGGACAGACGGACAGCGTAGGCTTAGTAATAGGGTCCCGTTGGCACCCTTTGGGTAAGAAACCCTAAAAAATGAATTGAAGCTTTTTATTTTTAATATATGTAAAATAAATAAAATGTTATTTATGATATTATTGAAGATTTTCTAACCGACCCTTTTTCTTTGCGGTTCAGTGTAGATTACAGTAGATCCTTAAAAGCTGAATTACGAGGTGTATAATAATCTTTCGTATTATGCCTAAGTACATCCGTAGGCGTGTATCATTAGCGAAAATTAATTCAGCTATGCCTGGCCCACTACTTGTCTCTATCTAATAATTCACTTAGTTTCAGTGTCACTTTGGATGGCTAACACGATTCCTAACACGGACTTGATAACGAAGGTTCTTCCGAACTGTAATCTAATATCGTTGCGTAAGTGCCTTGTTCGTAATTCCTTATCCTTGGCAGTTGTTAGATAAATTGTTCTTCAGCCTAGTATTTTTTTAATAGCCAATTTTTGTGTCCCACTTCAAAAGGGCCTCTCTTGTAGATCTTCTTAAATTACGATCGTGTTGCCATGGACCTATCTCTCGCAATGGTAACCAAATCGGTCCGCCATATTTTTTTATGGTACTGAGGTAAGGTGAGGTAACAAGCGTAAGCACGTCTGATGTTAAGCAGTTACCGTAGCCTATAAATGCTTGCAATATTGAAGGCATCACTCGCACGTTGCCGACCTGAAGGGGAGTGGGACGGAGGGAGGCGAACTGCTTGTTGCTGGCCACCGGTGGCTGTGGTCGGTGGCCCGTTTGCGCCGAGTCACATAAAATAACTGTCTGTCTGTTCGCGATAAACTCAAAAACTTTCATGTTTCAAATTGTCACGCTGTTTTCACCAATGGATAGAGTGGTTCTCGAGGAAGGTTTTAGTATATAATTTGTCAAGTTTTTGTATACATTGGCTAAAATATATTGATTAATATATTGATATTTGTTGGAGGTGTCAGAGGTGTCGGCTTTCAACGAAAATGGTGCCTAAACCCTTTGAGATATAACAAAATGATGTATGGTGGAATTGTGTATCTTATATAGGTCTACAGAAGTCCGCGATGGCATATGTCTATCTCTTAAGGATAACATACTATATCCATTTTAATACTTTAAAAAATGATTTATAGAGCGGTATTGAATTATAGAGCGGTAATTGGAAAGCTATACATCCACGCGGGCGAAGCCGCGGGCATCAGCTAGTATAAGAATATAACTAAGTATATTTATTATGATTTTAGGCGGTATGAAGGAAGATACTGCAGTAAGTGTGAGTTGTTGTCAAAGGCTACAATATTTAACAGAAGAATTATCCAGGGCAGAAGAAGCTCTCAGGTAAAAAGAAACTTTAAAACAAGTTGTCACTAAAAACCACAAAAACCCTATCTACCAAGTACGTACGTACGCAAAACAGAGCCTCCCAGTGTGGTAACTTTAAGAAATCTACTACCTACTTATATGTTTGTGTCAGGAATACACTCCGATTGCGAAGAACTATGATGTTGACGTGGCGTCGCACCAAGTCCGGTAAGACGATAAATATAGTCCTATTATCCTATTACTGCCTATTATAATGTTTAAACGGAACAGGGGGCTAATAGCGACGCTAGGCAACAACGCAGTTCATTTTAATGATTTACTGAGGAATCCAATTCCGCAAAATTTCTGTTGTCACATATTTTACGCCATTCGTGACCGTTTCACGGAAATTTTGCGGATTCTGCTGGAGGGTCGAAAAATGAATTGCTTTTGCAGAATTGCTGCAATGTTGCATAATGTCGCTATATTAGCCCCGCAGGTACGGTCAGCAACACAAATCGCTGACAATCACAATATTTAAAATTAGTAATACTACTCTTTATTTGCCAAGCGTTAGTAAACATCAAAGAAATTGGAATAAATAGAGATAAACATTATGAAAACTAAATACCTATTAGCAACATAATAATGATGTAGGTATTTAGATCAAGTCAAATAGTTAATCGATTTTATGCCGAACAAGTTTACAAGCGATCTGAAAACTTTGTCCGCGCTTTATCCCACGGGAACATACTATCGGGATAAAAAGTATATAAAATAAAAATAAATAAAAAATATAACGTCACGACTTTTATCCCCATTCGGAGGTAGTCAGAGGCTTGAGTGGCCATACACCACCACAATGTGGAGGTATTAAGTCAACTCAAAGCCCACGTTTCACCAGATAGTCAGAACCCAACGTGACAGGTGGTGAACCTTGTCGCCGTGTATACAGGAACTGACTATTACCTAATCCCGAGGGATAGGTAGGTTTCCTCACGATGTTTTCCCTCACCGTAAGCGATAAAAAGTATCCTATGTGTTAATCCAGGTTATAAACTATCTCTGTGCCAAATTTCATCCAGATCTGTTCAGCCGTTCTGGCGTGATTGAGTAACAAACATCCATCCATACATCCATCCAAACTTTCACATTTATAATATTAGTGGGATCGGATAACAGTGTGTATAATTTAACAGGCTGGAATAACTAGGTACCTACACACTGTATTTACCCCTAATTTATGAAACCTGTCTACCTGGGGAGTCCTAATCATTTGAAGCACGTAAAGTCCGCAAATCCGCGTTAAGCCAGTATTAACTGGCCTCAACCCGTATTATAGAGTCCGTGCTAAACTCAGTAATAAAGAGCTGTAAATTATTTATTTCAGGCCTTTCGTTTTACTTTTCAGTTCAAAGGGTTTAAACTTTAGTTATAGATTATTTACGAAAGCCTTACTTGCGAACGGAAACCTCCGTACTCAGAGTTCACCTAACTAATAATACTTAACGGAAATTAAAATACTAACGCATAGGTATATGTACCTACTTAATTACCTATGACTGAAAACATCTGCCCACAAGAAAACTCCGAACCTTTCTAATAACAACCTGAACTAATTGCCATTAAACAGCTAACAATCATCTCACGCACACCAGCCAAGTAGCTATCAAACAAAAGATTTCGTTGAGATTGGTCCATCCGTTTGGGAGCTACAGTGCCACAGCCACAGACAAACGGGTGAAACTTATAGCACGTGACCACCTCGCTTAGAGGCTATGCACACGGAGCAACTTTAGTTGAATAAACTAGCAACTTAGTTGCCGAAACCATCAACTTTTTAATGGTATTTTGGCAGTTGCAGCCAACAATTGCCAGCTGCAGCAACAATTGCCGCGGTTGCCTTGATTGTTTTATATGAAAACAGCTAGTTGCGAGTTGCCAGTTGCTGCAAAAGTTGCCCGTGTGCATCCGTGAGCCTTATCGAGCAAAAATTTCAAAGAAAAAAATTCCCGTCATTCGTACAAAATTCGCGTAAAAACTCGATAGGCACTGTTCGATTACAGTTACAGATGCGAACAAAGACATTGATACACGATACATAGAAGGTGCTACGGCTTCGAAGGGCAGTGACACGACGGAATGGGGCGGCCGCGTGGCGCTATGGGGCATAGTGCCGTTGTGGCGTGCTGCCCCGCCGCCCCGCAACGTGCTGGCACTGCGGCCACCCACGCTGGCCGATTGTTGGCCTTTTATGTGAGTGTCATACGTTTGATTGTGTTCATGTATAATAATTGATTTTGATTAGGTCTACGGCCTTTATACCTACAAATTGTAATTTTTACTTAAGTACCTTTTTTTTCGTTAAAACTATTCGTCCACGAAGTAGCGCATTGGACGAATGGCCTAAACTTACAATAAGAACGGAACGACATGCGACAAGGAAACTCGGCAGACTTGTCTTTTTTACATTGGCTTGGAGTTGTATTGATTTTCTATATATATGCGACTTGTAATATTGTCAAATATCTCAAATTAAGCCTATTAACTGGGTATTGTCACTCAAGAAAAAATACAGTATAACTACAATATTGTTATTTTTCGACCTGCCCTGTCGACCCAAAACAACAAGACACAAACAGTCATAATTTATCATTATGTCCTAACAACCCTTGTTCTCAGAGGCTCTTTCGGCGAATTAGTAATCCGATTGCCGAATTATCATCGCGTTCGCTACATCAGCGTGGAGCACATTAGACCAGACACCGCCCGGAGTGCGCCTAAAATTTTTGTACTCTATGTAAGTAGACTTAAGCCTGAATACTATTTAAGAAATGCACGTAGATCTATGATGGGTGCGTCCAGATGCCTCGCCGTTATGCGTTCCGACGTCAAAGCAGTGCTCGGGCGCGGCATGCGACTGATGTAGACGCACCCTATGGTTTATAATTTCTTTAAAACGATAAAAAACTCAGTTCATATCTAATGTTTGATATTGTAGCAACCTGTTCACTCGACTAACTATGTGTCATATTATTATAATCTCTTTGGTCTTTATTGTATTTTTTTGTTACCCCAATCTTTGTATTCCACTTTCCAGGGTGTCCTCGCAAATAGTACTCGAATCAAGGTTGTAAGCGGGCAATATCGCGCCGACGGCCCCGCCAAACAATACTATCCGATAGCAGATAGGGCTCCACTGAAGAGCTTAGTGTTCCAAGTGCTCACCAACCACGGCAACGAAAAATATACTTGCGTTTATAGAGTACATCTATACGGTAGCGTTGTGCAATTAATCGATTAATAAAAAATATTTTTAAAATATTACGATCTATTTGATTATAATCTGTTTCAATTTATTTTCTATATAGTTTCTCGTCCTTCCATTTCGGTACTATTGACGCTTGACGCCCACTGTCCTAGACTGTAGAATCTACAGTTCCCCAAGTGTCATCCTTCCTGTTGCTACTCGCATCATGTGACACGACTTTGTTGGTTCTTTTACTTTACCTAAAATTATCGATTCTCGGCTATAGTCTGACCGCAACCGCGTTACGTCGCCTTAGGTATGCGCGGGGAAGTGGGGAGTGTGAAATTAGGTATGCGCGGGGAAGACTCGAGGAGGTGGGGAGTGGGAAAACGCCCCCCGTCTCGCCGCTCGCGTACCTAGGGCGCGGTACAGCGGTTGCGGTCAAACTATAGGAAAAATCTAATGACGTAGTTTTTATTGTCCATAATTTCGATTTGGCCATTCACCCGGTTATCCTACCAAAAGACGTCCACTGTTGGACATAGGCCTCCCCCGAGGTTTTCCACAAGACCGGTCCTATGCCACTTGCATCCAGCGGTTTTCCGCGACCTTCACTAGGCCGCCGGTCCACCTTGTGCGGGCCTACCCACGCTGCGTCATTCGCTACGTGGTCGCCACTCAAGAACCTTTCTGCCCCATCGGCCACAAGTTCTACGGGCTATGTGCACCGTCCACTGCCAATTCAGCCTACTGATTCGCAGGGCTATATCGGTGTCATTCATCCGATATTTTATGAATAAAACACATAAATAGGATGTTATCGTTATATTAACCGAAACAAGTGCAGCGGCTACTGAGCGGTCCACTCGGGCGCCGAGCCGCCCCACGAGGGCGCGGGCGCGGCGGCCGGCGCGGGCGCAGCGGCTGGCGCAGCTGCCGTTGTACCCCACTCCTCTTGTACCTGCACACCAAACAACATTTAAATAAATATCGCCAGACTTATACACCAACTGTATGGTCCCAAACTAAGCAACGCCTGTACTATGGCTACCATACAATGGACTGGGGGCGATCCCATTGACACCCAGACCAGGGAAAATTACGAAACGGCAGTTTCCGAAATTTGCCTCTGGCGGGAATCGAACCTGCAACCACCCGATACAGTGATCCGAGCGGCCAATGCTCAAACCACTACGGAACCATACGAAAAGAATAAGTATTACACCGGCCACACATTTTAAGAAACTTACTGTCAGAAAATCGCCGAAAGGCGCTCCGTGCATAAATGTACTGGGCTCCGCATACTATCAGAAATTTGCCAAACCGATTGGGTGCTTTATATGGTACTGCATAAGGCTGTCCACAAATTTTCTGATAGAAAGTTTCTGATGATGTGTGGCCGTCCTTAGTTCTGTTTTATATTTAAAGAAAATACGGCTCAGCTCGTTCGAATAATACATTTGAATGGGGAACACCAGTGTTTTAAATGTCGTGAGTAGGTTATTTCAATACTGGCCTGATAAAACACAATCATACCTGTGTGGCCCAGTCCTCCTGCGCGGGCGGCGGTCCGAAGCTGGCTGCGGGCGGCGGGGCGGCGTCTTCAGCCCATGACGTCACGGGCTCCACGGGCTCGTTCCAGTCTTCGTTCAGCACCGGCGCTGGCACCTCGGGCTTGGGCGCCACTACCGCCTAACAAACAAATGAGTTTCATTAAACACACTGTTAACAGTTGAAAACTTTTTTGCAGTGGGAACGCTACGCTAGTACGCTTGTTCTATGGCTACCATACAATGCACTGGGGGCGATCCCAGTGACACCCATACCAGGGCAAATTACGAAAAGGCCATTTCCGATATTTGCCACTGACGGGAATCGAACCCGCAACCACCGAATTTTCATTTTTTTCCGTTCCCCAAGTAGTCTAGTAATTTGTTAGTAAAGTATCTGCCACTTGGCCGATAGAATTTGGGTGGGTATCTTAGAGCTTGCCAAAGGCCTTCAAGTGCTTGATTGATAAAACTTTAAAATTATATTTTACTTGACACAAGCTTAATGAGTAAAGTGATCTGTTACAAAATAATATAAATACTAAGTTTTGTTAATTACAGTAGTAACCTGTTCCTTCGCCTGCTGTTCCTCCTTCTCGCTCTCTTCAGGGTCGCGGTAGAAGAACAAGTCGACGACGACGTCCCAGCGCTGGTCGCGGGCGAGCACGCCGCGCAGCCTCAACACCTCGCGGGCCAACAGCCACCACATAAGACCGATGGAGTGGGAAGACTAGGGAATAAACAAAACTTATTAGTCAGCCAGAAGAGCAAGTGTCTGCGTTTGAACGTTGAATTGAGTGTTAAGTTGAGCGTTGAATTGAGCATTGAGTTGAGCACTGATTTCTGTAATGCAAATCTTTTATCTATGTGTGTGACCCATTGTATGTTTGTTTTACTGAACAGAGCCACTTGCTCACGCCAGTAGTGTCACACTGTTTCTCATGTTGCCTACATTATTTTGCGAAGAGCAACGGCTACGAACACTCATTGAAACTTTTCAAACATAACACATAATAAACTAAAATTACACTTTGATCTTTAAATAACATCATAGTACAAAATAATGAAAATAAGAATAGAAATTATAGAATGAAAATAAGGATAACAAATTATACCTTAGTGTTGCAAGGAATGGCAATGTCAACAAAACGGAGTGGCGAGTCTGTGTTGCAGAGTGCGATGACAGGAATGTTGACGTAAGACGCCTCTGTGATGGGCTGGTGGTCCTGAGCGGGGTCCAGCACGATCAGGAGACGTGGCTCACGGAAAGCAGCTTGGATCTGGACAACAAAACAAAAATATGTAGAGATGATAGTCCTGTTGTGTGAATATTTTTTGCGATATGCCAGTGATAATTGTGTAATTAATTCAGAATAACTTATAATCACACTGCATTAAATGCAGTCAGTGGTTCCTTAGTTGTTTATCATCATGTAGATCTAAGATTTATTGAAACATCACTACACCTGTGTATCCAATTCTTAATAATTTCTAAGCAAAAATCCTGTCTGGCAATTCTGTTGTAACAGATTCTCAAGAATATTGTCATATTATATGAAAAATCTGTCAAAGCAGAATTCCGAGATGTTTTTTTTTTTTTGCTTAGTATTTACTCAAAAATAAGAAAAACACTTGTCTAGAGATACAGAGCAAAACAGTTTTAGGGGTTTTGTGGAATGCTATGATTGATTCCACCAACTCATTACACCATCTGCTCAATATCATTGGATCCTACTTCCATTTAGGGATTTACCGCTCAAGTTGATCAATCCAACATTAATTTAATAGTAGAATCAGATGAGTTTACGGCAACCAAAAGTTCCAACATTGAACAACATTAAACAGTTGATTAATGGTGTGGCACTTAGCATGTTCCTGAAATGTAAAAATGATACAAATAATTTAGTAAATTACCTGGTTAGTGAAGGCACCAGGAGTGAAACGTCCGGCAATGGGTGTAGCTCCGGTGTGGGCGGCGAACTTCAGCACGGCGCGCTGGCCGAACGGACGTGACGAGATCACGAACACATCAGCTGGGTTCTCGATGGCCACCACGGCACGCGCAGCCAGCACTAACTTCTCCCAAGTACGGCGCAGGTTGATAACGTGGGTGCCGTCCGCACGACGCTTGTACACGTATGTTTCCATCTAAAAACATATTTATCGTCAATATGTTGCAAAAACAGAACATGTAGCGTGTTTAGGATTCGAAACCTCAGTTGGGAGAATAATTCAACAATAAAATTCAGACAAATTTTATGGAACGGATTCTGATATCATCATGTTATGACGTTTTTTAGGTTATGTTTAGGTTATGTTGAACGTTTCCCGGTAACTTGCCTGAAAGTGGACATTCTCCGACCCAAGGTGGGCGGTCGCCGCCAGCATCTTGGTGACATCCTCCTCGTTGAGGGTGAGTAAGTCTAATCCTCCCGACATCGTTGCGTTTATGTGAGTTACGACTAAACCTGAAACATGAACGTGACACCATGATTACAATTTATTGGGAAGTCCTTAGAAATAAATAATATAATTTATAGCAGCAACAATGGGTGTGTGTTTAGCATTTGTTTTTCGTTTGATAAACAAGCCATTGATTTGGAAATAATATAAAGATTTAAAAAACACTTACGCGTATAATGCCACTGGGAGGCGAATTGGACATAAAAGAACTGTCAAATCCGTCTGTCAGACAATTTAGCTTCAAATTTTGACAACATCAAACTTCATATTAGGTATAGTCTATGGTATGATACATGTCTTCTATCTCATTCTATTTATTACAATATGAAAGAGACACAAACTGTTCACGGCATTTCTCTATGGTTCACGGGGTGTACGGAGTAGAAAATGTATAGCTCGAACATGGAATATAAGGCCTTGGCCGCATAGCGGTTAAAAACCGCGCTGTTTTTTTCCCCGCAATTCTGTGTCCCATGGAATCATATTATGAATGTATCCGCACTTGCGGTTTTCAAACCGCACTGTACAAATTCGACGCGGTGCGGTGCGGTTTTAAAACCGCGGAATATTTTGTGCAGTATGGGGCCATCCATAAATTACTTCACACGTAAAGGGGGGGAGGGGGTCAACAATATGTGACTTTGTGTGACAAGGGGGGGGCGGGTCCTAAGTTAAGTGACGTCACATTTAAAAATCTAATATATCCAAGTATTAAATTCAAAATTTGAACTATTAACAAAACATTTTGAAAATTTCTGAAAATTGTAAGAAATATGTGGCGTCACACAGGGAGCGGGGGTCTCGCAAATGTGACCAGCTGTGACAAGGGGGGAGGGGTCTAAAAATCATGAAAATCGTGTGACGTAATTTATGGATGGCCCCATGAAGTTGTATGGCGATCACCGCATTGCGAGGGTCAGTCAGTGCTGCCAACTTACGGGTTACCCTCCCAAATTTAGGCGGTAACTAAGTGGGGCGGTGGTAACGCTAAAAAATTCCATTTTTTTTTAACGAGTCATAAACAATATAATTATTACAGAATACTATTTACTCATAATTATTAATTTATTATTTATATTTTTTATATTATTTTCTAGTAATTGTGTGTGTTTTTGACTTGAGCTTTAGGGACAAATCTTTCTGAGAGTTGGTAGGTATCATTGCGGAAATTTATTCGCAATGCGCGATAGGTAGAGTGAGTCGTATTTACTAGAACAGGTGCGAAGACTAGGTATTTTACGAAACTAGGTGGCACCTATTCCAATTTTGACAGTACTTAGTCTACCTAGTATTAGCGCTCAACACGTCCGCTGACGCACCAAGTACCAAGTACCGTACTGTACTGCGAGTTTGTTTACATAATTCCTAAGGAGAATGACATATTGTAAGCAATAGCGACATCAGAAGTGAGCAAAAGGCAGTTTTGTCCCCATTTGATCTCACGTATCGAGCCCTATTATGGATCTAAGGACTTAGTACGCGAACCATAGACGATAAGTACTTGAGACTAGGTGGACTAGGTGGAACAGGTGTTTTGATCACGTATTTTTAAATACTAGGAATAGGTGATGAAATACCTATTCCATGGCTCATGGCTCCAACAAGCTGGTGACAGGCAGGGTGAAAGGTGAGTGTGTGTGTCTCCCTCACACTAAGTTGCCATGCCTAAATAATATTGTAGTCATTGGTAGATTTGTATATTAATGGCTGTTGTTTCAACGAAGTATGTTGAATTCATACAGTTGATTTTTCATAATTTATTATATTTTTAGTACCTAGTAGGTGGATTAAAAGTTAGCAAGTTTAGGTATTAGTAGTACTCCTGTTTATGCAACAGCAGCGCGTGGACTACCTATTTCAGAAGATATTGAAATTAGATTATAAGTACCTAGGTAGGTAAATGAATTATAAGCAAGGGCAAGCACAAATAATTTATATGTATAGACATGCAAGTAACATTAACAGGATGGTGCAAGGCGCAGCCGTCTGGCACATGTTTGAGTTTTTTTTTAATATATTTTAGTGTAAATTGGGTATGTTTCATTTAATGAGTACGTTTATTTTCTTTACTCAAAAATGCTTATAATGTTGTCATTATTTTGCAAACCTTCTTCTAGCAAAGTAGACGTTGCTACCCTGCAAAAGCCAGCAGGGAGACAAAATATAATGTCCCTATTACTTCAACTGTAATACATTACGCCCGTGCCATTGCCATGGAAACATTCCAAACAGGTACCTATAGGTATAGTTCGTAAAAAAAAACTGATTGGCTGGTTAAAACGAGTTGGTCGTGCCGTTGCCATGGAAACGTAAAAAGGAAAAATAAACAGTTACAGATATATAGTTCGTAAAAATAAAAGTATAATTTGTGTTAATTGTTGTACCTACTTAGCTAGTTTTATTTAAACTAATAGTCGCATTTTTGAGTAAAGCACTATACACGCCTTGGTCCGCAATGACTGTACCGCTGGCCACGCTATGATGGCCTCAAGCTACGCTGTCGGCCTTCAAGCTTGGTCTTGCTGGCCGCGCTATAAAGGTCTCGACCTTCGATCTCGGCCTTTATTTCAGCTTGTCCATCAAGGGCTGCAATGCTGACCGCGCTGTGGAGGCCTGGAGCTGCGCTGCACCGCGTTTCGGCCATCAACAACGCGGTCAGCAATACACTCATTATAGCTACAATATTGTCACAGACTGTTAGGATGAATATTGTATTGTATTTAAGACCTGTTTTAGAATCACCCTTTAAATCGTCGGATAACTTACTTACCCATCAAATACATTTGATGTTTTTACAGATATTCTATTGGAAAACTGTAAAACGTCAAATTTATTTTGTGAGTTAAAGTTCGATTCTGAAACAGGCCCTTATAATATTTAATTAAATTAGGTATATTCAAGGAGGTAAGGTAGGTAGATAACAGGTAGTTAGTCTGCGCATCGTGCATGCATGATAATCATGAACGTATGAGCTGATAATCCATAAACATCTCTAGTTCCTCGCCTGTGGCCGCGCCCAAGCCAAGGAATGCCGCGCCACACTAGCAACCGGAATTATTGTATTCTCTTTTCTGGCAACACTGAATTTGTGACTGGTGATGTGACTGATGTGTGCTCTGTGATCAGACGATATTTTTTCCTAATAATTGCATTGAAACTCACTAATTTTAGATTTTTATGTAAAACAATACATGCATTATGATTACTTTACTTCCCTGACCCTAAGCGTCGATAGTAATACATATACTTTGAGAGTTATTTTGGTAATCGGTGACATTTTAGTGAAGTGCCTAATTTGATCATGGAGGCTATAGCAAAACACGATTTCACTGCAACTGCTGATGACGAGCTTAGTTTTAGGAAGAATCAAGTCCTCAAGGTACGTGAAGGTCTGCTGTGATGTGTCGTACTAGATTTTGATTCATAAGATGACAGGTTCTTTCTAGAATTTTTGATATTACAGATACTAAACATGGAGGACGATATGAATTGGTACAGGGCTGAATTAGACGGCAAAGAAGGACTAATTCCTAGTAATTATATTCAAATGAAAAGTCACAGGTAAACAGTTATTTTCAGTGTCTGTTTTATAAAGTGCTATACTTACCAATAAACACAAATAGTTCAAGATAATTTGGTTAGTAAAAACAAACTATGTAATAGTTATGTTTAGAATAACTAGAACCAGTTGTGTATCACATAAATCTTTACATTTGTGATGCATTCCAGGTCTTATACACTAACTCTGTACAAGCGATACGCATTCAAGGCATTACAAACAAAATTATTCACAACTGTTATGTGCTTATTGGAAATTTCATTGTTATTGGAAGTTCAGAAGCTTATTTTGTGCATGCATAATTCTTTGGAAACATTGAGAGAATATTTTGTCTTTGTAACTAGTTTTACTGGTATGAGTAATGGAACAGCTGATTCATAAATAAACTAGATGTTTATAAAAAATGTTTTCTTTTAGTTGGTATTACGGAAGAATCACAAGAGCAGACGCTGAGAAACTTCTAGCAAATAAACCAGAGGGTGGTTTCCTGATTAGGATCAGTGAATCAAGTCCCGGTGACTTCTCCTTATCCGTCAAGTGAGTTTGAATTTATTTTCCTTGTTGCTAAAATTCGTAATTCATTGGAAACAGTTTGTGATAGGGTAACAAACAATACATTATCAGTTGTCTATTTCATAGAATTTCTGTCACAATTCGCAAGTAGTTTATGAATCACACACATAGATAGCCATGCATTAGTTATATAGATTTGCTCATACGTATTTTATGAAATAAAGAAGCTATGTGCTTAATCACTAACTATAGAAATATTTCTTTATTAAACACTAGCTTTTGCCCGCGACTTCGTCTGCGCAGAATATAAATTAAAGAAATTCGATCCCAGATCCCGCATACCGTCCCCGTGCTCTATGAAAAATTAAAACAAATCTATCCCACGGGAATCATACATTTTACTGGGATCAAAAGTAGCTATTTCAGACTAAAATCGATATCTGTGCGAAATTTCATCCAGATCCATTCAGCTGTTCTGGCATGATTGAGTAACAAACATCCATCCATCCATCCTTCCACACTTTCACATTTATAATATTAGCGGGATGAATACAATATACCTTATTCTATTAGAACTCTATCAGGGTAAATGGTATATACTTAGGCTAGTTGAACATTTTAAAGGATAACATCTTTGTTAGTTTAACATCTCGTAGGTAATTGGCATCTCTCATAGAAATAAGATTGGTATGGTGTTTGTATGAAATGTTAGTACGAGTGATATCGATTAGGATGATACCATAGATTGTTTTGTTTAAATTAAAGAGATGGAAAGTGAAATGAGTATGTATAATTTACATGTCAAGTTTCTATTGTGTGCCAATGATAAATTTCTATGAGCACCGTCAGTATTGGAGTTAAAAGGCTGACTGTAACTGACTATGGTAGATGTGGTGAATGAATCATTCAAACAGAAAGGAATGCAAAACTGCTCAGTCAGTTAGTAGGTCTGAGCTATTCTTGAATTCTTAAAATAGCACCTTTTAAATGAAGACAAAGCAATAATAGTATTTCTTATCAGACTCTTTCTTATTGGCTGTCAAGATTATGTTAATGTTTTGTTTGTCATCTGCGTTTGGACCAGAGAATGATAACTTCATGGAAATAATTAATTGCAATATTGTATTGTAATTATTAACAATGGTTAGATTGATGCAGTTCCTAACTATGGCTTTCATAATCTGAGATAAAATTTAATGGATGGGTTAAACCATGTATGGGATTTTAACCATACCTTTGGGCTAGTTTAAACTAATTAATAGATTATACTCTCCATGAATGATCAACTACAATTGATATAAGCCACTAACTAATAACCATACGATAAGAAGAAGAACGTATTTTTTATTCAGATTGACACGTTTTTGTACACAATAAATTATTGTCCCATTAGTACAGTTTTTATGTCATACTACTGCAAAATTTAAACGACGTGCTGTCGCAGAGATAAAAACAACGTACAACCCTCTTGTTTGAATAAGCCAGCTGTAGACGAGCCCCTATCTTTAAAATCGGTTTAGACTCAAGGTCACCCCATGAAACTCGTAAAAGTCGCCCCGAATTATACTGTATTACTTTGTATGTTTGACCGATATATTATTACAGACTCACAGAGCTAAAAATGACTTAATATGAGACAGTCTAGTCTAGTCTGGTAATATATGAATATTTGACAGCAACTCAAATATGAGAACTGCTTAATGTTGTCGCGGTAAACCAAAAAAGATGAGGCCTTTGCCCAGGAGTGGGACAGCCTCATAGGCTAATAAAAAAAAACACAAGATCTAACGCCTTCTCCAAAATTGAAATAGGGTCGCCTGCGCGTCTAAGGTAGCATTTCCAACATAAGCTGTGCTTTATTATTGACACCCGTAATTTAATTTAACCGGTTCGGCCTAAATTTGAATGGACATATAGCATCTGACACTGACCTCCGTGCTTCAGACGTACGTGCAGAAAATAAGACATGTCTCACGTCTAGAGAATACAATCCCGAGCATGTTTTTCAATCCCGGGATTTCGGGATTTTTGATGCGTAATCCCGGGATCCCGGGGCTATCCCGGGATTAGACTATGTGGTACCTAATTGGGCTTTAATAAAAAAAACTTGAGTAATTTCTTAAAAAATATTTTGAACACACAACACAAATCAAAACAATAGTAAGAAAATAAAAATACAAAAACAAATAACCAAAGGTACTTTTGTAAGAAATAAAAAAGACAAAAACAAAAAATCTATTAGAATTTCGAAAATACAATCGCAGAAATATCAAAGCATCCAATGTTTGACTTCCAAGCCTGCTTCGTAGTTTAATGCCAACATAAGCAGCAGCTGCAAACGCTCGCTGGGGTTCTCCAACCAGTACAACAAGACAATAGATACTTATATACGGTTTGTAAGTGATATCCACGTATTCCTCCATTTTCAAACAGTCTCATTTCACGTCTAATACTAACTAGACCTGTTTGTGGCAATCCCGAAAATCCCGAGATTAGCCAAGTACAGTCCCGGGATTTTCGGGATCAGAAAACGGCCGGGATCCCGGGATCCCGGGATTCGGGATCCCGGGATTGTATTCTCTACTCACGTCTCACACAGCACACTCCAATGAGACCGGGATCGCACCGGTATGGCGACTGCAATGCGACGACGATCTACTCGTATAAGCAAATCGCGTATGAGATGCGGCTACTATAGGGGCGGTATTATTGGGGTTTCATCGCCGTCGCATTGTAATCGCTTTACCGGCACGGCTCCGGCTTGATGGTTGAATTTCGGGATGTAATAAAGCTTGGTTATGGGGCACAATTACCTAAGATTGCCAGTTGATGAATTAATTATGTTGTCTATGTGCGACTAAAGTACATTTGACACACCTAAAAAAATGTTGTCTCTTTCACACATACCCGCGTTCGGAAGGATGGTGATTAATTTGGTTTCTGTCTTTATTATGGCTTCGATATAGTAGGTATAATCAGTGACGTTAATTGTTCCTTCACAGAATCCGATAGCTTGATATTTTTGTTTATAAATATGCCTATTTTCCTGTTGTAAATGGGTGATATTTTTTATCTTATTCGTCAATATTGACATTTGGGAGACCCTCTGCGTTCTTTGACCTTTGGGGTTTTATATTTCGAGATAGATAATCGCATTTGGTCCGGGGCACGTAAAAGGTAAGTACCTGCTTAGATGTAGTCTCAGGCCCGTATTAATAAATCGATCTTAAGATTAAAATCGAACTTGAGATGCTGTTTTAGACAGATGTTCCATACATTTTACGTTAAAACTGCATCTTAAGATCGATCTTAACTCAGATGTAGCTGCTGCCGGCATACCTACTGTTGAATATTCTGGGATTAAATTTATAGGTAGGTACTATGTAGGTACCTAATCAAATAAGTTTTTACTCGTACCTAAGTTAAGGCCAACGAGAATCGTGACCAAATGTAACCAAAACCAGTGCAAGATGATTCGCTAATGCAGGATTACGTAACTAGGGTACAAGGTTAAGGTAACTATAATCTGTTCTGGATAGTGATGGGATGTTCTCGAGAACATTCTCACCCTCGGAAACTTACTCGTGAGAATTTTTGAGAATCTTATATTTTGGGTGACGTTATCCTAACTTTCAATCTTAAAAACAATTAAAACCACCATACTTGCATGTTTAATGAGGTTTATGTCTAGTTTAACATGCTTCAGAAGATAAATTCGCGAAGATTCGCACGATTAAGTTTCCGAGGGTGAGAATGTTCTCGAGAACATCCCATCACTAGTTCTGGAGAAGTGCTTGGTTGTGACTCCGTTATGAACAACCCATAATGAATAATACTATACTTAGGGCCTGTTCCAGAATCGTCAGTAAACTCTTATCCACCAGATAAATATGGCGTTTTGACAGTTTTCCCATAGAATATCTTTACATAGTCATGTTTTAGGTGATTCGTATCGCTTCTCGTTCACCTTACTTTTCATGCGTTACGTTGTCAAAATATTGTCGTTGTTTTGGTCAAGAAAAATCATGGATTTGATGCAAAACAAGTATGCAAGCGATTTGAAAATCTCGGAATGTTCAGCGAACTATGTTGCTAACCGATTTATTCGGTTTTAATTCCCCAAAACAACTAACTGCAAGAAATGAATAATGAATCGGCCATAGTTGTGGTCTCCTCAACAGCATCATTACTTATTTTCCTCTACATAATAACAAATTACCGCACAAATTTTCTTTCCTACTGGATACATATTTTAATGATTAGGTAACTTACCTACTGCTATAGTTGTAATGAATGACTAAGTATCAACCTGGTTGGTTTTAACACCGGCTTCCTTATAAGCACCTTGTCGAATATTCAATCTATTCAATAGCAAAGTGGTCCATATGAGGTGACGCACTAGAAACAATTTCATTAGAGTTTAAATTGGTAGTTAATAAAAAAATAATGTCTGGGACTCGGGTGCGTGTGACTCACGCTTCGGCACCGAGACGTTTATTTTGTCTTGCGTGTCTTGGCATCTCGCATTAGTCATATTCATCTCAATACTCAAATCGGTCGGTATTGACGATTTGCTTCACCTACGTTCTAAAACTATTTCGTGTATGACATCATAAGGTACGATCAATTTATGTTACTATAATTTGAATTAACCTCTGAATTTTATTATAAAACTTCCTGAAAATATTACTCACTTGCATAAAATAGTGACCTATTTGTTTTGTATGCATGTTCGCAAGATGACATAAATATTGGGTACATTACATATTCATATATTGCTTTTCCTTATGTGTTTCCTGGAAATGAATTCAGAATTGTGTGTTATACCCATGGACCAGTTACTAAGGGGACTGGCCCTAAGCAAGTCGGCCGAGTGGTCGGCCTAGTAGGGTAAGTACGCCAGTTTTCGACCAGTTAGTGGAGTTGTCAAGTTCGGGAAGCGAAACAAAAATGTTCAAGTAACATTTTTGGTAAATAATCTATTTCAGTCTACTTCTGATATACTCTATTTTCATAAAAAGTAAAGATGTTTATATTAATGCCTACAGTTTGTTTTATATTCAGATAAAAAGCTGAAAATGGCGATTTGCCCAGTTTTCGACCGCAAAATCTAGTTTACGACCGTTTATTTACCAGTTTTCGACCACTTCCTAAAATGAGAGATTCAATAGGAAACATATGGTAGAGGCTATTATAAATGTTTATCTGCCCTGGTTTCGCCATTACAAGGTCTCCTCAGACGGTTTCCAGCCTCCTTGCACCCTCGCTTCACCCGCCGGGCTGTGCCCAATGTTACACCCACCACGACGAAGAATGGTGAATGCAACGCCAAGAACGGTCCGGCAGGCGAAGCGAAGGCACGAAGGAACTGGAAACCAACTGAGGAGACCCTGCAATGGCAGACCCAGGTGCACTAGTGCCCGAGAAGACCGCTATATTGTTTCCACTGTGTTGAGAAATCGCATCCTCACTTCTGTTAAAGTCCAGCAACAGCTTCTTCAGACCCGAAGTACATTAGTGACAGTACAGTGAGAATAAGACTTGCTAATGCAAACCTGAAGTCTCAAAGGCCAGCAAGTGGTCCTAAACTCGAGAGAGAGCATCAAGAAGCGAGACTGCGCCATGCCCATGAACACATACAGTGGGGTGAAGAAGAATGGGCAAGAGTTTTGTTCACTGATGAGTCTCAATTCTCTCGATTCACTTCTGATGTAAGGCAAAGAGTCTAGAGGCGACCTGGTGAGCGAAACAATCAAGCCTGCTTCACAGAAAAAGTCTAATACGGTGGAGGCTCTTTACACGTATGGGCTGTACAGCAAGTCGCATAGAGCTAGTGGCCATAGAAAATGGCACCCTGACTGGGGAATGCTAGAGATCATTAATGAGTATGCAGAGCCATATTTAGTAAATATGGGTGATGGATGGATACTGATGCAGGATAACACCCGGCCACACACCATTCGGGTCATACAAGAGTACATTCAGGAGCTTGGTATCAGCTTAATGGCTTGGCCATCAAAAAGTCCGATCCCAACCCAATCGAGCACGCCTGGGATGAGCTCTGGAGGTTGGTCGGAAGCCGGAGATTACCTCCTACCACCCTCAGGGCGCTCAAACCGGCCTTAATGGAAGAATGGGAGAATATTCCCCAACATCGTCTCCGAAACCTTATCTTCAGTAGGCCAAATCAGCTCGAAGCTGTAATCAGAGCCCAAGGGGGCAATACCAGTTATTATAATGTAAATAAAACGTACTTAAAACATACTTATAAATAAACAATTTTTAGAGAGGGACCCACCACTCACCTTCGAAATTGTCAACCTCCAAAATTATAAACCAAATGAATTGATCGATAATACAAGAAGCCAAGAAGACCGAACTCCCTGTCATTCGAGAGTATGTCGGTCCTGAGTCATGGACCCTAACAATTAGCAATTCTCAGCAGAAAAAGCGAATCTAAAATGAATTCGACACGTGTTTCGCCTCTAAACGAGGCATCCTCAGGATGGTTGGGCTGCGACTGAGCACAGCTGATGGTTGGGCTCAGTCGCCAAAGTTACGCCTGATTCCTTCAATTATATTTATAAATGTTGAGTATTTGGCCAGTAAGTTAAAAATGGCAATTTTTTGGTTTTTATCTTTTTAGAGTTAATAATGTATAACTCCAAAGAAAGCACCTGAAATTTGCTATAAAATGTTTTTTATTTCAAAACTCTAACTTCTATAGGTTAGATTAAATTGCAATTTTAAAAGTGTTGTACTAAGTTTTGAAGGCCAGTGTATTTTAATTTCATTTCTCAACATAATGTAAATCAATAATCACAGCAGTAGCATATAATAATATTAAAAAATAGCCATCAAACATAGCTTTTCAAATGGTCGAAAACTAATCGGAGCATTTTATAGACACCCAGTTTCCGACCACTTATTTTAATTAATTTTGGAAGAAAATGTATTTGTATATAATATTGTAATCTGGAGGGTATAATGGGATTAACGTTGTGAATTATTTTTACAATTTTCGTTACAATTCTTTAGCTAAGAAATAAAAATGGTCGAGAACAGGGCTACGCTCCACAGCTAGTTTTATTTTCGACCACGAGCGATTTTAGACATCTGTAATTTTTAATAGAATCAGATTTACTTGGACGGAAACTGGCTATTAAAATGTACGAAGCCATAAGGTTCAAAGTCATAAAATGGTTTTCGTTACTTTTCATACATAATTGAATACGAGAATCAATCTACTTAGCCACGATAAGCTCATTTCCGACCGCCCGGTCGGAAACTGGATTTTCTAACAAAATGCTTGTCTTGTTCTCGACCACCTAATATTACTATTATAATAATGAAATCAAAGTAAAAACATGTGTAGCCATCGTTTAAAGATCATAAATAAGGATTACAAAGAAGAAATAAAGCTAAAAACAATAATAAACTAAGTAAAACTTGCTGTGAAAGTTGCGGCGCGCCACTATTTTTTTTGCACGAATTGACGGGTGCGGACCCGTTCGTTGCGTACCACGAATTAACTATTTTTTTGCCATTCAATCGCTTTCGTAAGTGAGGATATATCCATGCATGTGTATAGTCAAGACGTTTGGGTACTACTGAAACATATTTTTATGAATGGTTGAGTGTCAAGTTTTCTATTTTTTGCCTTTGAATATAAAGACCCATCTAAAAGGTCGGAAACTGGACGTGGTCGCCAAACTGGCGTACCTACCCTACTAACATCGACATAAAACGAAGTGAGTAGTTCAACTATTTACCGGTAAATAGTAAAATGAAAATGAAAAAACAATGACCACTTTTTTTTTCATACAAATATCTAATAAGGGCACCTCTTTCTTTAGCCTTTACACTGTGGTTATACCTACATAAAAAGAACTAACATAGTAATTGCACCTCACAGTAATAATATCTCGGTGTACTAAATCCAGTATACCTAAATGAAAACGAAAGAATGTGGGAATATCTAATGTGCGAACATTCAAATACCCTTGACCTGTGCTATTGAACCGTACATTTACCCTAGCCGAATACCTACCAACGCGCATTGAAGAAATATTAGTGAAAACAGTATGACGTGTGTGAGAACGGTAATGTTAATTCATATTACGATAGAATTAACTCTTTGAATATGCCTACGGGCCCTTCAATCAAGGGGTATTCCAGTTATGGTTTACCCTGGCCTGGTCCGGTTTAGCGAACTGGAGAAAGTAGCGAATGTGAAAATCAATGCAAAATATGCCGATATATGAACTTTTCTCTAGTTAAACCAGTTTCCTGTCAAATAGTATGAATCAGCGGTAGGTACGGAGTTTGCGCTGAAACCAGTTTGGGAGTTTAGATTTTAAATGGGGCCTCATTTTAGTTGAAACATACCGCTTAAATAATTTGTTTTAGTCTGGATAGTAACAATTAATGTATTAAGAGAACGAATTATATATTTCAACTGTAAAAACAAATTAGGTAGGTACATATCTTCGAATCGGACCAACCAAAAAAATCTAAAAGCTTACCTGGAATGGTAACGTCAATAATATCTCAAAACACGATACACATTTTCTTATTAAATTCATAAGAAGGCATTATTCACCGGAAGATGAGCCGTATTGGCAATACCGACATGTTTTCAACATTATTTTCCGCGAGCGACTTAGTCGTACTATGCCCATGGACTCCGTTTATTTAGGACAAATAATAAGTACAGTCAGTACAATAAGAAGTAGCAGTGGTAGCCGATCGGTTAAGCACGCGTCTTGCGGGCTTAAGGTCCTGGGTTAATACCCTGGCTCACACCTCTGGATTTTTCGAAATCTATGTGTGAATCATAACTTTAATATGATTATCACTTGCTTGCGGTGAAGGAAAACATCGTGAGGAAACCTGCATGTCTTAGACATGTGAAATCCACCAACCCGCACTGGGCCAGCGTGGTGGATTATGGCCTGAATCCCCCTCGCATTGAGGGGAGCCCCGTGCCCAGCAGTGGGACGTTAAAAGGGCTACATTTTTTTTTTATAATAAGTACAGACACATGTCTTACTCTTTCTTGGTAATGGCTTTATTTTAAAGCGCCAGTCACTATTTACTCAGCCAGTAGTTTTAGCCAATTCTGTTAATCTACATTATTTTTACCTCTATCTCACTATTAGTTCAATCTATATATATAAAAATGAATCCCTATTTCATGTCATTACTTGACGCGAGAACCGCTGGACTAATTTAGATGATTTTTTTTTTAGATTATTCCGTTAAGTTCAGGGAAGGTTCATACATTAAAAAAAATGGAAAAATTGCCCGGAAAGCGCTAAAAACCCATATTTTACGTATGATTCAAATTACTTTCAATAGATGGCGTAATGAACGCCGGTGTCAGATGGCGGATGGCGACTATAAATTCTTGCAAATTTATTTCATCGGCAATTCATCACAAGAAATCGATCCGCGTTGTGCACATAAAGCCGAAAACCCACCGCGGCGCACGGAGAGGCCACGCACACGCTACGCACGTCGGTCAAGCTTCGCTTTGCACGAAAATGTATGTCACCGTGTCCACCGCGGCGCACGGAGAATGACGTCATCCATATATTTTCTTGCAGAACGTAGCCGTGGCCGTGTGCGTGGCCTCTCCGTGCACCGAGGTGGGTTTCAGGCTTAACAGTTCAGTGTCGATAAATAAAGGGATGAATCGCTAAATTTGTTGCTAAGCGCAAAACTCGAGAACGGCTGGACCATTTTTTTCTTAATAACCTACTGTATCCCACTGCTGGGCAAAGGTCTCTCCCATCTTCTTCCATCCATCGCGGTCATGGGCTCTTTCATACCACCCGTCTAGAGGCCGAGGCCGGGCGTCGAGGTCATCGTTCCACCGTTTTTGGGTCTACGTCGGCGATGACGGTCGTGCTTTGGGACCCCACTCGATGATCGCTTTGGCCCACCTTTCTGAGCACATTCGGCTCAGATGACCCGCCCAGGTCCACTTAAGTGTAGCTGTTTTCGCTCCTACATCCGCGATAAGGGTTATGGAACGCAGCAAGGTGTTCCGCACCCTATCAGTGTGTTTTACACCCAAAATGCTGCGCTCCAATGCTCTATGGTAAACCGTCAGTTTGGACTTCTGAGCCTCGATTACTGACCATGTCTGGGCGCCGTAGGTAAGAACGGGCAGGATACACATGTCGATGGGTCAGTGGAAGGTTGCCCTTCATGATGGACTCTATTACTAAGCCTACGCTGTCCATCCGTCATCCATGTCTGTTAGCGGGCTGTATCTCACGAACCGTAATAGCTATAGTTGAAATTTTCACCTAACGTATATTTCTGTTGGCGCTACAACAACAAATACTAACAATAAAAAATAAATATAAAATTAAGGGGGAGGGGGGACTCTATTACTAAGCCTACACTGTCCGTCCGTCTGTCATCGGGCTGTGTTGCGAACCGTAATAGGTAGAGAGTTAAAATTTCCACAGAAAGTGTATTTTTGTTGCCGCTACAACAGCAAATACTTACTAAAAATAAAATAAAAATTGAAAACAAAGGGGGTTCCCATACAAGAAACTTGATAATTTTGGCGTTTTTATTCTACGGTGGTACGGAACCCTTTATTTGCGGGAAAGGAGAAGAACAGACAACGAACGGGGAAACGGGGGGGGGGGGGTTAGTTCTTTTTCGGACAACATTAATTCTGAGGCGGTACGAAGTTCGCCGGGACAGCTAGTTAGTTATACAAATATTGTTTTCAGTTTACGTCATAGGAAAATAAACATATGCTATTTACCACGTCTGGCGCTCACAGTGACAAGATTATCCTATAATGGGATAAATAATACGTAGCAATTTATCCCCGAAGAAATTTGTACTGTGTGAGTACTAAATTGGGGTACAAATAATGTAGACTCATGTATCTAATCGGCTTTACCATTATAACTTAACTTGCTAAGCAACTCAGATAATTGCCTTTTTCCTATTATGACCACGCTTTAACTGATTCGCAATTGGTCCGCAATCGCACAAATGAACGAATGCCTTTTAAGGCTAGCGGGAGCATAATTCAATTTTGCTCCCACGGGAGTTTGTTTCTCCTTCCCGATTGGTGGAAAAACACTTGTCTTTGGGCTGGGGCGCGGCGCACGAGCGCGGCCGGCACAGTGAGGAGCCGCGGACCGCCCGGCGCGCGGCTCCTAACTCGACACTATAGAAATATTGCTTCATCACACCCATGTGATGGCAACGCGCACTGTCATGTACATTTTTCTTTTAAGACGAGGGTTCGAAATTTGGTTGATTTTCTATTCTACTTTTTCTTTAAGTAAGTATGTGAACTAGGAATCTTATATTTAGATGTATGATTTTTGACTATATTATCTTGAGTATCTTTAAATCCAAATCACGATTTGATGAAATTTTCTCGATAAAAAAAAATTATGAATAGAGCTCTAATTATTTACAATTTTCCTTGCTACCACGATGTTTTTACGATTTAGATCACGAAATTATTTCTAAAACATAGCAAATAATGATATCTAAACTACCCTTCAACCATATTTTAATTCATGAAGTAGTTTTTTTTTAATTCAAGTAAATGTGGTTTGGCGCTTACGTTGTTTATTTCCGAGCGCGCGCACAATATCGCCATCTCACATTTTAAGTACTTGAACTAACCATGTCTCTCTCTAACTTTGTATTGTCAGTGTCCGCTCGGACTTGTTCGACGTCGGACCTGTGAAGGATTTTTTAAAAAATATTACGGTCGTGCCACATTACAGGTACAGTACAGTATTTACAGTCCGCCGACGCCTATGATAAATAAATAAATATCCTTGGAAATTCTTTTACACATGACTACCTGATCCCAAACTAAGCAGAGCTTGTACTATGGAAACCAGATAACTGATATTACTACATATACTACTTTTTGTTTGTAAATACAAACTAAATATACACTTAATTACACCTAGACTCGGGACATGCGGACATGTTCATGCACACAAATGCATGTCCTGGGCAGGAATCGAACCTACGACCTGCACTGCAGCGTGATTTTCGTTTGCTTTTCCTTGCCTTGTGTAATTTCTTTTCATCTCTTGTCATTTTGTGTCATCTCTTGTCATTTCATAGTTATTCGTGTCATTTCTGTAAAAAATATACGGTCGAATTGAGAAACCTCCTCCTTTTTGAAGTCGGTTTAAAAACTCCCTATTTCGCTTACTGTTATATACTTGCAGCATGGTCTTGGGCCGACAGTGGGAATACATTGCTTGTCAAAACAATGGAGTCGCTTTATTGCGTTTGTTGTAGGTATGGATGGGCAAGTAATAAATATATCATACATCAATAAATTATCGTAAAAAATAACATTACAGATATGGATAGGAAAATGTTTGTCCGTCCTATTCAATCTATTATATTATAAACGAAAGTAACTCTGTCTGTTACCTTTTCACGGCTAAACCGCTGAACCAATGTTGATGAATTTTGGTATGGAGATAGACTGGGTCTTGGCGGAGAACATAGGCTACTTTTTAGGGTTCCAAAGGGTGCTAACGGAACCCTATTACTAGGCCTACGCTGTCCGTCTGTCTGTCTGTCCGTCTGTCAGCGCGGGCTGTATCTCACGAACCGTAACAGGTAGAGAGTTGAAATTTTCACTGAATGTGTATTTCTGTTGCCGGTGCAGAACAAATACTAAAAATATAATAACATTTAAAAATAAATATCAAGTCTCAAACTTGATATTTTTGATGTGTTTATTCTACGGTGGTACGGAACCCTTTATGTGCGAGTCCGACGCCTTCAGATCTTATGAATGTTTTCTTGAAATAAATATAGTGTATTTTAAGTAATTAACTGGCTAACCCTCAAGTCCTACCTACCATGTTAGGATCTTTTTCGTTCTAGGGGTGTAAACCGTGATTTAACGAGTTAATGTGATAATTTTTGTATTTAAATTATTCAATTCAATGTATTTGTTTCAGACATAGTCCAATATTGATTATTAAAATTATTATAATTTCACAATAAATATAAAACAATAAATAAAAGTAAAATTAAATTTAAAAAAAAAAAAAATTTTTTTTCATGTTTTATCATTAAAATACAATATAATATAACATAAATTAAAATAAAATACAATAAAATAAAAACCTACCCCTAATTAAACAAATACCGTCCGCGTGGGATACTGGCTGCATGTCCTCCCTGTATTCAAGCTGTTCCTGTTGTCAAGCGAATTTTTTGAGCAAGGAAAGAGCCAGCCCTCTTGTCACCTGTGGCGGTAACCAGTCTAAGGGTGATTTTGATAGATAAAAAAATAAAGATAAAAAGATAAACAAAAAATAAATGCATGGTTAAATCAATAAAATTAATAAAAACTGAAAATTAAATTAAAAAATAAATTAAATATGGTAAAAAAAAATATTATGACACCGCTGATGACTTCATGATCGGCATCGAAGTTAAGTACCAAAGTATTCCTTTGCCTACGAAACATGAAAAAGATACTCATATCCGGCAGTCAGTCACTGACACAGAGTATGTACATTTTTACCCGACTACGGTGGGCGGAGGGTTATGATTTTGACCGATATGTATGTATGTTCATCTGCTCCCGTATAACGTCCAAACTATTTTTATATCATAATAATTTGACTAATGAGATATCGTTGGACGCGTCTGGATCGTCCGCTGGTTATAGGCTATTATACGATCGAAATATTGTTATACGTATCTATCAGCATATTGTAGGTATCGTTTGTCTTCTTTTGACTTACTTTGTCTTCAGCAATAAAAACAACATAGAAATTAAATTATTTTTTTCATATACACTCGACATAAAAATCCCATATAAAACGAAAAAAATATATTTGAATATTTTCATCCATTTCATCTATTTTAAAAGGTGCACTGGGACATATTATTTTAATTGTACGAATTAAACAATATTGTTCCTTCAAAAAATAACTATACTATAGTCTACTCCATAGCTGTTCTGTCCTAGCTAAGCGAGAGGGGTATATCCTTCGGCAGCTCACGCGACGCTAGCCACACCCCGAAACTAAAATTCATTTTTTTCTTGTATCGTCTTAATTTCTTTTGTCTCGGTTTAGTAAGTTTAAGTTATTGCAAATAATAATGAAAAATGAGTTCGAGTAATGATGTGATGATATATTATTTGTTTGAATACTACATAATATTATGAGAGTTTCGAGTAGGTAGAGGTACAAGTAGCTTTTTCTTTTTCTCATAGGTAGTGATGAAAAATAGTATGTATCATTCGGGGCCAAAATATTTTGTCCTCGGGCGGCGTATATTGAATTCCTCGCAAAGCTCAGGATTCTACTTGAGAATCCTTCGCATTCCTCTGAATTCAAAATAACGCCCTCGCGGAACAAAATATCACTTTGGCCCCATATAACACAAATAACTATTTGTCCCCTTGTGACACAAATAACTATTTCTTATTCTCTCTTAAGCATTAAGAAAGAGAGAAGACTCAGTGCGACATAATCCTTGACAAAAGTTTTGTCTTGGGTGTATGCATAGCTCACGGAAAGTTCGGGAGCTCACCGAAAGTTCGGAAATTGGGTATCCCGTTCCAATCTAAACTCAATTAACGTTACTGTAAGTTTTAATACCCATTTCTCTCCTTACTCATCAGATGTCCAGACGGCGTACAGCATTTCAAGGTACTCAGAGACGCGTCCAGCAAATTCTTCCTCTGGGTAGTGAAGTTCAATTCCCTCAACGAACTGGTGGACTACCACCGTACCGCGTCGGTCAGCCGCCTGCAGGACGTCAAGCTCAGAGATGTCGTGCCCGAGGAAGTAAGTGTAAACTATCTGTCCTTATCTTATCGATGTAGGGTCGCCGCAATGTCTTTCTTCTCCATCACTTTCTATTTATCACCAGAAATAAATATGCAACTGTAATTTGGAGAGGTTATATTTCTTGACCAAATTGATAGCAGCTATAAAGACTCGTCCGAACCACTTATTAAAGGTTTACCCCCATCCTTTCGACTTGCGCTGAAACCTATAAAATCTGGTATTAAATTATAAAGTGCATATATCTCAACAACCCAGTACATCATTGGCCGCATACACAAGCCACGAGCAGCCGCGCCCGAGTAATCAGATATGACGTCATGTCTACGAGGTCAGAAATAAAAACTGATGGCACGGGCGCACCGCTCGGCTTATGTAAACGCACCAATTGTTTTTAGATATAAAAAATATGGACTTTCAACTTCGTACATAAAATGTGTACCTATGTTTACGAATCTCTCAAAATGAACTTTTTATACGACCTGAACACAGTTGGTTTATGTCTCGCCGTGTATTTTAAACTGGTTGGATATTAAACAACTGCGTTTGCGCTCAAACCCTAGCCGATTGCGCAAGCACTAGTTTCTGGGTCTTGGGAAAAGATATTATCAGTTATTGGTGCCCATTCTTTAGCCATTTACGACAGGTACCTACGTTAAGTAATGTAACAGGTAGTTATACTGGAAATGAACTACGTCTCCTTTCCCCACAGTAAATAATACTGCCCTATTCACACACTAACGTATTTAGGAACTTTTGCTATGAAAAAATATCAAACTTCGAAAGTTCCGAAATGAACATTTTGTTCCGTGTGCAATTCAGCATTCTGCAAATAGTCTGGAGTAGGTTTCATTCTATACTTAATAATTGTTTTTAAAGCACCTATGCTACTACCTGTTTTGGTTAATTTAGGGATCCTGGCATCTTTATTTAAACATACATCCCACCTAAATTAATAGGGCCAGTGTAAATGTCACGACTTTCATCCCCGTTCGGGGGTAGTCAGAGGCTTGAGTGACCATACACCACCACATTGTGGAGGTATTAACCAACTCAAAGCCCACGTTTCACCAGATAGTTAGAACCCAACGTGACAGGTGGTGAACCTTGTCGCCGTGTATACAGGAACTGACTATTACCTAATCCCGAGGGATAGCTAGGTTTCCTCACGATGTTTTCCCTCACCGTAAGCGAACTGTACATTATGCACATAGATAAAAATTCATCTATTGGTGCATGCCCTACCGGGGATCGAACCAGATAGGGCCAGTATCAAGTATATATAAAAAAAATAGGTCAAACCCTAGCACAAATAAGTCAGTCTAAACAAATAGGTCAATAGCAACAACAAACTTAATTAATAACAATACAAAACATTGAAAACCTATTGGGTGACTGTCTATTTTGGAAAACCAAAATGGAAACCTATTTATCTCGTTTCCTATTCGCATTTACGACCCATGGGACGACATTAAAGTTTATGGGCTACTCCGATTCAATACTAAAGTTTAAGATTTCATTACGACTTTCAGATAATGATTACAGCCCCCCTAGTTAAGGGCTTCGATGTTTATAACAAACATTTCGCGGGCAGATATACCTAACTTTCATACCTGCCCCTCAAACTAAGTGGCTTTGACTACAAGCGTTTCTACAAATCGCTACACTTCATCTATGGAAATGTCATAAGTCACGTGATCGACTTATCGACTTGTATTGTCATTCCCATACATTTTAGCATAGCAATTTAGAGAAACGCTTGTAGACAAAGCCACTTGGCTAGAGGGGCAGGTATGAAAGTTAGGTATATCTGACCGCGAAATTTTTGTTATAAACATAGAAGTCTGTCGGTTAAATATTTAGGAAAGCTTTCAAAGTTCACCAGGAGTAATGGTTGTGCATTAATATTTCGATTAGCCTTCCTGTTAACCGATAATTTCGGGTTAATGTAGGTAACAGAAATCAGTGCAATATTCAATGCCGTTTTGTCATCATATTAAAATAGATTTGGTTACTACACGTTGTTATTATAGTAGGTATTGGTGCTGAGTCAGTTGGTACAAAAACTAGTCTAACAAAAGCCATTACCAACAAAGTGGGAGACATGTAACCGTTCAAAATAGTGTGTCCTACTAAACGGAGTCTATGGACACAGTACGACTCAGCCGTTCTCGGGAAATAATGTTGAAAACATGTCGGTATTGTCATTATCTGGTGAATAACAGAAATCAAAATGCCTTTTAAATAGATTGTCGGATGGCGAGTGCGATAACAGGTGTGTGAATTTCGTTTCATGTAGTGGTGCGCTGAGCACTAGTCTAGTGATTGCAATGTTAGGAGGTACCGTATCTGCTATTATACTACATCAATATCTTTAACAAACTAATATTGCCATCCTTGTCATATTCGTTACTTAGGGGCCATCCATTAATTACGTCACACGTAAAGGGGGGAGGGAGTGAGGGGAGAGAATGTGACATTGTGTGACAAGGGGGTGGGAGGGGTCCTAAATTTTGTGAAATCACATTTAAAAATCTAATATATCTAAGTATTCAAAGGAAATTTGAATTTTTACGAAATTTTTTGAAAATTTCTGTAAATTATAAAAAATATGTGACGTCGCACAGGGAGGGTGGGAGGGGGGTTCTCGCAAATGTGACCAGCTGTGACAAGGGGGGAGGGGTCTAAAAATCATGAAATTCGTGTGACGTAATTAATGGATGGCCCCTTACCAGCAAGACAGAGATATGTTTGATGTATCTTTAATTTTTTAACTCAATTTTTTTAAGAAATTTTCTCGCCGTATGTTCTCGTTCCATTTCCATTATCCCGATTAGTGAACGGTCAATACATTTGTGTGTGGAGGCACGCCGTGGTGTCTGTGTAAATAGTTCGGCCGCACTGACCCTGATAGAGTAACGAAAATAACCCGGTCAGACATGGATTCCTATAATGATTGCTATTGACCGAATACTGCCTCCTGTAACATAGTGCTGGTTTAAACAAATTACCTATTCTAGAAATGATTGATTCTATAAACGCTTGATTCTACATATTACCGACTAGCTGTACCCTAAATATTACTCACGTTAATCCCGCTTTAATTTCCCGCGGAATCCTAATTATTTTTCGAAAATAAATAAAAATAAAAGTAGCCTAAGTTACTCCATGTAACATCAGCTTTAGCAGCAGCTTTTCAGCGTTTCGCAGATTACCCGGAATAAACATACAGACAGTTTTTTTTTTAAATGGTTTGTTTTGTAAGTAACTATGTACTTTCATATGCATTTAGTGAAAAGCTGTTATTTTGATATTACAAACAGACACTTCAATTTTATTTATTTGTATAGATTCTTCTAATAAATAAATCTCTCCAGACTATTACACCAAGATTTTGGTCTTAAACTAAGGAACGAGTGCTTGCGAAAAGGCAGTGGGTACTTTAGAATAGACAGACGATCCCAGTGACACCCAGACAGGACAAATTCCGATGACCTTTTCCGTTTGCTTCTACGGGAATCGAACCCGCAACCTCACGATATTGGCTGCCTACTCCGAAATACGAAACGAAACGCTTCAGCTGACGGATCGTACGTTTTCCTACTCCGCTAGTCAGAGCTTCGTTTCGTTTGTACTACTAAACGGTATCCATGGACGTAGTTCGACTCGGTCCCTCGTGGAATATAATGTTGAAAACGTTGTTGTCGATACGGATCATCTTCTGGTGAATGATGCCTTCTTATGTAAGTAATTAAGTTAATTGTCGAATGGAGATCCGTAAGGAATTGCGTTGAGAATGCAGATTTGTAGAGCTAAGAAATCCATAACATACAGTGCAAAAAATGTAGGTCTACGACAAAAATTTACGAAGCTGTGACCGAATTACTAGCGAAGTTCGCGCGCGGTTGTTGTAACGTAACTTGAGCCACGCGCGCTTTGTAATGAACGGCGGCGCGGGTACATTCCATAGACGAACCATATAAAGGACTGGGTCTAAGCTACCAGGCCGCGTTGCTATTACATCGCACAGCTCGGCCGGTGACGTCATCACAGTAGGCGTGGCTTAAGTCAGTGTGCTGTTGGCGTTCGTCCTGTGCAGACGCCTTGCTAACGTTCGCATCCCAAATATAATTCTATTCGACACTAGATGGCGACCCTCGGTACGTTTTTTATATGAACCTACACTTAGTGACATCTAGTGTGAAAAAGTTAAACTACGTACTAACATCGAAATAAAACGAACCCAGTAGTTCTGCTATTTACCGGTAGATGGGGGGGGGCGGAGCTTGTAAATTGCCTCCCAGTTTTTAACCCCCACCACCCGCGCCACCCCGCGCAAAATTTCTACGCCTTGTTTCATAGGGAAACCTAATAAGGGCACCTCTATCTTTAGTATTTACTCTATGGTACATTCGGTGCGACATAAGTCTTCTCCTGGCGGTTGTGCTAGCCCCACAGAGATATGTGAATTGCGCTGCATGTAGGGTGCACTGAGCACAAGTTTAGTGATCGCGATGTTAGTAGTACCATATCTGCTAAAATAATTCATCAATGCCCCTTGATTATTTTTGTACTTGATATGAAATGAAATGAATGACTTGGTATGTACTTAAATGAATTATTACTATTGTTTATGTCTATCGTATGGAATGAGGAGGATAATGTCACTGAAGTTTTCCCACGGTAAATACAACAGACCGTTGGACTTCATTGGATGATTACGCACGTCATTATGAGTCAGTTCAGTACTGATTCGGTAATAAATCCAATGGCATGTACCTGAAACATTCCTTAAAATGACAGAAGACTACGTGGTAATGACTAAACTGTACATTAATAAATAAAATAAATTAATTATTCACAATTATTCGACACGCTAACGCCCGGTTCCTATATTCGCAAAACGAGTCGTTTCGCTTACTGTCCGTAGAAGTTATAGGAACATCATCTACGGCCCGTTACCCGTACCGTCAACTACGAATGGTAGTTTTTAACGATAACGATTCGTTGATTATAGGAACTGGGCATAAGTCATTCAACCATGTATTTATTTGTCTTCCTGTTTCCAAAAGATTATTTTTATATACAGCCATATAGGCTAATAAAAAAAAAAGACGCCGTATAGCCAAGCAACGCCGTTCGCCTTCGTTCGTTTTAAGTCGCTCATAGCCAGCTGTAATCACTGATCGGTAAACGTTGGAGGTTAAGCAACGCTTGGCAAGGTCAGTCAAAGATGGGTAACCATACAATGCTATTTAAACTGAGCGTCTTCGTGCTTCGGAAGGCCCGTAAAAAGTCGGTCCCGGTTGTTGTCATCTAGGTATGGAAACCGTTTTGTAAATTTTCCTCTAGTGGGAATTGAACCCGCAAACACCCGATCGTGTGAGCACAGCAGCTTACGCTCAAACTACTTACCTTGTCCCTTATATCAAGGCCAAACTGCTTTACGCCGATCTTCTGTGATGGTGGTACTACCCCGGTCGAGCCAACCAGCTTGGTTCTACCACCAATAAATGTTATCTAATTGGTAATTTCCAGATGCTGGTCCAGGCGCTTTACGACTTCACGCCGCAAGAGGCGGGCGAGCTGGAGTTCCGGCGCGGTGACGTCATCACCGTCACTGACCGCACCGACCAACATTGGTGGCAGGTGCGTATCAATTATTTATAGTACTACCGCAAAAAGCAGCGTAAAAGCAGTGATAGCTGATTGGTTAAGCACGCGTCTTGCGGGCTTAAGGTCCTGGGTTCAAACCCTGGCTCACACCTCTGGATTTTTCGAAATCAATGTGTGAATCATAACTTTAATATGATTATCACTTGCTTACGGTGAAGGAAAACATCGTGAGGAAACCTGCATGTCTTAGACATGTGAAATCTACCAACCCGTACTGGGCCAGCGTGGTGGATTATGGCCTGAATCCCCCTCTCATTGAGGGGAGGCCCGTGCCCAGCAGTGGGACGTTAAAAACGCTAATATTATTATTATATTGCTACCGCAACCGCTATGCGGCCCCTTAGGTATTCGCGGGCAGGTGGGGGGGTGGGACGGCGAGAGCGATGACGGGTGGGGGAGTGGGACAGCGAGAGCTACCGGCGCGGTACCGCGCTTGCGGTATACCTATAGTATACAGTATGAGTATAGAAAACTCGGTACTAACTCCTAGGCCCGTATTAATACATCGATTTCAAGGATAAGATCGATCTTAAGATGCAGTTTTGACGTTTAATATATGGAACATCTCTCAAGAACAGCATCTTAAGTTTGATTTGAATCTTGAGAACGATTTATTAATACGTGCCCTACAGTCGAGCGAGCAAAAAAGCGCTCGTTTATGAAATCTCAGATCTAACTATTTACGTTGCGTCAAGTGTGACATCCCGTTTAAACAACAGATTTCATAAACTAAGCATGTTTTGCTGGTTCACGGTGTAGGGACACACTGTTATACCTACATACGCTCAGTCAGCTGCAATCACTGATCGGTAAACGATCGGAGGTTAAGCAACGCTTGGCAAGGTCAGTGAGAGATGGGTGACATTTAGTGGCATTTAAATTGAGCATCACCAATCCTTACGGCACGTAAAAGGTCGGTCCAAGTTGTTGTAATTCACACAGCAGTTGTTAAGCCTTGTCAGAGGCCTTCGGGCGGCTTGAACAACTCTGACACCAGGTTGGCCACTAATCATACTTAAAGGCCGGCCACACATTGGTCCCAAGCATAGAGTAAAGACTAAAGATAGAGGTGCCCTTATTAGATTTCCCTATGAAACAACGCGTGGAAATTTTGCGCGGGGTGGCGCGGGCGGTGGGGGTTAAAAACTGGGAGGCAGTTTACAAGTTCTGCCCCCCCGATCTACCGGTAAATAGCAGAACTACTGGGTTCGTTTTATTTCGATGTTAGTACGTAGTTTAACTTTTTCACACTAGATTTCACTAAGTGTAGGTTCATATAAAAAACGTACCGAGGGTCGCCATCTAGTGTCGAATAGAATTATATTTGGGATGCGAACGTTGGCAAGACGTCTGCACAGGACGAACGCCAACAGCACACTGACTTAAGCCACGCCTACGGTGATGACGTCACCGGCCGAGCTGTGCGATGTAATAGCAACGCGGCCTGGTAGCTTAGACCCAGTCCTTTATATGGTTCGTCTATGGTCCCAAGGCTGGTACCAACGTTGGTCGGTTAATTTGGTGAGGCATACACACGCTAGCTTTAATACTAGTTCTGTCTCGTTCTGTCCCGAACCTTGGCGCAGATTCCTTTGATAAAATCCGCACGCGCAGACCAACTACCAACGCTCGCTTCAACGTTGGGGCCAATGTTATTTTCTAGATCCACACGTTGGACGAATGGCGTTGGAGACAATGTATGGAGCCTGCGTAAGGAGAAGAATGTCGGCTGACGTTGGGGTCCGCTCAATGTGGTTAATATTTGGGACTAAACCCGCCACACACTCCCACCACTGTTACTCCTGTAAGCCAGGATCGGCAATGGTGTCCAACGATGACGCCAAGGTTTGACCCTCGACGAGTCCCGGGGAAATCTAAGATGTCTTGGAACCCGCACGAATTTAATCAAAAGAAAGGCTAGAAGGAGTTAGAAGAAGACCATTCACTTCCCTCCGTAGCAAAGCGGGAGACAAAAATAACAGTATAGGATGGTAGCCACAGAAATAAGACTGTTACAGTTGGTGGAAGACCAGTTGTAACGCACCACGGACAGTAATTGCAATGTGGATTATAGAAGTTTATAGTATTGATGTGTTTATTGCAGGGTGAGATAGCGCACCGCCGAGGGCTGTTCCCGGCGTCGTACGTGACGGCGTACCACTCATAGTGCCCCCCTCCCCGCCCGCCGCCGCCGCCGCCCGCTCCGGACAACGCCCCGCCACACGCCCTAGCGTAGGTACAAGTTACAAGTTACAATCATATCACATCGCGCGTCGCATATTTACATCGAATATTTTCATTATATTAAGTAAAGCTACGTTGTGAAAACGTTATAGTTTTCTCAGTTTTACTAGTGCATGTCGTACGTGTAGCGGTTAGCGTCGTAAGGTTACGCGGGTGCGCCAATGGGTTTTGGCCGGACGGTGTTTGATTTTACAATGTTCTGACGAGTAGATTGGTGCTTCGTGTCACACAGCTATTTGATTACGATGATTTTGAAATGTACCTAATGTTTTGTAACGATAAATTGGTGTCGTAATCGCTAATGTCCATTTTACTCGTGGTTGCAATGAAACTGCCTTGATTTTTGCAATAATTTAAGGAAAAGTTGGTAGTACAAAATCTTTTGTGTCGTGTATTCATGTTCTGTGAATGTACTGTGCGATTCAAATAAGAATAGGACCGGCGTAGCGCCATGTTGTGACGTCACAACTGGAATTGGTACGGCTCTCGGCTAACTTCACTCATAAGTACAGTACTTTACATGAGTGAAGTTAGCCGAGAGCCCGTCCTATTCTTATTTTAATCGCATTGTATTCTCCTCTCATTGGTGTCATCGCTGCGTGAGAGTGAGTGTTTATCCTCGACAACGTGCCAGAAAGTTATTTGTAGTTTTTGAAATACGTTTTAGTAATAGAGGTGGAAGGGATCAGCTCAGTCGCTAATGGAATCCCCGCAAATATATAGATTTTTTTTTATTTGATGTGATTTTGAAATATGACCACTATTTATCCTCCAATTAGTCTTTAATGCTCATTTTTTAAATATTTACCATTTATGCGTTAGTTAAGTGATAATTTTTAAGTAAGTTTTACATGTGTTTCGATCTTATTTTTTTATTATCGGTATACAATAATGTATAATCTGGTACCGCAATCGTGTAGTAATAAATTGTAGCGTCCTCCAAAAGCTTAGCTCTCCTTAGAATTAGTATCAGATCGGTACAGTTTATTTTACGCACAATTTATATGCCACACATTATATTCTGGAATTTATTATATATGATGACGATGTTTGATAGAACGGAGTGTGTGTACAGTGAGCGATATATTTTGTAGCAGTATATGTTGTAACACCATGCTTTTGATGGCTTTTGACGTATTAATTTGTAGCAGGACTCCTGCGCGTTTTTACCATTTTACCAATTATAAGCGAAAATGTCGAATGTTTTAACGGAAGAGCCATAACACACTGGGACGCCATGGCGACGTCGCCAGCCACCGTAGCCAACTAATTCGTATTGAAATGTATGACAGGTGACCTGGCGACTGACTGGCGACGTCGCCATCAATACAAATTGTTTTGATACGTAACCGGCGACGTCGCCATGGCGTCCCGTTGTATTATGGCCCATAAAGTCGAATGTTTTAACGTAAAGCTATATCCATTAATATTAAAGCGACGACGTAGTTTTAAGACTACAGTTACTAATCCGGGAATGACGTCATTCGGCACTAGCGAGTGTCTGTACTTAGTTAGCATTAACATTAGTCGAGACTTGAAATTAATAAAAACTTTGAGTGATCGTTGATCCAATGTAGATATTTATTTTTGTTATTGTATTGTACCCAAAATTAATATTTATAGAAGCATACTACACCACGGCCAACGAGAAGCGATACGAAAATGAATAGATTATTTTATTAAATGATTCGCCACCACCCTTTCCGACACAGAATGAACCACGAATTTATTAAATTGTCACTAGAATCTTAGCGAGCCTGGCCGTGACACGAACATCATTACCATTTCGTATCTCTTCTCGTAGGCCGTGGTATAGATAGATTTTTAATAGTAATTGACGAGTTGGTGATTTGTAGCCGCGATCTTAGCTCCAGTTGGAGATGTAGTATACCTGCCGTATGTTTTACTGTATCATTTGAAGAATTTCCCTTTCATCGAAGCATTTAAACTGTGTGTAATTATAGTCTAAGTGTGGTACGGCTCCATGTATTGCGCAGTGTCTGGTCTGGCCGCGAGATTTACAGTCCGATATGATGCCAATAAATTGTGCTTATCGCTATAGTAACATGTAAGTGCATGAAGGCAAGTTTCAACAAATCGGAAGTGCTATAATCTATAATAATCAAATATTTAAATAATTTAAGTTTATGATTCTCCAATATTGTGGAAGATGTATAATATTTTTTACTAATAAATTTAATATTGTAATTTGAGTTTTAATTATTTTTTACACAACGACGGCAAATAGGCGTACATCCCGCCTGATGTTAAGCAGCCCCCTAGACAAGTGGCATGAACACTAATCGAATAGAATAGACTTCACAATGTATGGAAATGACATTACAAGTCGCTATGTAGATCACGTGACTTATGTCATTTCCATACATGAAGCGTAGCGATTTGAAGGAACGCTTGTAGACGTCAGCCACTTGTCTATGGAGGCAGTTACCGTAGCCTATAAATGCTTTCAATACCAAAGCATCGATCGCACGTTACCGACCTGAAGAGCAGTGGGATAGATGGATGCGAAAGAGAGCTTCTAGCTCTCTGCCATCGTACGAAACGAAGCTATAATGGCTACTTTACGCGGTTCGTCTGTGAGAGAGTGGTGCTATCACTATGATTTATGTTAGGAGTGTAAAGAAAAATACTTGTAACGGTTGCAATAATTTATGATTTAAATAAAATTTGATTCCAATAACAAATAACGGTTAACATGACAATAAAACTAACCCTAAGACGCAACACGCTATAATACTACTTATACAAATATTATGTAATCTTAAGTACCTACCTATTCGACCATGTCACTAATCACAGTTATTTTTGTTTACACAAATTGTCAAAACACACTTTTTTCAATAACGCAATCTATTGGTCTAAGATACACTGAAGAGCGACCTTCACCGATCGACTTACCCGATCAAACCTGGATTTTATCAAATAAAATATGTGTCTGAACATATACCAATAGGGTTGCCATAAAGAATATGGTCAAGGATAAAAAAAGAAAATAATAGCAAAAAGCTAAAAGCATACAACGGCTTCGTCTCGCGCAGCTGTTGTACTGCGTCCTCCTATCGCATGAAATAGAACTCGGATGCGCAATGCTTCTCTGTCAATCAATTTTTCAATTTAATTTTTTTAATTTCAAAGCCGCTACCGTTATTCTTGACTAGATTTTCGCAAGCAACACTATACACTGTATTCGCAATAAAATTGCCTTCATTTTGATATAATTTTCAATTAGCAAGCAAGTCGGTGAAAATTGTTTAAAAAAAATGGTTTTTATAATTTAAATTAATCATAGCCATGACCATATTTGTTACGGCAACCCATTGGTATATGTTCAGAAACATATCGGTGAAGGTCGTCCTTAAGCGTATCTCGTACTATATGAACGTAGTAGTTTGCTTAAAATATCAAATGATACAAAATATACATGCACTGTGACAAAAATAATGTTCCCAACTACTGCTGCAGTAGCACAGCCGGCCGTGACAAGACAACGCGAGATAAATCGATTTTGTCTCATTCTCTCCCATGCAAAATGTAAGAGAGAGCGACTCGGTGCGACATGCGTGACAAAAGTCTTGTCTTGGCGTGTGTGCTAACCCTTCTGCGTATTGTCTATACATTAATACAAATAATCTATTTAGTGCATAGACTATTTTATGTTTATTGCACGGCTTACACAATACTTAATACACGATAACAATGTTAGTTTTCAAAACTAATATCTAGTATGAAATCGTTTTGGTACAGTTTATTATTAGCAAAACTAATCGTAAGTACTAATACTTACCTCATAATAGCACCTTTCGCAACATTCAGTAATAAAATACATTGTAAAATCAATAATAAAATGAATATTTGTGCTAACATGAAAGTAAGTGACTACCTACTACAAATAAGAATTGATCTAAAAATAAATAAACTTGTGTATCATAAAATCAACGAACTATACTTATTATGATGTATAAAAACGATAGAAAATAGATAAATAAAAAAATATAAGATTAATATATTGTTCCCAGTATTTTCTTGATTGTTTTTAAACCTAAACCAGGCATTTAGGAGTAACAAAAGTGTTAGGAATATCAAAAATAAAATACAATTAATTATCCTCATTAGGAACAATTAAGTTACTAAGATTTTTTTAAGTTCGTTAACGAAATTATTTTTTTTATATACCTACTACCAAGGAGTACCTACATTTTATTAAATTTGACCAACTTCGGTTGACACCACAGAGTAAAGACTAAAGAAAGAGGTGCCCTTATTAGATATTTGTATGAAACAAAACGTGGTCATTGTTTTTTCATTTTACTATTTACCGGTAAATAGTTGAACTACTCGCTTCGTTTTATGTCAATGCTTGTACCGACCACTCGGCTCGGCTCGGCGACTCGGCTCGTGTCTGGGCCGACCACTCGGCCGACTTGCTTAGGGCCAGTCCATTTAGTAACTGGTCCATGGTTGACACCGTGTTTTTCTTCCGATACAATGAAATGATCTTTACATGGAATTGAGTCTTTGAACAATAAAGTCAAGGTGATAATTGAAGTTACTCAGATCTCAACATTTTTTATAAAAACAGTTCCCCATAAGTTGTCACTATCTATGAAATAAATATTCGCTATTTACCCGACTAATATTCTACTGTTTACTTACTATACCGAATGCACGCTTAATAAGGTGTAGTTGTATAAGATCTACGATCGACCAATGACAAGCCATTATTATTTTCTATAGACCAATCACAATGTGTTGCCTCTGCTCGCGTCCCGCAACTTTGTATGCCGCAAGCTATTTCTAGTTCAAACTAGGAACTAGTCCTAGGTTTGGTATACAATACAAAGCTCATTACTACTCCACCAAGCCAACTAGGCACCTGTCAAATGTGACGTCACCCGCACAACCACAGCAAGGCGGTGGTGGTGTGCGGGCGGGGAAACCGCATTCCATCCTAGCGCCTGTTATAACCTTATTCTACGGTAAGTACTATAGCATTTAGTACCCGACTAAAACGATTGGCCGCCTAAAGCCAGCATGATGTTTTCAAAGGCGATCCAGTTGATAAGGGCCCAGGGCCCGAGGCGCATCCAGAGGGGGAGGAAACCCTTGTATAGTGATAACACACCTTCGTTCTTCACTGATTGTTGGAGGCAGTCGATCATGCCGCGGTATATGGTGCCCCTGGAATTAGATAAAAAAAAAATTGACAAAATAAAATAAAAATAAAACTATCTTCTGGTTGGTTCAGTAGCGGGTGAGTATTTATAGGCATTACTTTTAATAAAATTTTCCCAACTCTGCCATCCCCTTCGGGATATACAGGCGTAATGGATTATCTAATATTTCCATGATTTTTTGTGAGACATAATTTTACCTTATCTATAGATAGCAGGATAGATCTGAAATGTCACTCCGCCACATTATATCCCCAGCCATCATGCCTTTCCTAAAGGCTTAACATGGAAAATTTAACTAAGTTTAAGATCAACTTGAATTGACAACCGATTGGCGCAGTGATTCGTGGTTGCGGGTTCGATTCCCGCCAGAGGCAAATTTCGGAAACGGATTTTTCGTAGCTTGTTACTAGGATCGCCCCCGGTCCATTGTACGGTACCCATCATAGTACAAGCTTTGCTTAGTTTGGAACTATACAGTTAGTGTGTTTGTCTGTCGATTCGTAAAACAAGAATGCCTACTCGTACGGAAATGTTTTCTCGCCAATTTTTCTCTCAATCATCCAGTACATAAAAATAATATTTATTTGTTATAGTAGGTGGGTGTCCTGCGCGCACCGCGAGTACGACTTTGACCCCGTGACCCCGTTCCTATGACCTCGACCGCAGTGACCTACTTGCTACCAATCTAACGCTACGCCACAAACGTTCGTATAGCTAACCAAAACAACTAGGTACGATGTGAAGTACGCTGTTTATCCCTAACGTGACTTTGTTTTCACTTCACCGGTCTTTGTAATTCATAGGTAATTTGAGTTACCTTTTCCCATTATAGGAGGGTAGCTTTGTATATCTTTCCTCAACTTATCGCAGTATACAGGATGTTTTAAAATTATGAAATAATGTGTACTTGGACGTCTGAATGAGTATTGGGGGTAGAATTAAATGGTATAAAACAATGATGTATGTAAAAATTCATTGAAATTCGAACAGTTTTTCATATTTTTTTTCCAAACAATTTAAAAAAAAAACTTTGGCTATCCAAAATTGTTACCCGGCTGCTACTCTTAAATGTAGATTACACTGTTTTTTACGCCATTTGATGTGTTCTAAGGTCGCAACAAGAAAGTTGCCACAAATATTGAAAGGCCCATAACTCAGAAACGATGGTGTCTTCACTAATTATCTACATATCAGCTACGGTATGTAGCTAAATTATTATTTCGGACTTTTGATACACTGATACACACAACCAAGTAAATGTACTACATTCGTAGGAGCTCGAAGACATGCTAATTTATTCACGCCCTCATACGACTTCCTATTGGAGTAACCAATTTGGTTCCATTACAAGAAACCGTACGCTCGCGGCTAAATTGATAGCAATCAGTCTTTAAAAACAAAGAGTTTACTAACTCATTGTGGGTTAGTGAGGAGACAGCCTAGCCGTCGGCACTGGTTTAGTAATTAGTTGACGCATTAATAGGTATGACCCCTTTTGTGCTTATGATCGACCATATTGTGCAACGGAATGGAAGGCGTCATTATTCAAGAGTGAGGCCTAATTTTTTTTTATTGAGGTCTGAATTTTGGAGTCACTTTCATTTTTATTTAGGGCAAGACCATCACAAAGCTCCATCATTGTGGTTTTTTTAAACCGACTTCAAAAAATTATTTTTATAAAAAAAAACCGACTTCAAAAAAACCTGGTGCACTAAAAAGCCTGAAATAATATTTCTATTACCACCTCTGCCTACTATAAATACCTACTATAAAAGTAAGAAGATAGATTGCCACCGACCCCAAATACTCGATAACACACCATCACGTCTGGTTTTCCCAAAGGGGTAGGCAGAGGTGGTAATAGAAATATTATTTCAGGCTTTTTAGTGCACCAGGTTTTTTGAAGTCGGTTTGTTTTTTTTTATTTTGCCTTCGGGAAGAAATCTTCGAAAGACGCCAGACCTCTTGTGGGAGAGGCCTTCTTCGCTTACGCTAAGCGTTCACAAATTTAGAAAAAGAATAGAAGCGAAACTTTTGCATCTTGGCGAGGCCCTCTGGGGTAAATCGAATTATTACCCACTAAAACTTCCCCAGTTGCCGACTTCAGCACGTCAGCACGTCTCCAAACGAAACGCAATTTTGCCCTAAACTCCGGGAACAGGAAATTTATGTGTAGTTATGTGTTATTTTGAGATTACTAATCTTCGAATATATCAATGGGATATCTTACCTCCCATCTGCCCCCACCGGTTGGTTCATGAGCCTAGTTTTGAGCACATCGGCGGGCGTCCCCAGCACCGCGGCCACGAAACCGGCCGCGAACGCTGCGCACGCGTGTACCGCCGGCGAGTCCGCCATGCCGAACTCACGCATCAAGAACTGCTTGCTGTAGTCGTACGCGGCCAGGTCGCCCATGTTCACGAGCGCCGCGCGCTGCACGTTGGGCACCGCGCCTGGAATCACGTCAGATCTAGTATTTTTTTTTATACCGCCAGACTTACACACCAACTGTATGGTCCCAAACTAAGCAACGCTTGTACTATGGCTACCATACAATGGACTGAGGGCGATCCCAGCACCCCATGCAGTGAGCCGAGACTACGCTCGAGCCACTGCTCCAAGCACTCGTCAATTTGTGTGGTTATAACGTTACAAGGTGAAAGAATAAGATTGGTTAAGTTTCGTTTCACTAATTCATGGAACTACATATTTTGCAACAAAAGTGTCACTAGTTCCACTGATCAAATTAACGATGGAACTTATGAGAATTATCCCATTTGAGGACGTTCTTTTCAAGCGTTGATTTTCCTACTTACCACACCACAAAACAGAAAACAATTGAACTACTACTCCAAGCCAACTAGGAACTCGGATAGAATGCGGCTTCCTGCCCACCACACCTCCCGTACATCGCCACCGCCTTTTTGCGCGGGTGACGTCACATTTGACAGGTTCGTAGTGGGCTTGGTGGAGTACTCCACCAAGCCCACTAGTAGTAAGTACGTATGGAGATTCATGCCCTTTCAATGAGTGTTACCTCTCCAAAATCCTAGGATCCCGCTCTCCTTGTAAAGCATAGCGTACACCTGCCGGCAGTTGGTGAACCGGGGCTGCTTGCCCTGCAGCACGCGGCGGCCCTCCGCCTGCATCTGAACCTTCACCAGGTCGGTGGGCGACGCGATCAGCTGCGCCAGCGACCCCGCCGCGAGCCCGCCTGGTGGACTTCGCAACAATTATGTTACGTCGTTCATGTTATGTTGTCGATAAACGTAGATTATTTTGGTTTCCACGAGGGAGCTTCAACTAGATGAAGCATGCGTAGTATATATGGCAATATATGGCTCGTATCTGAATGAATTGCTTTTACAGAATTGCTATGATCCATTCAATCCAAATAAATCACATCACAGAGTAAAGACTAAAGAAAGAGGTGCCCTTATTGGGATATGTATGAAAAAAAAACGTGGTCATTATTTTTTCATTTTCATTGTTCTATCTACCGGTAAATAGTTGAACTACTCGCTTCGTTTTATGTCGATGTTAGTACTAGGCCGACCACTCGGCCGAGTTGCTTAGGGCCAGTCCCCTTAGTGGTTGGTCCATGAATCACATCCACCCAAGTTTTCCATTGACAGTATGTTAATGGTTACATTTTTTAAAATGGAACATGGGTCTGTTTTCAAAAATCAACCATCAGCTAAATTGGTGGTGCGAGCGATGCCTTATATTGAAAACTTATAGGCTACGTTAACTGCTTCACATCAGGCGGGCTAAACGCTACCTTAGTCACTTTTTTAATATTTTTTCTGATGATCATGCAATTAGTCAGCCAGATTATGAGCAGATGGGTTGTATGCTGTTTTGCAGTCAGAGTAGCATCCCCCCTGGGATCTCTCTACAGGATACTATATCCAGTTATCCAGTACTAGGATACGCCGCCTTTTCAGTCTTTGTACTGTTTTCGGAATCGTCAGCTATGCTGCTAACTGGTTATGATGTTATTCAAGCCTTGTCTTGTCAACCTTAGTCATATAAAAATACGATATAGAGCGATTTCCTCACCTATGGATGCGATTCCCAGGGACACCTTCCCCTTGTCATCCTTGAACGCGTTCCTGAAGTACTCGTAGAAGATGAGCCGGGAGCCGGAGTAGATGGCGTGGCGCTGGAACATCGGCATGAGGCCGCTCCACAGCTTCAGGACCCCCTCCTGCTTCGCTATTCCCACCGCTGTTTTGATCATGCCGTGGTTCTCCAGCTGAAATTGAGAGTTTGGGTCCAGTTGACATGCATCTGAGGGCCTACTCTTTTACAAACGAAAACGACGTTGAGTTTAGATTCGACGACGATTAAGACGTCAAACAATTTTCGTTCGTAAGAAATGTCGGAAACAATGAGAAACGTAATAGGAAATACGTGAATTTCGTCCGAAATTTCGTTTTCGTTTGTAAAAGAGTAGGGCCTCTGACGCCGAGGTTTGAGCATTCGGCTCACTGCATCGGGTGATTGCGGTTTTGATTCCCGCTAGAGGCAAATTTCGGAAGCGGCCCTTTCGTATTTTGTGCCATGCGATTCAATTTCAAATTAATAAGAACATTCACATATCTCATTACCACATGTGGCTGTTCCATTCGTATCTGAGTACCTACTAATCTAATAGGGATCGACTTTCTCACGCCCGCGGTCGTCGTCTGTCCATTAACTAATAACTAATCCCATTCACTGTGGGATTATGACGTCATTGTAATGTATCGCGGTTCCGAGTGAAGGGATCCGTTGAGACACTTTACGGACGGATTTTTACATATAAGTCGTGATGGGCTATGTTCACCAATACTCAAGCGGAACATTAGAACAGTAACCGATTGTTTGATGTACCGATGACAGTCCGTTTGCCGCTGTAACGGTCCCGCAGGCCTTAATTAAAGACCGTAAAATAAAATGCTGTGAATGTTATATGCCTACGTCGTGGGCATCGATATAGCAATTTTTGTCTCATTAACAGCCGAATACTCAAAGGTCACCTAAATATTTAAGTCCCACTTAGCAGTTTGTGACGTCGTTAACTGTAATTTTTTGTATGGCGCGTTAAAGTTAAGCAGCTCTCAAATTTAAGTTGCGTACGAGTATTCGGCCGTTAGAGTCCTGAATATAATCTTAAAATCCAAGCATTATACCTACCCTCTATCCTTCTATATCTTCTATCCAGCTGTGCTAGCTAGCTATTTCTTAACAAATTAATTGAATAGATGTACTAAATTACCTTGTATCCATGTTTAGCGGCGGCCACTTCGGATTGTATCTGAAGCCTTGTCTTGGTCAAGTCGAATGGGTACGTGGCTGTAGGCGTAAATATTTTACAGTTAATGACGCACACATCATAATATTGAAGTACTTACACTACCTACTTGTAGTTATTTGTTGAGTTATTAATGATCAACTATTTATCAGAAGAAGTGGAACGACGCCAAATAGGAAACAAAATATTGGTGCCCGCATTCTATTTATGTTTGGCGTAGTTTGGGCCAACAACTTTTGTGTTTATGCGTGATCGGCATCATAAACACCCCTTCCTCAGTCAGACCGCGGGATACTCAAACGCTACTCAAATATGAGTCCCAGTTAGTTATGTGAAACGTTCGTCTTGATTTGTTAGGATGCGTTAAAATAAAGCACCCGTAAGTACAATGAAGTACCGTAACCTTAACCACAATTACGCAGAATTTGATAAAATTTGTACAGTTTTGACGGATTTCTAAGTTTACTGTCAATGACAACGGCAAATTACTATTGCCAATCACTTTTAACTTTCGTAAAATTCGCATTCTCATAGCTATTGAACTGCCACCGATAGAGTTTTGCCATTTTGACCGACCAATCAGAGAAGAGAACAAGGCCATTATTCTACCACACAATAATAGAAAAGTAATAGCAAGAAGCAATTGGCTACAGCTTCGCTCCAAGTTTACATCAGACTATTGGCACGATGATAATCATATTTTTTTTCCCATTTGTTTACTGATGGCATTGAAATAGTAGTCGTTAGGGGGACTTGAGGATCTATTTTGTGCAATCACCTGTCCAATTAACGTCCATACATGTCTATCAGGATTGTACGTTACAACGCGATTAAAATAAGAATAGGACGGGCTCTCGGCTAACTTCACTCATATAAGTATAGTACCAAGTACTGTACTTATGAGTAAAGTTAGCAGAGAGCCGGTACAAATCCAGTTGTGACGTCACAACATGGCGCTAGGCCGGTCCTATTCTTAGGGGCTATGCACACGGGTAATTTTTGCGGCAACTGGCAACTCGCAACTAGCTGCTTTCATATAAAACAATCGCGGCAACTGTTGCTGCAACTGGCAACCTATAGTTTCGACAACTAAGTTGATAGTTTCTTCAACTAAAGTTGCTCCGTGTGCATAGCCTCTTATACTAATCGCATAGTACGTACCCGCTTCAGCCGCCCATGCGCCTAGTACGGCGACGAGGTACCGCGTGTAGACGGAGTCTGTCGCCTGTGAGGCGGGGTGGTCGGCGTTGCGCAGCACCGGCATTGTTGAGCAGTCACGCGGCTCAGTTGTGCAATCACCCGGCTATTTGTGCAGTCACCTGGCTATGTTGTGCGATGTGCCCATAATACCTGCCAAAAGGTTTAGGGATAACTTGCTTATTTTTTTTATTATATTGGTAGATAGATAGATAGAACACTTTATTGTACACCATACATACAGAACAAAAAAAATACAAACAAAACAAGAAATAAACAAAGTGTACACTGTGCGGTCTTATCGCAAGCTGCGATGGAGAGGATTCCATTAGTATGTCAACAAAAGAGCAGTGATAGCCGATTGGTTAACGCTCTTGCGTTAAGCGCCGCCATACACGGGCTGCATTATGCAGTCGCTTCCGACTGCAAAATGCAGTCCGTGTGCAGTCACGCGCCGCCGACTGCAACCAACTGCAATAGAGCTGTCACTTCCGACTGTAAAATACAGTCCGTGTGCAGTCGCGTGCCGTCGACTGCAACCAACTGCAATAGAGCTGTCACTTCCGACTGCAAAATGCAGTCCGTGTGCAGTCGCGTGCCGTCGACTAAAACCAAACTGCTAAGCTAGCGCTAAGATCCAAGGTTTAAACCCCGGCTCGCCCCTTGGGTGTTTCTTAATATGATTGACGTGGTTGGTAAGATTCCGCCTATCTCGCTGCAGGTCGTAGGTTCGATTCCTACCCGGGACATGCATTTGTGTGCATGAACATGTCTGTATGTCCCGAGTCTGGGTGTAATTATGTATATTAAGGATGTATTTACAAACAAAAAGTAGTATGTAGTAATATCAGTTATCTGGTTTCCATAGTACAAGCTCTGCTTAGTTTGGGATCAGGTAGCCGTGTGTACAAAGAATGTCCCAGGATATTTATTATCACTTGACCGTAGTAGATGGACAATCAGATCCCTTCCAAAGTAATAGCTCTGATGGTAGCTATCCTTATCATCTCTTGGAAGATAGCTCCAGAAGAATATCAAAGTCCGGTGGGCGTTTATCTGTATCTGAATAACCTGCGTCAGCAGATAACATAAAGCCAAGTTCACCAAGACATTAACGGACCATTAGATAAATAAACGATTGATAGGTACTAATAACGATCCGTTAATGTTGGTGAACCTACTTAGGACTTACAGATATACCTCAAATAGCTATTAGGTATCTACGTTATGATTGGTTCATCTACGTATAATCTACTATGAATTCAGTTATCAACCAATCAACGAGCATTATTTTGATAAATGACGATCAAAGGCAGCCCGAGGCCTTGACGTTAACGAAATTAAATTGGATACCCCAAATACGATCCATCACTTTCCCCTCGAGCCTAAACTAGAATTATTTAGAAGCTCGTCACTCCTCTGCTAAATTAAGCTTGGCTTTCCGTTATTAAAAGGGTGGTTATCTATGAATTTCGAGTTTCCACGTAACGAGAAGTTAAATAAAAATTGGCTACGTCGACGATGATTCGTTACGTCGCTGAACTAACTTTATTTCTTCAGTTCATGAAAATAAATGTGCTGTGTCAAATTTAGATTAGTGCAGGTTTAACATAAAACCGAGAAGAAACCGAAAATCAAATCGAATTGTCCGAGAATCGCCTTACAACTATAAAGTTGGATTTTTTTATGTGACTAAGGTGGCAAACAAGCGTACGGCCCGCCTGATGTTAAGCAGTTGCCGTAGCCTATAGATGCTTACATACAAAGACATCGCTCGCACGTTGCCGACCTGAAGGGGAGTGGGACAGAGGTAGGGGGCCATCCATAAATTACGTCACACGTAAAGGGGGGGGAGGGGGCCGACGAAATGTGACAATGTGTGACAAGGGGGTGGGAGGGGTCCTAAGTTTTGTGAAGTCACATTTAAAAATCTAATACATCTATGTATACAACCGGAATTTAAATATAAACGAAATTTTTTGAAAATTGTGAAAAATATGTGACGTCACACAGGGAGGGGGGGGAGTCTCGAAAATGTGACCAGCTGTGACAGGGAAGGGGAGCGGTCTAAAAATCATGAAATTCGTGTGACGTAATTTATGGATGGCCCCTAGGGCAAGGGAGCGAGTTCGACATCCAGCTCTCTCTCATCGTACGAAACCCAGCTGTAATAGCTACTTTATGCCGATCTTCTGTGAGAGGGCGGTACTACCCCGGTCGAGCCAGCCCTTATATGAGCTGTAGTCAATTGGCTAAGCTTGGGTCTACCACCAATACTGATATACTGGTTGGGCTGCTATTACGAACCCGGTACGTAAGCAATACGTAAACGGTTTCGTTCAGGCTACGAATTTTGTAATTTGACACATTTCCGAAGTAAATTAGTGTCATAATGACGTACGAATGAAACAGATATTCAGGGGGTTTACTACAAGCTCTCATTGCGATTCAATTATAGGAACGTTTTAACGACGTTTTAATGACGTTTCTTATTGTCATGACAATAAGGTACGTCATTGCACAAAAAGTCGCTGAAACGTTAATACGTTCCTGTAATTGAATCGCAATAATAGCTTGTGGTAAGCCCCCAGTCTTCTTAACTGAGCAGCTAATTACGTACTAATTTTAGGTACCTACTACATAGCTTGCCTTAGACGGGCCCTGTATCAAAACTTGTTAGGGGGCCTAAATGAAGGGTACAGATTTTTCACAAATGAGGGTACTTCAAGCATTTTCACACATGTTCGGGGCCTCTGTAGCCCGGGGGCCCCGTATCATTATTACGGCTGATACGGCGGTAACTACGCCCTTGGTACCTATAGTGTGTATTGGTTTATTCGATTATGTAACGTTAATATTAAAACCGACCTTTGTCTGTCGCTCTAGTTTATAAAGCCAACAGATGGTCGTTATCTGTTTAATAAATGACTCAACCAGTATGAATACGGTTAAGATCAAGGGGACTAAGGTCTTGAACTTTTATTATACAAGCATGTGGATTTGCATAGCGACACATCGACATGCGATTAAAATAAGAATAGGACGGGCTCTCGGCTAACTTCACTCATATAAAGTACTGTACTCATGAGTGAAGTTACCCGAGAGCCGTACTAATTCCAGTTGTGACGTCACAATATGGCGCTAGCCCGGTCCTATTCTTATTTTAATTGCACAGTTATAATTATTTTATTTTTAATATTTTGTCTACCTTAACCGCCGAATACCGACTCAAATGCAACTCAAATTAAAGAGCTGCTTAACTTTGACGCGCCATACGATTATATCGCAACGAGTTGCTCTCTCCTTACTTAATGCTATATGTATGCATAGAATCAGACATAATAGATTTATCTCGCGTTTTGTCTTGTCACGGTCGGTTGTGCCACCATTGCAGCAGCACACGCGCCAAGACTAGATTTTAGTCACGCATTATGTCGCACAGAGTTGCTCTCTCTTACTTAAAGCATTGGAAAGAATGAGACAAAATAGATTTATTTCACTTTTTGGTATTGTAACCACCGGCTGTGCTACCAGTGCAGGTTAGACGTAGTGCGACTAACTCAAAGTTACCTCTACAAAGGTTACTTCGGCTTGCATTGTCGAATGTCGTCATCGTGATAAAAAAAAATGGGAACATTGACTATGGGTATGATGCATGTAAAGAAAATATGATAAAGGAGAAACATAAGTATGACGGAAACGCTTGATGAATGGCTTATAAATGGATGTGGTAAGAGAGACGATGATTGCACATGTGGATGACCTCTACAGACTTTCGGAAAAGCATTGATACACTAAATATTATTTCGTTCTATAAAATAGAGGTGCCTACTATACATTATAGATGCTTCATCCACGATCAATAGGGAAGCGAACACACGTTTTCTTGGCAACTATGATGCCCGCGCTGTTGGAAATCGATAAGCATTACGTAAAGGTCGAGACTAGTATAATAGCGTGTGGAATAATAGACTAACTATGCACATGAGTCACAAGGACGGGTCTGAAGAGGTCATTCCGTTTATCCACTAGTAGGTACCCCCTAGGCAATCATAGTAAAACCTTTATACTCGTTTCAGGAGTATACCTTTATACTTGAACTGTCTTTGAGGGCTGCAGCGCTATTCTGTAATACAAATTTGACATTCACCCGCGGATGAGTTTCTCGCAAAAAAGGAAGTTTCTCGTTACAGAATAGCTACTCAGTCTTATTTTAAGAAATTGGTGATAGAGTCAAGTTTTTTGCGCCCATGAAGTCGCCAAACGGGCCCAATGGAAGACCAGCACTGGTTCTTGTCAACCAGCACATGCTGAATTGGGTCCGTTTGCGGTGAGCACAAACAACCTGTTAAGTTATTTATTTTCTTTTTATTTATTTTTTGTATTTTTGCTTACCGCAATAAAGTTTTTCTTTCTTTCTTTCTTTATTGGTGGTAGAGTCAAGTTTATTGGTGGTAGAGTCAAGTTTATTGGTGGTAGAGTCAAGTTTATTGGTGGTAGAGTCAAGTTTATTGGTGGTAGAGTCAAGTTTATTGGTGGTCGAGTCAAGTTTATTGGTGGTAGAGTCAAGTTTATTGGTGGTCGAGTCAAGTTTATTGGTGGTAGAGTCAAGTTTATTGGTGGTAGAGTCAAGTTTATTGGTGGTAGAGTCAAGTTTATTGGTGGTCGAGTCAAGTTTATTGGTGGTAGAGTCAAGTTTATTGGTGGTCGAGTCAAGTTTATTGGTGGTAGAGTCAAGTTTATTGGTGGTCGAGTCAAGTTTATTGGTGGTAGAGTCAAGTTTATTGGTGGTAGAGTCAAGTTTATTGGTGGTAGAGTCAAGTTTATTGGTGGTAGAGTCAAGTTTATTGGTGGTAGAGTCAAGTTTATTGGTGGTAGAGTTAAGTTTTAGCCAATTGAATGCAGCTCATATATGAACTGGCTCATATATGGCATATATGGATCATACATCATATCTATCTTCGTTTTTATCCCCGTCTGTCTGTTTGTGCGCCTAGTTCTTCTAAACAGCGGATTTAAATTCGGTTTTCACTATCATTTAGAAAATTTCCCGGAAGGCCTAATTAAATTTGTGAATAGTACAGAAAAAGCATGAGAATCCGGGGCGTGTCGCTAGTATTTAATACGTCAATGCGCGGCATAAAATATACAGACCAGACGACTAAAACAGCTAAGTGAGACTTAAATATTTAACTAGCCTTTTTGTATTCGGTCGATAGCTACTTTATTTAATAAATATTGTATTTGCGTCTAGCAACCGTTATAAATAAGAAGTCCTATCCTAAGCAATTGAATAACGAACAAGGTAAAACTCTATAGGCAGTTCTCAATATAGATCGCCGACAATCGGACTCTAATCGGAATAAATGCCGGACAATAGGCTGTTTACCTTTGATAGCTAATAAACGGTCACCTCGTTGTTTAGCGGTCGACTTTGTTTGTACTCTACAATGTCTACGAATAAGTACTTATTTTTTTATTTAAAATTAAAAAATGGATTTTTTCATTCAGAAATTATGTGGCTGTCCTGTATAAAAAAACAGCACGGCTAACACACGTGCCAAGACAAGACTTTTGTCACGAATTATGTCTAACGAGTCGCTCTCTCTTATAGAATTCATAGGAGAGAATGAGAGAAATTCGATTAATCTCGCGTTTTGTCTTGTCAGGGCCAGCTGTGCTACCAATGTAGATTGTAGTCTACTGGTGGGGTCAGCTAATAAAAATTCGGGAAATGGGTGGAATAGAATACTCTAATAGAAATATCACTGTTGGGGCAAAGGCTGTTAATTTTCAATTTACAAACCATTGGTCAGTAATATTATGTTCGTGAATTGCACGTCAACATGTCATCGACCAGATAACTGCTAACAGTTGGCCAACAATATTTCGCCGTCAAGAATTTACGATTTATGAAGAAGAATTCACGAAGATAATGTTAGGTTTTAATTTCGTTGGAAAATAGAAGGCTTTCGTTGGTAAAATGACTTATATGCAGTAAAATGACTTATTTGCAGCCTACCGAATGAGACAATAAACGAAATAAAATTTATCTTCATACAAAATGTTACTCGTGGTACTCGTGTCAGTTGTATTTTGTGGAAAGGAATTTTACCAAGATTATTACGACCTATTTCAAAACTGAATTGTAGCTGAATCTTTGGCAACATTATTCAGTTTTGTGCGTTATCCTTCAGAATACGAGACAGTTTTGGAATTACGCCAAACAGACCGACTATCGTTGGACTTTCGATCTGTGCTGTACCAGGAAGGAAATAGTGTTGAAATGTCCATTGTTCGTTTCGTTTGTAGATATGGTTTTGTTGGCGTAACTCGCGTCGAAAAAAAACCGTCTCCATAAGTCTCCACTGCCAGCCAACTGCTCTGACTGGGTATTTCAAAGAACCAACTGAAAGGACTTCTTTCCAGTTTTATTAGTTCATTTCTGATTCGACCTTGGTGACGCATGCGCATTATTGTATGAGACAATACTGTGCGGAACGGTTTGACGACCGCATGGTGCAGTGGTTCGAAGGTCACTCGGTTCACTACATCGGGTGGTTCCGGGTTCCATTCCCGCCAGAGGCAAATTTCGGAAACGGCCTTTTAATAATTTGTCCTAGTCTGGGTGTCACTAGGACCTCCTTCAGTTCAAGAGGCTGTATGGCTGAGTATGGGATCATTTGCTGTTGGCGATATACTCGCTCGTCCATCGAATCAGCGGTCAAAGGGTCTTACTACCGCGACGGGGTCGCAGATTCAAACCACCGATCGAGCTTGCACTTGGCTCTAAATTATGGAAATTTTGACTAACAGGATTAGTAGTATAAGTACATACTAGAAAAAAGTAAGTTTAAAAACTAAAACCCGACTACGGAAAAAACGCGCTCTAAAAAGTATGAAACAAGAAAATATTCTCATCTAGAGGATAGCCGTGGTCCGTGTAGGTATTTTAGGGCCAAATGGCATATGAACACGGACCACGGCTATCCTCTAGATGAGAATATTTTCTGTTTCATACTTTTTAGAGCGCGTTTTTTCCGTAGTCGGGTTTTAGTTTTTAAACTTACTTTTTATTTAATTATTTTGGAGTTATAGGTAACAATATATATATTTTTGAAATGTGCTCATCAAGCTTTTTCATTTGATACCCCACACGGTTTCATTAAAAAATGTTTTTTTTTTAGTTCATGACATTATGTCCTCTAGAGGGCGCCATATGCAATTTTATGTGACGTCACATAGCCTATAACCAGCGCGCCATTAAGCCGCTTCTGACGATACCTCATTTGTCAAATTACGACAAGTAGTTTGGAAGTTAGGTGGGAACAGATGCACATACATACATACATACATACATACATACATACATACATACATACATATATACATACATACATACATACATACCGGTCAAAATCATAACGCCTCCGTAGTCGGGTAAAAAGCGCATAAATAATAAACAAAAGGTAGTATTGTTATCACGGACTAATAGTAGGAGTAGACTATAGTAGACTACTTATACTAATGTAACGTTTTAACTACAGTTGATTTAATAAAAAGCAATATTTCAATACAAATATGTTAGAATGTTTTTTTTTAACTTACTATTAAAGAGAATTATCAAATTCTATTTAAATAGTAACGTTGTCAAAAAATGTATACGTGAGTATTATCATTGAAAAAATATAGGTTAATACGTGGGTAAAGTGACATTAAATACCTACCTTTATTAATTAACGAAATATAAATTTTCCTACCTTGATTTCCGGAGATGATGTCTATGCACCTCAATCAGATGGCGACAGTACCGCGACTGATAAACAAGTGGCTAGGCTAGGCTTACCTAACGTACGTATATTATCACAATAATGTAAATACACAACATGACACAATATACACTCAGGTCAACGAGTGTTGAACATTGGACCACGTAATTAATGTTAAAGCGATGGCAATTGAACTTCCGTCAGCGCCCATGGACCCATGTATATAATGTACTTGACTTTTGAGCTAATTAATACGAAACTTTCACCATAGACTAAACATGGGTCGGGGCTTTTTCCAACTACTATTAATTCTTTTGATTCAATTCGTGCGGGTTCCAAGACAACTTTTCCCCGGGACTCGTCGAGGGTCATACCTTGGCGTCATCGTTGGACACCTTTGTCGATCCTGGCTTACAGGAGGAGTAACACAGGTGGGAGTGTGGCGGGCCTATTTCCCATATTATAAAATAGATCATTGGCCAAAGTTAGTGCAACGTTTAAAGTGTAAATATAACCATATTGGTTCCCTTGTAACCCCGTTACCAACACTTCTATTGCAACTCAGTTGCAGACTCAATTGCAACTCAATCGCTACCCTAATATATCTATGGCAGCGATTAATTTTAGGTATGCAATTCAATCGCAATGTCTTGGTGATGTCTGAGAAAAATGGGAACAGTATAAGTACAAATATTTTTTGTGGCGTTTTTGGGGAAATAATATTATAATTACTTACTATACACTGCAGAGCTTAAGTTTCGACTATTTGTATCCAAATGTGTATTGTGTATTATTGAATTTACACGCTTGACGTGAACCAGCGAGGACATTTGACGCTAAAATGGAAACGTTTCCCACAATACGTTTGTATTAACGCATATTAGACCAACACGTGACGTCCAACGATGACGCCAAGGTTAGACCCTCGACGAGTTCCGGGGAAAAGCTACTTTTGTCTTGGAAGCCACACCAACTTAATCAAAACAAAGGATAGGAGGAGTTGGAAGAAGATTATCCACTTCCCTCCGTTGCAAACTTTGTCATCGATCCTGGCAAGGAGGATCCTACAGGAGTAACAGAGTAGTGGGAATGTGTGGCGAGCCCTTAAAAATTTTAAAAACACGTGCCTTCCAAATTCATGAAACTATTTTTAGAATGTGTGAAATGCAAACAAATTACGTTATTACTTATTATAATTCCTGTGGTCAAATGCGTAAGTAGATAGTATAGATCAAGAGCTAGCCCATCATTAATAATAAAAAAAACTTTACAATGTTCACATTGAGGAAGGATGTGATTTGACTCACTAGGTATCAACTTATTCACTGAACTTCAGTCATTTATAATGTGATGCAAAAGCCGAGCATTGTAAGTTAAGTACTAACATCGAGTAATAGACTTTGCCCGCAGTGTATACTTAAGGAATAATAAAACAAAACACAGTTTAAATTTATTTGCATTACTTATTGTGAGAGAGCTCCATGTGGAAGGTGGCTAGCAATATCTGGATGCAAAGAGCTGAAGACCGAGCTTAGTGGCGTGCATTGGGGGAGGCCTATGTCCAGCAGTGGACAGCAATAGGCTGATGATGATGATGATGAGAGCTCCCTAGTGTTTAACCGAAGTGTTTAAAATTAACTCCAAACAAATATCGGAAAATACTCGTAATTATGGCAGATTTTTTTAAATCACCTTATGTGTTTTTGATACCTGTTATCTTACAGTATAATGTCAACTGACTGATAATGATACATGAGCCGATTTCATGAATGTTATCGTGTCGTTATGTGGGTTACCAAAGATGGGTTATCGACTGCTATAATCGTTACTGTACGTATCTTGATTTATTGAGTAAATTATGTTTTAAAATCATTTATAGGTCAACTGAGATGATAGTATAATAGTTCCACATGAAAAGTTTCCACCGTTTCAATATGAATTTACAATTATGGATGTTCAGTACTAAAGAGAGCTCATTTTGTTGGAAATTTTACCCGACACGTGCAGGCGACCAAACCTCCTTCCGGCTCTCACTCACCGTACAAAACGCAGCTGTATAGCTACTTTACGCCGATCTTCTGTGAGGGGTTGGTACTACCCTGGTCGAGCCAGCCCGTGATGAGCTGCAGTCAATTGGCAACAGCTTGGCTCTACCACTATAAACAATTTACTACATCTCTCTTTCTTTTGTTAGGTACAGTAAATAGCGAATATATGATAAGTATATTGATATTCATTTGTCTGCGGTTTTGTGGTGACAGGGGAGTCCCTTGCACGTATCAAGCTGCATACATGATACTTAGGGTCAACGACTGGTATTGAACTCGCCTGCATTGTACCCCATGCTTATATTCTGTGAGTGAACTTGTTTCTGTGGGGGGCATATTCAGCGCTGCAATGGCGCTGTCCCCGAGGCACATTTGTTTACAGTAGCCCGTCAGGGCATGAACCTTTGAACGACAATGGAATACGCATCAGGATGTCGACAGCCCTGTGGGGCAGTCCCATTCTCGTGCTATTTGAAAATGGGCTTTGAGAATGGTTTTTTTATGGGACTGAGGTGGCAAACAAACGGACGGCCCGCCTGATGTTAAGCAGTTACCGTAGCCTACCGATGCTTGCAATACCAAAGGCTTTGCTCGCACGTTGCCAACCTGAAGAGGAGTGGAACGAAGAGAGGGAAGAAGGGGGAGTTGAGCTTTCAGCTCTCTCACTCATCGTACGGAACGCAGCTGTAATAGCCACTTTACGCCGATCTGCTGTGAGAGGGTGGTACTACCCCGGTCGAGCCAGCCCGTATATGAGCTGCAGTCGATTGACTACAGCTTGGCTCTCTCATACGATACCATATGATGCTATAATATCGTGAATTGAAACGTGACAAAAATACTCTTCGCCAATTGACCAAACTTTCGTTCCGTGTTATTGCCAATTGCTTTTGTTATGATAATCATGAATGTGACGTCCTCTCTCACAGGTTTTTTGTTTCGTTTGCCGTACAATCAAAGACCCATGTACCAAAGACGTAAGTAAGGTAAGTAGGTACGCCTAAAATTCTATCAAAATCAGGAGCAGTAGTTTCAGCGTTATGCTTGAACAGATGATAATTTTAAAAGCAATTGTCTTTCTTAAGGAGATGACCAAATATATGCACTGAATGATAGATAGGTTATACTGTAAATAAAGTGCACCTTGATTTGCCTAACTCGAAGTAAGTAATACTTAAATAAGTACTTATTTAATTATTTAAATTTTAACCGCATATACCACTAAGGAGCAAGGTATGTTATCCAAGTAACCTTCAACAATTAACGTAGTTAACGTTTCAATTGGAAAACAATCGCTACATTGAACCAAATGAATTATTTCAATGACTGAAGCCTTATATGGAAATAACTGAGTTACTCCTTATCTATTCTGTGACTGAGTTGTAAGTTTTTCACGAATGGTTTAGCTCATTGTTTGTGTATATTCTACTATAAATAACATATGCTGCGAACAATATGCATGATGGAGTCACAAAATGATGATTTTAAAAGCAAAACTGCTTATAAACATACAACTTGTTTTATTTACGTAGCTATCATAGATATCTATAGTTGCTAATTGGTGCTTATTACATATAACACCTTTCCTGGAAATTAACACAGCATAATTAAGCTAGCATAGGTACCTTCTATAGGCTACATCGTTGCGTTCAAATTCGCTGAAAGTAAAAAAGAAATCATGTCGTCAGCTGATTGGACTGAGTCGACATTTAAGCCTTCGCTTAAGACTTATTTCACATAGCATTAGTTCTAATTTCTACTGATTCACCCACCTAAACGAGTGCTGAAAAGACGTCCAAGCACGACGAAGCGTTGACACAGTGTATTTTCATTCATCACCTGATTACAATGTAAACATTGAACTTGTTATAAAATCCGCGAGAGAAAACGAACGAGAGAGACGTGAATATGCGTTCACTGTGGGTTGGAGAGAGAGGTGTGTGTGCTTGGCCTAAATTGGCGGCCACGCGAGGCGACTGAGAAGGGTGTCGCGTCCGACCCGCATCGCTACCGAGTAGTGACTATGTACTTCTGTCTTTCTATTGGGCAGGCAGCTGGCGGGTTATTCTCAAGGCGTTTTGTTAATTAGATTTTGACCGTGGCGTTGTTTGTGTACATTTTGGAAGTGCTTCCAAAATGTACATAAGTATACATTTTTATGGGCACTTTATCTCCTGATTTCTGTCATCGAATTTTTCATAGGTATTTCAAGCCATATTTCGTTTGTTCGTTGATTTGTCTTATAAAAAAAATAGCACGCACTTAACCTATAGGTTACATAACACCTAACCTAAAATCATAAAGATCGATTGGCGCAATGGTTCGAGTGATGGCCGCTCGGCTTACTGTATCGGGTGGTTGTGGGTTCGATGCCCGCCATAGGCAAATATCGGAAACGGCTTTTTCGTCATAATTTGCTCTGGTCAGGGTGTCACTGGGATCGCCCCCAGTCCATTGTATGGTAGCCATAGTACAATCGTTGCTTAGTTTGGTCCCAAACATACAGTTAGTGTGTAAATCTGGCGATATTTATTTATCTAAGGGCTTACCTGATTGATGGAACTAAATTAAGTAAGTAGGTCTTTTTATTAAATATCGCCAGACAAACACACCAACTTTATGGTCCCAAACAAAGTAATACATACAATGGACTGGGGGCGATCCCAGTGGTACGTTATGATAAATAAGTAAGGTAATAGGGCGGGCCGCCCCCCCTAATGAAGTGGACGGTGGATCATTAGACAGACATCAAATACAGCCGGTGAATGCGAATGGCAGAAGACCACCACGGTCCATGTTTTGTGGGTAATGCAGGGGACGGTGCACGGAGCAAATGACGAACTGAAAGACAGTATAACGTGAAAGTTAGCGTTACCGATGCATATTACGGAATCACCCAGCTAACATCTGACGCAAAAGAAAGAACCCAATAGGTAATCTATATTATAGGTGCACAGCTGTTTATACGTATCTACTACGCGTGACGTCATTTCATTCATGAAACGGGTTTCGCGAAATTCATTGAACCCCGCACGTAAATAATTTAGTTTGACGTAAATTTGCCACTACCGCTACGATAGCACTTTAGTCCTTACGGCATTTCATTGAGCCGTTATCAGGCTCGCGTTATTGGGAAGTGTTTTTTTTTTAATTCTAATTTTACTAATCAGTAGGTCCAAAAGGAATAAATAGAGCAGAAATGACTAATCAAAAAACTTTAATTAAGTACAATTTAATTTATTTATGGAAGTTAATTTTAGAGTCAATAACTTGCTATCCCAAATCTCTGATTATCTGATTTATCTCATAATTTCATTTCATAGGTTAGTTCACCAGTCTACCTAAAAGGTACACTGGTGAACTAACCTATGAAATTAAATAAAAGCATTGGCATGTGGCATTTATAAGAAAGTAACGGACAGATTTTAATTCAACTTCCACAATAATCAAATTTTTCAGAGCTAGAAGTTCACCAGTGTACCTTTAGGTACACTGGTGAACTAACCTATGAAATGAAATAAAAGCACTGGCATGTGGCATTTATAAAAAAGTAACGGACAAATTTTAATTCAACTTCCACAATAATGAAATTTTCCAGAGTTAGAAGTTAGTATTTGGCGGTTTTTTTAATCCACCTATTCTTTTAGGTCCATTTCCATCCACCCGTGTCCACATTTAGATATCATAAAAGTTTGGTTGTTAAGATACTTGAAGGCGACATTGAACTAGAAAAGGAATCAATATCTACCGGATTAAGAGGTATCCTTTATACCAGGAGGAGGTAAATTTAATATTTTATTAAGTACTTGAATATAAAATTTACCTTCTCCTAGCATAAAGCATACTTAGCTTAATACGGTACCTATTGACTCAAACCTTTTCCAGTTCAATGTCGTCAGCACTTTCGCTATTGATAAGGTCACACACAGCAGCAGGTGAGTCAATATTCAAACGGACCTACATACATTTCGTTTTGTACATGTCATTTGATTGTGAAGTCTCACCGCTAAATTAATACAGATTTCTAGCCAATTTACAATGGGTTTACCAAGCATTTCTAGGAACAAAAGTGATTTGTAATACCTGTACCAATGTAAGTCCATCAAAACTGACGTCAGCCGTCTGTTTTGAGGGTATTTTAAGACAAAAAAAAAGGTTTGAAGAAGAGAATTGAAATTATTACCTACGCCTTTATAATTAAAGCTGGCTGAATCAAGGATTTCCTACTTGTCGCAAATCTCTGGATTTCGAGGTGGAGGTATAAGAATCGCTAATCAGAACCAAATTTGTCATCCACCCATAAACTTATTTTCCTCAAAGGCAGTGCCATTTTTTTCAGCAAGTGCCGCCATCATTTTTTCGAAATACTAAATTGGAATGGTTGCTATCCAACACGATGGAACACGGTACGGGTGTTACCTGGGTAACAGGTAAGGCCACAGAGAGAGCGGGGTCCTTCAAGGCGAGCCTATTGTATGCTTAACGCCTAACGGAACATGAATTTAAAAACGATAGTTTCGCTAATAATTTATTTTGGTCACATAAAAAGGCAGTTTGAGTATGAAATGTATTTCGTGCGAGTATTTGGGCTACTAATAACTTTTTATGAGATATGTAGTGTCAGGCGATGATTTTGATGAATGAGAGATATTATGTTCATTACTTATCACTTATCATGGTTATTTTGCACCAAATAATAAATTATGTTACCTGGTGATAAATAACCCTTTTTTTTGGGTTCCGTACCCAAAGGGTGCCAACGAGACCCTATTACTAAGCCTCCGCTGTCCGTCCGTCTGTCTGTCAGCGGGCTGTATCTTACGAACCGTAATAGCTAGAGTCTTGATTTTTTTACAGAATGTGTATTTCTGTTGCCGCTATACAACAACAAATACTAAAAATAAAATAAAATTTAAAAATAAAGGTGGTCCCCATACACGAAACTTGATATTTTCACGTTTTTATTCTACGGTGGTACGGAACCCTTTATGTGCGAGTCCGACACGCACTTGGCCGGTTTTTTAATTCTGTGATTATGAAATATATGCCGCCAAGTCTTTCTAGCTGATCATACCCTTACTTATTACTCCTATATTAGTCTTTCACCCTCACTAGTTTTAAAGGCTAATACGGTATTTTTTAAGATTTCATGGCCTCTGGCCTACAATATAACCACAGCACAACACAATATAATATTATTTTACTTCGCAAAAATAGCGATGAGAAAAGATCAAACCAGATTAAACACATAACTGACAGAAGCGTTGCTATATTTCACCTCAGTACGTAAGTACCTACAAGTTAAATTACAGACCCAAGCGATATTTTTATTAATTTTATTCATATTTATAGGTACTCACTTATACCTATTAATACCTATATCCTTCACTACACTTTTCCTCAATTAAGTACGCGTTCTTATTACAAAATCTCAAGTATAAAAACTTATTCATTTGAATCTTATCGATATACATTGTATTATCAGCGAATATATTGCCGCTTTAGGTAGGTATAGTCGATAAGATAAAACTCATCGGCGGCGTCCTCAATAGGTACAATGTACAGCAACGCGAGTTAGCGTAACGTACGTACCTATATTTATTATTCAACTTAGATTATCAATCTATTTTAACTTAGATGACTGACTACAAATTAAAACATAACTTCCAAAAATACGAGTTCACGCTAAAATTAGATTATTTTGTACTTTCATAGTTCGACTACAGTGTAACAGATGGCGCTGGTTGTTGGTATTTCGTTTGAACATTGGAGCGTATCGTGTGGTTACGAAAATATCTCGGTTCTCCGTATCGCGGTCGGTCGACCGCGCGCCCGCGCACGTTGTGATTATCACAAGTCACAACTCACTGACCTTGGGGCAAAAAGGAGAAACAATTTTAATTCCAACTGCGGTGTTTTTCTTACTTGAGCATACTAATAAGGCGAGGTTCGTTCTTAGAAACTATGGTTACGAACATGAAGATTTTGATTAGAGATCTTTGTAATTTTGGTTTTGTTTTTTAGATTTAAAAGTACAGTAAAATGCTTCTGCATAATAATTTTATAGTTACCTATATAGTTTGAAATTAGTATCAATAAAAACGCATGTATACTGGGCAGTAGGTACATTCCGTACCTACCTAACTACCTATTCTGTGGCTTGAAGGAATTTTAACTATTTTAGGATTCCATACATCAAAAAATATTAAGTAGGTAGTAGGTACTATTAAGTGTTAATGTTCTTCTCAGGATAAACCTGGAATAGAATATTAATTATTAAGTACCTATGTTCATAAATATTTCAGGTAAACTGTAAATTTATAGTCTCAGTTGCTGAAAAAAAAGATAGTTTATAGTTGACAGAGCTGTTACGAAAAAATCACCTTATTTTAAACACCGTGTTTAGAGCATGTTTTAATCATTTAAAACATTTATTCCTTCTGATTTAAATCAATGTTTTAAACAATTAATTAAACAGCGTTTAACAAGGTTTTAATCAGTTTTCATTTTAAATTTCCTGTTTTTTTGCGAGTTGAAAACTTTCATCGCACAAGCTCGAAAAAACATAAACTCACTATCTTATTTAAATTTTATTTAAATGCCAACGAAACATACCTACATGAATATGGATCGGTAAAGAATTCCTAAAGACAGACAAATCGCAGTTTAATGATAATGCACAACACAATTAAGTCGTTATATTGCATCCAATATTATTGAAACTACAGCCTCGTCGTTATTATTGCATTTACGCGCACTTTCTGGGAACTCAGAAGTGGGCTGTCAACGTGTTCGTAACATGCCATGACTCGGCCAGCCGGTCTGCGCTGTGACGCATCCAATTTTAATTCCCGCTATTGAAAAAGTATTCAGCACACCGCTAGTAGGCAGTAGGCACTTCCGTTATTTACGCCATTTGTCACTTCTATATTTTATTCTTTTGTTTATTTAATAATCGTCACCTTATAAAATGTAGTGGGTATACAGGCTGATTTTTTAAAGTGCGTGGATGGCCAAATCTAAAACTGTAAGAAATATCGAAAAAATCTCAAGGGACCCGTGTCCAAATTTGACGAAAACCAAAACTGCATAGGTACCTACTTGCAATTTAGAAAAATTATTTGTCCTGTCCGGGAGTCATTCGATCGATTTTGAAAAAAAAAACATTATTATTGCATTATTATTTTATTATTGGTACTGATAGTACCATCGCTTCAACTAAGGATCAAATTTTATCCTGTATAGATAGTACTATTTCTATTTTAAAGTGTTTTATTTTAGTTATGTTACATACAAAGTAGGTACTTACTACAGAATCATTTTTAAACCGACTTCAAAAAAGGAGGAGGTTTCTCAATTCGACCGTATATATATATATATTTTTATAATAACATGTAGGTACATTTTAATGCAAAACATGGGTACTTAAGGTATGTTATCGACGTCAACATTATACTTATCATTAAGTTATCAAGTTAGATTAGATATCAAATAGTGCATATTTAGAATAGGTACGAATCAGGCCTATCTACTTCATCATAAGGCTTTTCTTTTAACATTTTAAGCATTATTACATTATTTCAAAGATTTATTAGTGCACGTTGTATTTTTGCCGCGCTCCCAGCATGCAGCCTATCTGTTTATCGAGAAGGTACAGACGGCATCGCTCGCAGCGAACATAAAAAATTAAACCTCGTCGAACCCTCGTCCGCATTTGTTCCCTTCGTACTTTTTGTGCGCCAGTCGAAACCCTCGAGCGCTTCTTTAGGGCCCGCTGTCCCTACATTCAACTGACACCCTATTGAAGCCATATTTCGTTTGAAATATCCCATCGTAAAGGGCGGCCGTTTTGTGCGATACTGTATTATCGTTACGTGTATCTGTGTGCCTGAGTAAAATAGAGTTGGGTTGTTTTATCCGTGAATTTGAATTTCGAACGTTAATTTTTTATTTGCCGTGTTTATTTGTTTTTATAAAAACAAAACGTATTTTTGTAGACTGCTCTTGTTGATCTGGTACTACAGGATGTTTTTAAAATAACCAGGTTTTCAGAATAGTTAGGAAGCCTTCAATTAAGTAGACCTGACTATCTTGTCGATCTATATGACACTCGATTCTAAAATGAGCCTGTATTCTCTGAGGCATGATAGGGGACATAATTTTATATGTGGTTTCATGCGATCCAACGTAATCTGATACTTGAACGTTGTTGGTAGATACCTCACGCATGCGGGCGGAAGGCATGCGGACCAAACTTACGGTCAAATACTCAAAGGCTACTCAAATGTTTAATTCCCTCTTAGCAGTTAAAGACGTCGTTATTTGTCATTTTCATAAGGCGCGTTAAAGTTAAGCAGCTCTCAAATTTGAGTGGTGTACGACTATTCGGCGGTTAGCCACCTATAAAATTACCACGCCTGTATTCAAAGGGGTAGGCAGAGACTGTTAAAATTAAAATAACCCTCATAATTATGTGTGACATTACCTACTGCAATAAATATATCATATAACGCTTTGGAAGTATATTAAATGTGAAACTGTAGAAACTGGACACGTCCTACATAACTTTAGCTGCTATTTAAAATGAAAATCCTATTACAGCAAGTGAAGCCTTTTTGCCGCTTCATGGAAACGTGAATCAGCAAGACTAACAATAGTGTTTACGGGAAATATAAGGCACCTACATATTATATTCTTTGGAATTCAGGAATGCTTTGAGCTGGTCCTGTGCTATCTTTGGACAATCCCGGGCGTCAGCAGGAGGGCCAGCAAGCTTGAATGTCCCAGGGATGCCTCAATACGAAGAAAGTTCGGTTTTTATAGACAACCTCTTTGATCTTTTAAGGATGTACAGACATCAAGTATTTTAAGAGCTGATTAGATTATTTTGGACTTACAGGTTTTGAAACAAGATATCACGCAATAAAAAAAACTGCTCTTTTCCAGTTTCACAATATGTCTCTTTGTGAGTAAGGAGGACTACGTAACATGCCTAGGCCCTTCGTAATTATAGATTGTCATGCCCTCTTCAAAATTCTCATTTAGCCTCCCACGGCAAACTCATAATTAATTTAGCAGTCCCGTCCATTTCAAATTAGATTCCTACTTTAAGGAGTAACCTATCATCCCCACAATTTACTGGTTTCATTTTGTAAACATTAATTGCAATTTAGAAGAAAGATTTATGATATAATTATTAACACGTTGGGGAAAGAAAGAAAGTAATTAAGTAGGTGGTAAAAGTTGTAGTGACTTTCGAAGATGTAAAAGGTAAAGTCTTGGGTGTATTAAAAACAGTCCTGTCCAATAAAACAGTGATAGCAAATACTTAGGTATATTTCAAGTAAGGACCTAAAATACTACAAAACAGTACAGCTTCACGCATGAGGCTATATAGAAGAAACACAAGAAAAGGTATCCCAATCAGCCACTCCTATACAATCAAAAGTAATAATTAGGAAGGTGGAAAAGCCGCCAATCCACTCAGTTCAAACGCCCGACGTCTAATCAACGAAAGAAATAAAAGCGCAACAATACCACGAGCTATTGAATATACAATAATACACCTAAATTAAAGAGGGATCAGAGCACATGGCGATCTATCTTTCGAAACAACAAAGCCGATTGGTGTGACGTTCCACCCCGGTGATATGTACGTCCTACTACCTAAATGCCTTATGTACACCGCTAGTTACTACTTCATGACTACTTCGAGCTCAGTGTGTACTGCAATGCAACGGAAAATATGCGTGTTTACCAAAGTCGTTTCGGTAGAACGGCGTCGTGTGTTGCGTCACGTTAAGGAAATTGATAGTGCGCCGAGGCCGACGTGACTAACATTATCGTGATTGTGCTCATTTTGTGTCCAATTTCTCAATTTTCAAATTGATATATCAGTGCGGTGCTGTGATTTAACAACGACATGGAATTTATTTTTTCTCATCCCGTTTCTCCCTGTGGGTGGAGGCCAGACAAATGTCCGACGATCGACACGCCGCGCGACCTACATAACCTTGTGATGTCGAGTGAGTATATTTTTTGTCATGAACTACTATCTAACTGGTTTAAATGTTAGGAATTTGGAAGTAAATTCCTGTGTTAGCTCAATTTCAACGCATATTATACGAAATAAAGAGCATTGCAAATGTAAATGCATAAGAATTCAAGCATATTTCGAATAATAATATCGAACGTCATTACGAGGCTCATTCCACAAGATGGCGGCGAGTGGGGAGAGGGCGCCCAGTTGGCCAGGTGCTGCCGCCGCGTCGAGTTCGGCGCTATAGCTAAACTAAATACGCAGTGTTGTACATTTAGAACGTTCACAATGGCCACCGCGAAAGACACGTCTACTTTCTTTCTGGAGGCAGATGCAAACGATTTTGACTGTGTTTTCAAGTTATACCCACAAGCGATTAAAGTTAAAGCTGAACAGAAAACAAAGAAACCAGACGAGCTCATAAAATTGGACAATTGGTAAGTGCAAACGCCTTTGAAAGGAGAAAATGCGGCCGTGTCGTGTCAATGAACTTGTATTGTGTGTGTATCCGTGCAAACTGATTTGATAGCTACCTCCCTCGCGGACTGCATCTCTAGTCCGCGGACGGCTCATTAAAACCACTGCGTCACGTGGGATCGATGTCAAATTGACACGATCGCTTTTCCTGAAGCCAGTGTGAGGGAAAATATCGCCGCGCTCAGGCGTTATAAAATGGTGGCTGTCCTTTACGTATCATGACTCGTTTTAATGCTTTTGCGTTCGCGTTTAGGCACGTCGGCTGTTAATTCCTTAGATTCCTTGACTAAATAACAGTCTTGATAATGCTTATGAGTTGTTATTGTATTCGTAGCCGAGTATATGGCTAGATAATACAATGCGTTGTTGAGTACAACTCGCAATTCACATCCGTTCAAAATGGTGACTTGCCTTTTAAGTTTTGTTGTTTTACTATAAGCATTTCCACTTTATTAGAGTTTGTTTGCACATCTCACTGCTGCTGATAACTGTCCTGGTTATGTGTAGGGTTGGAATTTGCGGTTTCCACATTATATATTTTTTAAATAGGCACAATGAGTCATCGCGAAATTAGCATGGTTTGTAACTTTTACTAAATATCAACCAAGTTTTGCGTTTACTTGCATTATATTTATGACTTTGTAATCAATTTTTAATTCGTGTAAGTGCCTCAGTATCTACTCTATATATAACATTATATTATTCTATTATTGATTTTATATAGGAATTATTAAATTATTATTCGTTTAATTTAATATCCAATTAAGACTTAACCGTTTAGACTTTATACCAGTTGTATAACTTTTTAAGGATTTTACAATCTTAGATTATTTTAGTATTAATAATTTCATTTATTTATTTAATCACCGATACAGCAACAGTATCTCCAATATTTTTGCGTCCGTATTAATTTTATAATCCCACGCGGTACAGACAGAGAAGGAGAAACAAGTTACAATGGCCTCAATCTTACCAAAAATGCATCTCGTGTACGAAATGTGACTTAAATATGTCCGCTTTTTAATTTTATTTAATTATCCTTTTTATTTCTCATGAATGTTGCTTTACAAATAATTAAGTAACTCACCTAAGAAATAATGATCTACTAATATCTACTTAAAATTAATTTTACGATTACCCATTGGTATTTCTATAAAAAGTTGGGTTATTGAACTCCCACATATTTTGTTATTTTTAGCAATTAATTTATCTAAAACCATTTATACAAAACATAGCCTTAAAACTAAAGATTATAATTAGTTATATATCCGTACTCAACAAACTGTCCGAATTACCTATTCAAAATGGAAAATCAAAAACCTACCACCGGTGATTCATGAATCTAACCCTGGACCTTAAGATCCACGTACAAACGAAACAAAAACCTAGGTACTTAAATGAATATAGTAAGTAACAACTTCTAATTTAAAAAACATAAATAGGTATACCTTGGCGTATTCGGCCAATATTATATTAAAACAATATAAATACCTAGGCACCTACCTTGGCGTATTTGGCCGATAATGTCCAATATCAAAATATTCCATGTCAAAGAGCATTTTAAATACCTACATGTTTTAAATTAGAGTTACTACAACGGTTTTTTTTCATATCTATGGGAGTTACAATTTTCGATAATAATACCAGAATGTATAAGTACATGGCAACACACTTATTATTCCAGTGACCAAAATATGTCTCGTCTTGTTCCTTAACATTATAAACCATTTTTAAGCGTACCATATGGTACTTGACTGGCCCGACCCGACATGTGTTAAACAAGTACAGCGCCTTTGCTCGTAATTATTACCACTAACACTGTAGCAGTATTATTTCCTAGCTCTCCTCCGCGATTTCTACCCCTATTAAACTATTTTAGGGGTTAATTCTTATTCTCTATTCACATTAGTCGATGTTATCACATTATTTCATATTTTAAAAATACTACTTGCTTACAATTTTATTAAGAACACCGAATACTTAGATAATACGCACGCAGAAACGCTCTAGAACCAATACAACTAATTTATGAATATATATTATTCATCTGTGCATAAGTACACACCTTCTGTATAAGTTTGAATAAGTACTTATTTAAATTTAATCTCGCATACTTCAATAGCTTTTTTGGGTCGTAAAAATCCTTTCGGAGATATACCATAAGAAAGTTTCCTGTTATAAAATTAATGCTAAATTCCAGTTATTTTTTAAAGTTTATTTTTTTTCAAAGTTATAAACATTCAAGCCATTATGGTCCTTTCTTTTAGGTGCCAATAAAGCCCATATCATGCGCTTTTAATGTGAAATAATAAATATACTACTTACAGAAATATACAGAAATATGTATTAGAAAAAAACTTATACAATAAATAAACTGTCTTATTTACAGGTACCAGAATGAACTACCAAAGAAGATCAAGTCGAGGGGCAAGGATGCGCACATGATACACGAGGAGCTGGTGCAGCTCATGAAATGGAAACAAGCGGTCAGTACGACTTTATTATACTAACATCCAGCGAAACCCGTTCGGTACATTGTTCAACGTTTTTGCGGTCCGCCGATAACGACATATGATATTATGAATTTGAAATCGAAAATTATCATTAAGATAGACTACAGGTTGGACTTCAGAGACAGCCGCGGGCTATATATGGCAGGCTGCGCGGTATATATCTATCTTTGTTAACGTCTTAGGCCTTATCCGTTAAGCTACAATTTCTGGGGACGCTGCAGGCAATAGCAACAATGCTGCCGTGACTACCAATTACATACTGTTTGTATTTGTATGAAATTCAGGTATCCCAAAGATAGTAGGTAGGTAATAGTTCTGGCAACAGGAACTACTACCAGTCGAGTCTCCATTAACAGCAAAGCTTTTAAATGGATAGACTCAGCGAATTATGTACCACTAAAAAATAATAAGTAATCCGAAGTGACAATTCCCATACAAAATATCCAATTTAGATTTTTTCGATTTTTGGCTGTTCCTTTTGGGTTTTTCTTTTCCTAAACCATTCCAGTATCGAAGTCCCAGTCGAACAAAAAAAATATATATTCAGATCGGTCGAGCCATTTTCAAGATTTTGGGAGAAAAACGCACGGCAATTATTTATCAAAATACACAAAAGCATTTTATCAGTAGCGTGGAATACTGAGTCCAGACAGTCTGAGATTTTGCAACTGCACAAGTCTCCAAGCAAAGTCATGCTCAAAATCATCCCGACTGCAGACAGCAGCAGCTATCAGGGGGGCTAATAGCGACGCTATGCAACATTGCCAATGCAATGCAATGCATTTTTCTGTTTTTCCGAAGAATCCTTAACAATTCCGCTAAATATCTGTAAAATTGTCACACATTCTGCTGGAGGTTCGGAAAAAATAATTGCTTTTGCAGAAATGCTGCAATGTTGCATAGTGTCACTATTAGCCCCGCAGTAGTCTGAAGCGTTACTGGTAATCGTACCTTGGTGTCAAACATATTGTCTTGCTCATCTACTTTGGTCGCAAACCAGTCACCACATTGTCACTCTACACACATACATATAATTTCTCTTACGTCTTTGTTAATGTGTAGAGAACAATCTCAGCCTCTATAAACAAGATTCTGTAAGCGTTTCAACAAATCGATGCGCTAATATTGTATGGAAATAAGTTTATCAACAGCTTTTGTCATTCCTATCCGTCTATCACTCTGTTATTTTGTCTAGAAGGACAGGCCAAGACAGGACAGACAGATGTCTAGGTACCTACGATGTTGCAGGCAACAGGTTTCACAACATTTGTCCCTTTATTAAATACTTCTTTATTTGTAAAACATAAAACACTTTATCCAGGATGTTGGAAATGACGTCAGCTGGTAAACGGGTTAAAATAAACTGCCGTCGTCTTTTAACAATCACGACCCCATACGAAACCCGACAAATGTTAAATAGATCAAAGTAATTTATTCGTATGTTAAACAATTAATGCACTGTAAGTCGATTAAAGCGTTATGAATAATGCATTACTTCGGTCAAATGTTGTGTAATCTCTTCGTTTGATTTCTTACGAGAATTACTTGCTATCCGTGTTGTCTCGCGTAAACACCCATACTGGTACTTCACTTATAAATCAATATTGATCAACAGCTAGACAAACATTCATTTAACATTTCTACAAGAGTTATAGTTCCTGTATCACTTATCTATACCTACCTAATGTTTTACTGAGCATCATGCTAAACAGCTGAACAGATTTGTATAAAATTTTGTAGCTTTAGAAATATGTTGGCTGGATTAAGATATAGGTTGCCCACTTTTGGTTCTGGAACTTGTGGTGGATAATATACGATATACATATATATTCATAGATAGTATAGGATACAAAAAATAATGATAATACTATTTATCGGCTTGCCAGTATGCACCGCGTTTTTACGGTTTTCGCGATCCGCGCTCAGTATTGTCAACGCCCGCGCATTGCGTTGCCCGAGAAGACAGATATAACATAAATATTATACGTACTCGTACTTCTAAAAAATATAATTGATTAATATCATAATATAAATATGTGCATACACTACAGATGGTACCAAACATAACACCGCTTTTATTTCAGAACCACCTAATAAAACTTTAGACGGTAAATTACAAAACGAACAACCAAGTTACCTTGGCTCACTCGATCGAGCTCAGACTCATAAAACATGTAATTTACTATCGTATTCTCTTATTGCAGAGAGGACGATTCTATCCACAATTATCATACTTGATAAAAGTGAACACGCCGAGGGCTGTCATGCAGGAGACAAAGAAAGCCTTCCGTAAACTCCCAAACGTCGAGTCGGCAATGACAGCGCTAAGTAATCTGAAGGGCGTGGGAACGGCCACAGCGTCGGCCCTGCTGGCCGCTGCGAGTCCAGACATTGCACCATTTATGGCCGACGAGTGCGTGCAAGCGATCCCCGAGATGGAAGGAAGCGACTACACTGCTAAGGAATACCTCAATTTTGTAAACCATATAAAGACCGTCTGTGATAGGCTAAATAAGGTGAGTGCTTTGTATTTTTGCTACGTTTGGCAGAGGGCCTAAGTGCACTCTTGCGTTTGGCAACGTCTAGTGATATAGATATAACAGTAGGCGGGCTAGGGTAGATCCAAAATGATTGTTTAGCTATAGCAAAAGGCCAGAGTATGTGCAAAATGATTGAAATACGTGTTTCTATCTATCCATTGGTGGTTATTTAATTTTTAAACAAAATAACTAAATAGGGACAGTAGCTAGATTAGACCAGGGATTTGTTAACCTAACGCGACCGGCGCGGGAGCAACCTCGGTACTAGCATAGCTCGCTCATTCAGCTTAACTAGTCCTTGGAATTGGAACTCTAAAGGCCTGCTTCGGAACCGTCACATAAATCTTATCCACCACATAAATATTCCGTTTTGACAGATTTCTATGGAAGAACTGTCAAAACGCTATATTTATTTGGTGGATAAGAATTATTAGACGATTCTGAAACAGACACTAACTAGACTTGACCCCTCTTTCTTTATTGCTATCCTTCTCATAGCCGTAACGTATGAGCAAGACAAAGACACTTTTGGATATATCAGGGATTGGACGGCAATAGAATTGGCATTTACACATTTTGTAGGAACAAAACGGCTGCGGCAAGAAATGGTCGCCGCACATGGTGGAGTTAACGTTATGGACACACTACATCCTGTCGGACCTGCGACCAGACCTGCTCGGCAAGGAACCCAGGACCACTGCCCCCACGAATGGAGGGTCACCGCTGCCCAGCGATGAGAGCAATCTTGAACCACCGGTCACAAATGGAAACGGTAAGAACAAACTTTACGCAAAATTGTGTCAATACGGCGAATTTACGCAAAATTGTTGATGAATCTATTGGCCCATGAGCTTTTATAATATATACCAAATTAAAGACCGTCAGGAATAAAACATATTTGGTAATTTAAATTTAAATGTTACAAAATGTTGTAGAAAACAAGTTCAAATATGGTGTTTTCAACCTAAATTGTAAATTCTCTCCCGGCTCACACATGCTATGTGATTTTTTTAAATGTGAAATCTAAACCAAAATAATGCTGTATTAAAAATGCTATATAGCGGCATTATTAATTTTATAATGTGGTGATGACGCCCATGACCTAGAAAGCTACCCAGTAACTATTTATGATTTGGCTATAGGTATGTGTCATAGGAAAGGACCTTATACCTACTGAGATCTAAATCGTGCAACTTATATTAACTAAAACAAAAAATACTTCTTGTTTATCACGAAACAAATGAACCATGGTCATAGGCTATATTTGTTATGGTTTATTCTTACAAAACTGGTATGTATGTACTTCTCTGCCCACATACAATCGAGTAAGCGGTCGATGTATGGAATCAATTTTGTTTTTATGTCCGTGTCCGATCATCCATATTCGTGGGGATAATTCACTTGCCCTTCACATCTGAATCGTCTAACTAAGGTACTTAAGATATCTGTTTATATTTTTAAGATAATAAAAATTATAAGTGCTGGTAAGTCGTTTTAGATTGAACCTAGAGGCGACGCAACTTAATAATAACTAAAAAATGTTAAAAATTTTAGGTAACAAACCAAACAATACCTATAGAAAGTTATGATCGACTGCACTAGCACTATAAATTACTTTCGTTCTTAGAAATGCTATGTAAAGCGATTTTTAACGGGATAAAAATCTCTATAAATTTGGCGGTTTATAAATCAAAATCCATGCATATCCCAAGATTTTTTTTAAATGTTTTTCTGTGTGGTTTAGATATGTCAATAAATGAGAATATAAAAAATCTTTAAACTTATAATTATGTATGTACGCAAGTTATTAACAAAACCCGTTTCAGATAGTGACAAATAATTCGTTAATGATCGCTATAGTACAAAGGCAATTCACACGTACGTAAGGGCTGATTTGCATGATACGATAACCCGCATGCATCCACAGCAGGATGTCTAGGATAATCAAATGCGGGACTCGGCAGCACGTGCGGTGGGAAATGTGACCACATAATAAAAAGTGCCTAACTGAAAGTGGGGAAGGAAGTCTGCCTGAAATAGGATGGAAATATTTATTGAAAGAGAAGGAAATTTTTATGGAAAGAGAGCGCAAGATTTTTACGGCAATCACACACATTTGAGAATAAGAAAAGTGGTTATCCAAAGAAACTTAGTACCTACTTGTGACCCTTACACTAGGCTAAGCCTGTATCCTGAGGGTCTAGTTCAATTAGTTTTTCAAAAAATTGATAGGTACCAGATCTTTTTTTACGAAATAGATTCGGTCGAATAATCTATTAGAATTACCTTTGGCTGCTACATATGTATTTATAGTAAGTTTGACGCGATCGTTTGTGACTATCAAGTTATTTACATATGTAACATTGTTTATAAAACGTAATTAATATACGGTTTCCTCAAACCCTCTACTATCGGAAGGCCCGCTGCTATTTCCTGTGGCACCTAATACCGACATTACTAAATAGCAATGCAGAAATAAATATAATTATTATTGTTTTATACACATTTTATGAATTTCTATATCACTATTTGTCCCGGACACTTATTATTAACATTTATAACGAGCTATACAATTCCCTTTTGCCTTGACTTGGCTTTATTTCTTTGTGGGGTATCTAACGAGAAAATTGGAAAATGTAGGATGTTACAGCTGATTTTAATCGGACTTCTTACTCCCAAAATAATAAGTTATGATGGACTTACACTCGCATTACAAATTATTTTGGATTTAGAAATGCTTTGTAAACTTTTTATACTGACTTAAATTCCCTATAAATTAGGGTGACATTGGCAGGATCACATTGGGTCCCTCTCAAATGAAAGAGGTTTTTTTTTTAAATACCTACTTTGGCGATTAATGTTCGGATTGTTCATCAGCGATATTTGGATCGCTCCCCGTAACATTGGGACCATCAGCAAAAAAGAGGTTGTACCACAGTACCTATACCTCTAAGGGGACAAATGAACCGTTGTCCATGTGGAGAATTGGGGGAAACTTACATCCAGCTATGGATATCTTTCGATGGACGATAATGAATATAGCTCTAATTGTTCCAGGTAAACTAGGTTCAGACTCTGTAAACGAGGACACGCCGACATCGTGCACGGAAGACTCAATGGATGCTAAAGCTGCGTCCCCCGCCACACCCGCCACCCCCGCCTCCCCCTCAGACAACTCGGACTCCGCCTTCAGCACGCCGCGTGGTAAACGGTAACTATGAACTGCCTATTTACTTGACACTTCATGAATATACACATCTCATCAAACAAATTGTAACACCTCTGAAGTTAGGTTTTGAATGAGTTTTGTTTTTATTTTTTTACATTAATTAAAAAATAATAATAATGCCAGTTGATTGCGGTTATTATAAGGTATCGGTTAACGCATATTAATTTTTCAAATTTAAATTAATTTTCTTTTCCTATCGTGTTTTTAAACCGACTTCAAAAAAGGAGGAGGTTTCTCAATTCGACCGTATATTTTTTTTTTTTTTTTTATGTGTGTTCGCGGATAACTCCGTCGTTTATGAACCGATTTTGATGATTCTTTTTTTGTTGGAAAGGAGATTTTCCGGGGGTGGTACCATGACAAGGAAACCAGGATCTGATGATGGCATCCCAGAGAAATCGAGGGGAATCTTCGAAAATTGTAGGGGCGACTAGTGCGTTTGTAATTTTTTTCATTAAGTATTTTAAAGCACTACTATTTTATGAAGGTCTGGAGTCGATCTGATGATGGAGCCGAAAGACAGTCGAGGGAACTCCTCAACGATTTACAGCAATTACCTGGTGTTTGGGCTTGATTAATATGTATTGATGAGAACTTTACACCTAGATGGGTTGTGACTGTCATTATGGGTCTGATGATGAAGACGAAGGACAGTCAAGGGAACTCCTCAACGTTTTACAGTAGCTACCTTGTGTTTGGACTTAATTCATTTCTATTGATGAGAGCTTTACACCTAGATGGGTTGTGACTGTCATTAGGGATCTGATGATGAAGACGAACGACAGTCAAGGGAACTCCTCAACGTTTTACAGTAGCTACCTTGTGTTTGGGCTTGATTAATTAGTATTGATGAGAACTTTACACCTAGATGGGTTGTGACTGTCATTATGGGACTGATGATGAAGGCGAGGGACAGTCAAGGGAACTCCTCAACGTTTTACAGTAGCTACCTTGTGTTTGGGCTTGATTAATTAGTATTGATGAGAACTTTACGCCTAGATGGGTTGTGACTGTCATTAGGGGACTGATGATGAAGACGAGGGACAGTCAAGGGAACTCCTTAACGTTTTACAGTAGCTACCTTGTGTTTGGGCTTGATTAATTAGTATTGATGAGTACTTTACACCTAGATGGGTTGTGACTGCCATTAGGGGTCTGATGATGGAGTCAAAAGACAGTCGAGAGAACTCCTCAACGATTTACAGCAATTACCTGGTGTTTGGGCTTGATTAATTTGTATTGGAGAGAACTTTGCACCCATATGGGTTATAAGTACCATTTCAAATCTAATGATGGAGACCATAGACAGTCGAGGGATATCCTCAAAGATTTACAGCAGTTACCTTTTGTTGGGCTTACTTCATACAGTTCAATATGCCAAAATATTCATTGGTATGGCTCCACTAAAAATCGTGAAATAAAATTATTTTTATAAAAAAAAAAAACCGACTTCAAAAAAACCTGGATCACTAAAAAGCCTGAAATAATATTTCTATTACCACCTCTGCCTACCCCTTTGGGAAAACCAGACGTGATGGTGTGTTATCGAGTATTTGGAGTCGGTGCCAATCTTGGTATGCCAAGTATACCTACTATAAAAGTAAGAAGATAGATTGGCGCCGACCGCAAATACTCGATAACACACCATCACGTCTGGTTTTCCCAAAGGGGTAGGCAGAGGTGGTAATAGAAATATTATTTCAGGCTTTTTAGTGATCCAGGTTTTTTTGAAGTCGGTTTTTTTTTTTTATAAAAATAATGTTCAACAGATATGTTTTTACCGTCGGAATTTTTCCGTACGCAATTTCCGCATGGAAGCAGTCATTAGAACCAGGGGAGGAAATACGAGATACTGAATAAACTTTTTATGTATTTTTTTTGTTGTTTTACGACTGGGTTTCTAAAATTTTACAAATTCTTCTTAAAATGTAAAAACATACGTGTTGAACAAAACATGATAGCTAAACTAATTTAATTTTAAACATTTATATTCGTTAAACGAACGACCTTATGATATCCGCAATTAACTGGCATTATTATTATTTTTTGATTAATGTAAAAAAATACTATAATACTCATTCAAAACCTAACTTCAGAGAGGTTTCGATTATTTGATGAGAAGTGTATTACATAAATGGCAAGTGCCTCTCGTGCGGGCAGATCTTCAATAAGAAGATCGGTTACGTCAACCACACGAGAGCACACCTTCGTGAAATTGGTTGGATTGGCATCATCATCACATACATCGTAAGCAATAAGCTGACGGAAGAACTTCCGTTACGGATTCCGTATGGGAAATTGTTTTGAAAGGAGAAAAAATTGGCTGCTTTAGTTGACGGAAACTTTCCGTCAATCGTGACTACCATCACTACTGAATTGAATACTATGCCATATCTATTGAACTGCTTTTGAATAATCATGGGTGAGTAACCAGTATTGTAATGTTACTGTTGTTTTTGTTGTCGCAGACAAATTGAGGAGGCGAGTTCGGAAGAGAACTCCCTGGGCGACGCGTTGGACGCCACTCTACCAGCGAAGAAACTTCGGAAAGCCACCCACTGACATCCGCGCATCCCACCGAGCGTCTCTCGCGCGCGTATAAATAGCTTTCTAGACTAAAATATTGTACCTAGGTAATTTATTTTCAATTCCGTTTAATTTTAACTTAGCGTTAAGTTTAAGATTACCGGTCGATTTTGTAAGTTTTATAGGGTATTAATATGTCGGATGCGTTTCGAGTCGCCTAGGGCGCTCCCGCGAGTATGAGTGTACAATATATCGATGTGAGAGTATGTTCGGAGCGGCCCGCCGTCGGGCCTAGTTAGGTTTCGTTTGTAATAGGTTTAACGTTCGAACGGTCGCATCCCGCGAGACATTCCAGTAATTGTATCGAGTAGTGGCGGCGAGGGCTCGGAGATGGCCGCCGCCGCCCGCCGGACCCGGACCAATGCCTTGCGAGGCCGCGAGGCCCTCACTCACACAATGCCTTATGACACAGTCTGCCCGCAGAGTTTATATGCAACAAGATAATACAAAGGTCGTGTTACCCGGGCACCGGGCACACCGGCCCACAATGTAGTTTTTATTGAACAAATATAAGATATTAATTTTATAATGTGGCATTTTTTATTTAAGTACCCAATAAAACCAGCATTCCTTATACATATTTATTTATTCACAACTTAAGTGGTCTTAGTTGTTCCATTACAAAACGATGCTAATTATGCTCTTGAGATTAAAATTGCATATAACTTCGTGCTTGACAAGCTAACTATCAGCTTGGGTGTACAGTGTGTATCAAAAGACCGAAGTAATAATTTTGCAACATCTTTAATGTTTTCCGAGTTACGGGCCTATAAATATGTCTTACAATTTTCGTGTTGCGGCCTTAGAACTCATTCAATGGCCTATCCTATAGTGTTGGGTAGGACAAGCAAATTTGATGAGATTTTAAGAGTAACTCGCCAAAATTGCTTGCCCTACCCAACATTCGCAGCTCACTTCATTAATTTGTCAGTGACAAATGAAGCGGTACAAAATATTATTTTGAGGTGATGAGACATTTTGTCATTTTGTATGGGACATTTGAAGTGGCTCTTGTATGAGTTACACAACACTAATGGCCTAGCTAGAAAATATTCCAAAATAGCCCTAATGATTGCTAACCTCTGGCAGACGACTGCACTACAAGTAGAATGTAAAAACGTACGAAAAATAGTATTCTAATTTCGATCAAATTATACCATTTCATTCTATACTCGATACTCATGCATAACCCCAAATATTATTTCGGACTTAAGAAACACACCGCATGACTGTTTACACTGCGCCTGAGCGCATGCCGCACCTGAGCACTCAGTTTTGACGTCGGAACGCATAATATAATGTCATAACATGAGTGTTCGGGCGTGGCATGCGCATCTGAACGCACTGAATGACCAAAGTATTTTTTCCTTTACAATTTTAATCGCTAATGCTGTGCTTCAACATCCTGCTGTAATTGCGCGTATAGAGTAGCTACTCTGGTGCCGGCGGCCATCCTGCCCGCGAAGTCGGGCCGTCGCGGTGGCCGCGGGGCTCCGAGTAACGCATCTAGCGCGTTCCGTGGCGTCCACACATCACTAGCACTACTTGTGGAACCACCATTGCCAGAGCCCACGGGAGACAGAGGAGAATCCGTTGTCGCACGTATCACTGTAGCGCGAGATTCACCTGAAAACATCCAAAAAGGTCCATCTAAGATGTAGTATTTTAGTATCATTAAAAATATTACTACTAAACTACAAGCTTATTACAACTATTACTAATACACTCTCGGTTCACCGTTTGGAAAACTTGCGTCAAATAATTAAAAAAAATTGCGGGCTAAGAATGGAGGCCACGGTGATTGGTCGGGAGCGGAGGCAGCGCATTGGGATTGGTCTATCGTAAATGTTATAAGCCTTATTAGACGTATATATTATTACTTTTGTACTACAGTGCGGAGTGCCAAAAAGTGATTATGCCGAGAATGAACTACTAGTAACTACCTACATTACTGATGAGCCGTAATAATGGATTCTACAAAAAAATTAAATAGTGTTTACCTATACATTTCGTAAACAAAAAAAAACAGAGGTTGCACTAGTATGTAAAAAATCCATGTGCATTTGGAACCTTCAAAACAGTCGCACAGTTTACGCGTAAACAACAGAGACGAAAAAAAAGTTTTTGGTAGGTACTAAGTAACTAAGATTACACTATAAATTTCGATGCAATAAAAAATGCTCCAACGGCGTGACATGAAATAAACCGATAGAGATACCTACATTTTATTATGACTCATGTTTGTTATTGGGAGAACTATGTTTCTACAGAAAGACTGTAGATTAAATAATTCTACGATCCTGTTAATAAGTACGGGTGTGTAGTTCAACTGGCATAAATCCACATTGCAATTTCGAATTTTTTGAATGACGTTAATTAATTGACGACGTTCGTTCGTTCGTTCGATTTCGTGAAAGCACTGTAGTAATAGTGCTATTGTCGGTAGACTTGTCCTGTAGTGTAGTGCCTACACTACATGATTTACATTACGAGTATCTCTGATCACCTATAAGGCGGCGTGCGCGCGCACCAGCGCCTCCAGCTCGCTAGTGTCAGTAGTATAGTCGGTGTAGTGTAGTGTACTGACCGTCGGCGGCGTGGTTGTTGTGCGCGCGGCACTCGAGCAGCACGCGCAGCAGCGCGCGGTGCGGCGGCGCGGCCGCGTGCGCGCGCACCAGCGCCTCCAGCTCACTCCACACCTGCCGCCATTGCTCTTCCCGCCGCCCGCTTGACTTTCCCCTATACATACAGACGCTAGTAATCCCCAATATTTCAACCAAAGAGAATTAACTACTACGTCAAAAGAGTAGTGTCTCTTATGAATTCGCAAAATGTATGAAACGGACCACTAACAATATGGCGGCGGATATAATCCGTAGAAATTGGGAAGTGACGTGGAGGCCGCGAGAACCGCGCGCCGAGCGCCGCCGCTCTTGATAATTTAGGGTAGTTTATAGCCGCCATAACACGAGGCGTTCGTTGCGTAAAAACATGAGTTCTCTATTGACTTTCGCCAGATTGAATTCAACAGATTCAGAACAACCACCACACCATTAACAGGACAGTGGGAAAATTCACCACGCCTATTGCACACACCAACCAAAATGTCATACAACATAACCGCAGTCAGATCGCAAGTGCATCGCCATAAACACGCATTTCCTATTCGAGTTACAGATGGATTCAAACTTTATGGCGGCGGTGAAGTGCGCTGCGAGCGCGGCTTCGAGCAGATACACCCCCGCCCTCTAGCCCCCTCCAACACCTCCGCGCAAATAATATTGCGCAGCGACTCACGCATACAAAATAGTGATACAACATTTTTTTGGGTCTCTTTCGATGTTCTCCCCAACTCGACAACCCAAGCCGAATCGCGTCTCTATCGAGGTGCCGTCGAGAAACATCCCGCCCCCCCCCCGTCCTCAACACCGAAGATGAAGCTGTAATGGAAAATTGGGACCAAAAGAATTTCTCATTTCGGAAATAACTTACCTCATGTTAGAAGGCAACTGCGTGCTTGGAAACTCGTGACGGGACTCCATGCCCAATAGGGATAAGAGGACATTCCTGCAGGTGTCGACTTCTTCCTCAGTCAGCGTCTCTTGCACCACTAGACGCGTTAGCGGTTCTAGAACCTGGAAACACATAAAAACTTGCAAAAAAAGCATAAACAATGGCATATTTTTGAAGTGAAAACTTCTTTAGCGGCGTTGTGCACTTTTTTTTGGGATGGGTAAAAACGGTTAAACTCGCGCAGGGTCACGTGTCCTGATCAAAAATTCGTCAGATTGCGCGGGGCGCTTCCGCGAATGTTCGTGTGTGTTTGTGTTACAGCGTGCCACGCGCATCCATGGATGGTGACTGCTGATGGCTCGACCGTCTATGTAGTGGCCAGATCGTGGGAAAAAGTTACCCCCACTTTACGTATCTTTTTATACTGAAGAGACCCCCCCCCCCTCTCCCCCTCCCTTCCCCCCTCTCTCCCCCTTCCCCCAAAATATTTAAAAATGTACAACGTTAATGTTCAAGTTCACTTCTGCCGGCACTCCCGGAGTGCAACCTGGCCGTTTTCTGCTTTCTGTTCCAATTTGTTGGATTTCCAAATTCTCTGTAACGTTTACCGATATGTGTCTGCTATTAATTTTGCGGAACCTAAAGTGACTATTGACAACGTAAAGTCGTTCATATGCTGGTGTTAAAAAAGTTTTTCAACAGTTTACAACAGTTCTGATCACTCAGTTTTGATCTATTTTGCTCCCAAACTATATGGAGAGGTATTACCATTGGTCACCACTTGTCAGAATCAGAACGTTACACTCTGAATATGTTTTTAGTACTCACAGCAACATAGAAACGAGACTATGTTATCATCACATACAGGGTGTAAGGAAAACGCTCCCGAAAATGAAAGCAGATGATAGTGCTGATTACTGATACAATGCCACAAAATAAAAGGCGATATTTTTTTACTTTTTCATTCAAAACCAGCATTGGGCAGTTAAATAAACTTTTCTAAAACAAAGTTAATGGCCGCAATGTAATTAAAATTATATCGCTAAGGGTCAACGAACTATTCCGGAGCGTTTCCCTTACGCCCAGTATACGTTTTTATTTCAATACTTACCGATCCCAAATTGAATATGAGCGTGGAAGATATAGTGAGTGGCCAGTACGTAGTGTGCCGTTGCAGGCGCGCTCGCGCACGCGCGTTGGCGCCCGTACCCCGCATTGGGTGTAATCTGTTCTGTTGCATTAGAGCACCGAATTCCTTTATTCTGTGTAGAAACATAAATAATAAAGGCTTTAGAATTTTTTACTTCACCAAGATTTTAGGATTACTAATCCAAGCAGGTATAGACGTGGACACAACAAGGCCAAGACAGGGACGTGTGGAGACAAAAAGAGAAGGCATGCCACAATATAAATAAAGGAAAACAATATAACATCTCGGCAGTGTCTTTAACTGATGGCAGTAGGAAACTACATTTATAATATTTTAATATTATAAATGCGAAAGTGACTCTGTCTGTCTGTCTTGTCTGTTACGGTTTAACGACTATACCACTAAATCAATTTTGATGAATGTTGGTATAGACATAGGCAGGACCTTAATACAGGACATACGCTTTTTTATCTCTGAAAAATGTTAGGTTCCTATGGGATTATCAAAAAACTAACCATAGGACGTTCTAACGTTAACGCGGACGAATTCGTGGGCAGAAGCTAGTAGGCTATAAAAGTAAGTACCTGTAGTCGGTGACCCTGCCGCCCGCGCCCTCCGAGAGCGCGGGCGGGTCGTCGTAGGGCGTGCGGCCGCCCAGCGCGCCGATCCACAGCTCGCCGCCCTGCGCCGCCAGCACGTGCGACGCGGACCTACCGCCGCCTTTCCTACACAACACATTTGTACCATACACAAACGTTTCGAGACAAATTCCTACGTTCACAACTAAAATAGTAAAGGTTACGAAAGAAGCTAAAAAACAATAAGTACCTACCTATAGTAGCGGCACGCTATGAAGGCCGGTTTGACATGTGGGAGAGGGAAAGGATGAACCTTATTATAACGGAATAAAATTCATTTTCGCATTCATTTTTTGACATTCTTATTTTTTTAAACGGCCAGTCTTATTACGTTATAATAAGATTCATCCTTTCCCATCGTAGAATGCCGCTACTATAGTGCAGAAAAGTTGTCATCGGATATCGAGTCGATTATGAACACGGACAAAACGCGTGAAGTGTGTACTGTGCAGTGTGGTACGTGAGCATATACGAGCTGATGATGATTGCAAAAATGACGAAGGAATTGCGACCACGTCGCAGACGTAGTGTGAAACGGCCCGCCACAAAGTGGACCGATGCGAGTGGCGGGGGATTGTGAAGCGGCCTATTTCCATCTGTAGACGTATTCCAACGAATGTCCAAGTATTTTGCGGCACGTTACAGTGGGGTAACATTGACACTTGACAGTTCTGACAGTCTCTCTCTCTCTCTCTCTCTCTCTCTCTCTCCGACTATAATTTAATTTGTACCTCCTGACACTGAAAGATTACGTCACTCCAGTCTGTGACCTTGTCAGTCAGTGACCTTACCCCTAAGTCGCTTAGCCATTGCTATTGAGCTGCTATAGTGATCGACCCACTGATTGATCGGTCAAAAACATCTGATTAGTCGGTCAGAATCAACCAACCAATCAGAGGGACCAATATAACAGCTCAATGGCAACGGCAGTTCAATGGTTAAACGTCTTAGGACCCTGGAAATTTTATGGTTAATGGATAAATGAGGATGGTTTGTGTGTGTGTAGTGTATAGCGTGTAGTGTATGTACCTGGGCACCTCGAGGGTGACGGAGCGTCCGTTGAGCAGGAAGTTGACGAGGCAGGCAGAGGGGCGCGATGCTACGTCGGCGGGCGTCACGCGCCACAGCGCGCCCGCGCACCCGCCCGCGCCGCCCTCCGCGCCGCGCGGCGTCCACCAACGCAGCACCACCTACACCGTACCATACCGTACCATACCATACCATACCATACCATACCATACACCAGTGTTTCCCATTTGGTGTCCCATGTTATACTAGCTGATGCCCGCGGCTTCGCCCGGGTGGATGTCGGTTATCGCGACCAAAAGTAATCATGACATTTTGATCCCGTTCCCGCAACCCATGGGAACCTATTCCAGGGATAAAAAGTAGCATATGTCTTATTCCAGGCTATAATCTATGCCTGTACCAAATTTCAGCTTGCCCAATTTTTTAAGTATTAAAATGGAATGGATAATGTAGTATGTTACCCTTAAGAGATAGACATATGCCATCGCGGAATTTTCTGTAGACCTATATAAGATACACAATTCCACCATACATCATTTTGTTACATCTCAAAGAGGTTAGGCAGCGTTTTCGTTGAAAGCTCCCAGACGGCTTATTTTTTTCCGGCACCTCCAACAAATATCATTATATTTTAGCGAATGTATAAAAAAACTTGACAAATTATATACTTAAACCTTCCTCGAGAACCACTCTATCCATTGGTGAAAACAGCATGAAATCGGTGTAGTAGTTTTTGAGTTTATCGCGAACAGACAGTCAGACTCGATAATATGTAGTGATAGTTATAGTGATTACGTTGTATTATTTAAAAATATATTTTGTTACTGGATATTTTTATTTGTAACATGTTTATTTCGTTGAAAATAAGAGGTAGGTATATCATAAAACGAGTACTCACAGATTCAGTTGCCTCAGCGGGGGTCTGGGCGGCTCGCAGCCCGGCGTGAGCCTCCGCCGAGTGTATTATTTCCACGTCGTAGTTGGCACTTGAACTCGCGTTTTGTTCCTCCTACAATAACAACTAGCAGATAAAACACCAAAATACAACTAATACGGTTGTTGTCATCCTTAAAATTACCTTATGACGCGAATGTTTATTAAAGTTTTGATTAAACAATCGCGAAAAAACCCACTGAACGGATTTGGCTGACATTTTGTAGTTGGAATAACATACTTTGAGCTTTTTAAGGTCCACATGAGTCTCTGTGTGAATCTAGTAGATAATATTTTCAAGTTATTCGTTATTACCAATATTAACTCGAAAATATTATTAGACAATCGCAGTCAAAAGCCTGATTTTTTTGATAGATGGTTTAGATTAATGCTAGTCCCAAACGTTGGGTCTTGGAAAGTAGATGGCAAATGCATTGTGAAAATATCGATAAGTAAGTGCGCCAGCAATGCCTTTGGTATTGTAAGCATCTATAGGCCACAGTTACTCTTTAACATCAAGCGGGCCGTACGCTTTTTTGCCACCGCAGTTCTATAAAAAAAAACTCGCCAAATTATGGCCAAATATTAGACTGCAATGGTAGACTAGTGAAATGGGGAAAAGAACCAGGAATGAGGTAGATTGATACCTTCATAGGAATGCCGGTCACCGTTGTGGTCGTCAATTCATAATGCGGCAACACGAGACGACCCAGTAGATTCGCCAGCGCGCTCGCCCGCGTCACTATCACTTCAACATCCATTAGACCACCTCCCATCTGTGGAGAAATATCACACGAAATGGAGAATATAAAATCACTACTAAGGGACCGTTCATTGACACATGAGATTGGGTGAGATTCGGCTCTACCCCCTTCGCCCCCTAATACCTGGGAGTAAATATTACACATAGGGCTTTACAAAGATATAATCGACTTTGTCGAGTGTCGTCTCTGACACTCATAGATGACGATGATAAAGACGAAACTAGCTGTCTCTTTCTAAAGTACGATGTGTAATATTAACTGAGTCTGTAATAGAAGTGAAGTGAAAACAAAATGTTAGAGTGAGTAGGTAGTGAATATGTAAGGCCGCAAACACATGAGCGGCACTTTGTTCGTGCCGAATAACGTCAGCAGCCGCCGACGAGCCGACGGCTACCGCCAACCAGTGTCCACGACGAGAGAAGTTGGCTCTGTCGACGGCAAAGTGCCGCTCGTGTGTTTGCGGCGTAAAAGGGAGTTCAATTACCCATTTGAAGGATACAATCTGACCACGACCACTTGAATTAAAAGCGATTTTATACGTATTTATGGAGATTCTATGATTTTATATGTCTATGAGGATTTTGTTGTTTTTAATACACTTCTCATCAAAAAAATCGAAACAGTACTGCAAGTACTATTCAGACATTTAAATAAAAAAAATGATTGATATCATTAAAAAAATACGCCAATAAATAGCTGGCAGTTTAGTCTACACAATGGTGTACCACAATTCCAAATTTGAAATAAAATTTTAGAATTTTCATCCAATAAATGTTTTTTTATGAGAAGTGTATTACAAATATTTACCTTAGTTAGTATTTGATTCGTGACCATAGTCTCAGCCTTTTCTGGTGTTACATTTATTATGACTAAATGACAGTAGTGTATAACTAAAGATCTGAAACAATAAACAACGCAACATTAAGAAACATCATAATAAAATGAGATCAGCACATTTGGGACCTATTGGCGAACCTACTGAATACAATTAAACCTAAACATGAATATTTACACTATTAAAATAATGTGGGCATACGGCGAATTTCCAATTTTATTAAATACTAGCTTTTGCCCGCGACATCATCCGAGCATAATTAAAAAAAAAAAAAAGGAGCCTATGTGCTATTCCAGACTATAATCTATCTCAGTGCCAAATTTCATCCAGATCTGTTCAGCCGTTCTGGCGTGATTGAGTAACGAAAATCCATCCATACATCCATCTAAACTTTCACATTTATAATAGTAGTGGGATTCACTTACTGTTGTGTATTAGAGGACTCTGCCGTTGTTGTTGCTGGCTGTACAATAGTTGCCTTTTTATTCTGCTGTATCAGTGTGTTGTGGGCGATCTCTGCCAAACTCCTGATGGAGTCGTCATCTCGTGCACTTGTTATGCATATAATACGCCCACTGAAACATGAAAATTACATCCTACAAGTGTTACTTATTATTGGACTATACTATAGTTGGTGTGTGGCTATTTATTTATTTATTTATCGATCAACCATCAATGATAGATTATGTACCAATTTTGGAAAGGTCTCTCAGTAGCGGGTCGCGATGTCTGTGCCGGTGAGGGTTCTCCTAGTGACTCTATCGCAGCGCAGAGCCCCGCCACGTCACCGCCGGCGCCCCGGCGCACTGGCCCCACCAGACATAGGCCATTTAGAATCTGCAATAAACAAGAATCTGTTTCTCAAGTAACTATAATGGCTTTTGATATGGTTTTAGTCAATATGGTCTCAAAAATATGCTCTTGAAACATACTTTGTTTCATACTAATATAATAAAGAAATTGAGTTTGTATGTTTGTGTGGGGTAATCTCTGGCACAAATGATCAGATTTTGAAAATTATTTCACTGATAGAAAACTAATGTCCCTGAGTGACATACGCTATATTTAAAAGTACAACATGGCGGAACCACAGGCTAGTAATAAATCAAAACTACTGACACTCAGTTTATAAAATGTTATATTTGTCATACATAATAGCAATATGGGAGCAATATTCAATATGTATACTTACATGTGTTAAATTTTGTTGTGCAACAGCCCAAGTATTCAGAATATGGGCTGCGGAGTCACTGACAACAAACCTGACCTGGAAATTAAAAATATACTAAATGTATGCAAAATAGCTTATACCTAGAAGTGGGACATATTCTGATGGACATAGGTAGTTTAAATTTAGATGTTCTAAAGTAGTATAACAATTTAGCGCTGTGTATGAATGGCCTAAGGTTTACACTTTTTCTGTAATGAAAAACTTTTATCTCAACTTTTATATATCTAACCATCACTGAATGCACAAGTATCTACAATAGATGGATATATTAAATATTAGTGTACAATTTTATTTTATTAATTCTTGATTGGTGCAACAATTCTTACCAGCTTTCCTTCAGGGAACAGATCCCATACTATCCGGCAATACTCGACTGCAGCTTCAACACTGCACGTCCACAACGACTTGCAAATAGGTGGCAAGGGCGCAAACCCACGGTTTTTTGGAACATCGAAGTCAATGGGGTTCTCCGATGAAATACCAAAGTAAGGTGTATGATCCAAAACAAATATAGTTTTGTGGTTTGATGGAAACATTTTTCATGGACTTCAGACACAGTCTCTTTTACATTATTTCGTGGAGGCTCCTTAAACTGATGCCATAGAACGTACGTATGTCACTTATACTAGTAATACCTACAAGTTATACTACGTACTTTTAAAGATTTAAAAAACTTAAGGAAACTAACCAAACTTGCCAAATTTGTTTACCTCAGTTCAGTACCTAGGTAGAGTAGAGCACAGAGCGATTATTAAGCAACAAATATTGACTTACCATAAAATCAATACTTTTTTTATTAAATAATCGATGCATATCGATAATATATCAAATCGGTAGGTACGTGGTTTTTTCAAAATTGAAAAACTTATCAAATAAGTGTTTTCTTTGTTTTGTTTTAAGGTTTCTTCCGACGTTGTCATTTTATAAATAAATAAATATATCGATATAAAATGAACTGATGGAACCCGCTTTGTAGTTGTAGGAGGGAGAGACACTTTTCGCAAATTATGTTTTCGTTCCTAATGTTATGATGGACACCACACAGGCCACGATTGTGCCAGGCCACTCCTGCAAGCCTAGGATGACACAAGTCAACCAGAGGCGCAGCTACCGCCGTATCAGCCGTATCAATGATATAGAGCCCCCGGGCTACAGGGGCCCCGAACGTGTGTGAAAATTATTTTCCCTTCATTAGCATATTTTTTATTTATTTACCCTAATCGGTACAGCATTATTTGCGTTGAATCGATAGTGACAAACATCATCTTTTTGTTTGGAACATCCCTATAGGAATAAAAAATCATTATTTCTCTATGCGGAATAAGGATGCGATGCAAAATTATTATGCCAAGTAAAAAATATAAGAAAAAGCATTGGTTTGTGCCAAGAAGTTTGAAAGCCCTTGTAACCCTTGTAGCCCTTGTTATTATAATAAAATTACGGAGTATTCTTGGATATAATCATAATAAAATTATATTTACTCAAAAATGCATATAATGTTGTCATTATTTTGCAAACCTTCTTCTAGCAAAGTCAATGTTGCTGCCCTGCAAAAGTCAGCTGGGTGGCAAAATATAACAGCCCTATTACCTGAACTGTAATACATTACGATCGTGCCGTTGCCATGGATACATTAAAAACAGTTATAGGTATAGTTCGTAAAAAAATCTGATTGGCTGGTTAAAACAGGAAAAATAAACAGTTATATAGTTCGTAAAATTATAAATATAATTGTATTCATTTTTATACCTACTTAGTTAGTTTTATTTAAATTAATAGTAGCATTTTTTAGTAAAGCACTATACAAGCCTTGACCCGCAATGACTGTACTGCTGGCCACGCTATGATGGCCTCAAGCTAAGCTTAGCTAAGCTCACAGCCGTCAAGCTTGGTCATCATTGCAGCCTTTGCTGGCCACGCTATAAAGACCTCAACCTTCAGTCTCGGCCTTTATTTCAACTTGTCCGTCAAGGGCTGCAATGCTGACCGCCCTGTGGAGGCCTGGAGCTGCGCTGCGCCGCGCTTACGGCCATCAACAACGTGGTCAGCAATACACTCATTACAGACCGTGGAAGTAATGTACTATTTCCTTCCTTAGCGATAACAATGATAAAATCAGATAAAATAAACGAAATAGCGAGCGTAAAAATTTTTTGCTTGCTGCACTTCGTTTGAAAATTGTTCTCTGACATATTTATAATCATTTCCAAATAAGTTTCTTATGTCCAATAGTGACTATTTGATTTACTTTGTAATACGAGAGACAGAGCTATACACACAGACAACCCTTCTTGATTTCAATAAAGCCGAGTATGCTGCTCATTGCACCTTTAATCTAGGTATTTCAATTTTCATCTAATTTGATAATACAAATTATAATTATTATTTTATAATTTGGTAATAGAGTAGGTGCCCACCTCAGACCATTAAAAAAGGAATTGGTAGGTAACGTAGTATAAATAGTATAATCCAGGCTCAAAGTGTTCAAGAACGATGATCGTTACCTACATTGTCCTATCTTTCTAATGTTTTTTGTCGATTCTGCGTAGTAAAGAATAATAATGCCTGTGACATTTCAAAAAACGCGTTCGGATTGACATGAGTACGTGCTACATGTGGTGCGTTCCATTCACCACCACCTTGTACTGAAACTCGCACCAACTTGAACTGAAAGTGATCATTATTATCGTTTTTAACAGTTTTTGTGGACGAAAATAGCAAAAATAACGGTGAATGGAACGCAGCAAGTGTGTTTGTGTTTTGGTTTCTCGAACGAATTAACAGCCATGGTTTACGTTTGGTTTGTACGTAAGGAACGGCAGATTTCAGCTGACGGGTACCCGACAGAACTAAAAACCATAGAGAAATATTTTATTACAGATAACTTGACCGTAACACTATCTGGCTGACAATTACAACACTACGGTGAATGTGAGAATGATAAAATGGTGCATTCGTCGATCAAACCCGGCCACACATCCGAAGCTAGAAATTAAATTATCATCCACCATTTTGTTTATTTTCGCGAAAATAGCTCTTTATACGGATACGTTGTTGATTATTCCTGTTTCACTGCTATAAAACAGAGTGATCCACTAATTCTGGCAATGATTATAAGATTAGGAATGTGATATTAGCGTTCCTCTCTTTATCGGGCCCCTGTGTTGAAATTTGCAGAATCGGCCGCGCCGCTAGTAAACACTCTTTGAAAATTAACAGCCTAACGACGAAGAAAAGTAAAAACGCAAACACGCAGGGCACCCGAGCCGATGAGAAAGGTTCGTTGAAATTCGTTCAACGAATTTTCAGTAAGTGCAAAGGGAGCAATCCCCTGGCGTTAAAGGTACGTGAAGTGCAATAATCGGACGTCATAAGTGCTAGTTGGCGGGTGCGTACGTCTGTTTCTATAGTGGACTGTCTGTTCAGGAAATATCAAAGAGTTGCGGGCGAGAGTCCCCCGTGGCGCGCCCGGCTACCATGAACCACACGCCTGCCCCGGACAGGCAGCAGCACGACACCAATGTGAATCAGGTGGAGGCGATGGAGACTCAAGATGGTTAGTGATGACATACTATTTACATTCCAATTATACTTTTACACACATCACCCGTTTTTCCTATCAGCATAATTGAAACAGCTCATTTGTCATCAATGCTAATGTTTTAGGACACTTGTGTCATGAACGTGTGATGTTATTGTTCCTATTATTGACATTTATGCAGATGATTGTACATAACCTCAAAATTAGTTAAATGACATTGATAAAAATATTGTTTTTATTCTGTTGCATAATATAAGTGGTGTAATAAATTGATATTATATACTAATTCAATGGTTATTTGTTAGATTTGGTGTGTTACTTTCTTTGTTCTAAAAGTGCAAGTCGTTGTCCAACGAACAAGTGTAATGAAATTTCTAAATATAGAATATCTTTGTTTGTATTTTGTGTGCTTCAATAGCTTTGACTTTCAGCCCACGGTATGTTGAAATAGAGATTTAATTTTATTTACCTGATGACTAAAATATGATGAAAGGTTTTTATTTGGATGATGATTTGTAAAAGGTAGTTTTCATTTCTCTTGGGTACAAAATATCAAGTTTGCAGCACCTTACCTTTGATTATGGGAAGAATTAATTGAATAAAATGTGACAACTCACTGCTTAAGTCATTGACAGCTATTGACTTGGCCCTAATGCCACCCGTCCAATGTGTGGACCTAGAAATTAGCCAACTCAACGTCGGGGCCAATTGAAATCGTCCCTGAGGTGTGATTCTCAAATTTTACATCAAAGTCACAGATGTTTCAACCTAGACTTCACCTTTGACACCTTTGAACAATCTGAAAGAGTTGTCCAAAGTGTCATCATACAGATGTATCAATGTTGAAGTCTTATTTGTAAGGGTGTACAGCCATAGTGGATCACTAGCTGTAAAAATAAATTAATGATTCAAGGCAAAGTGATAATTATCCTTTGGCCCTATCTCTTGTTATTTAACACAATAATCCACTTGTGTCACAATTTCACTAGTCAAACCTATAGGTATACAGTATCCATCTTTTCTTTGGTTATTTGTTTGTCTGCAATCAAATTGTTTCAGTCATGTGGTTGTTGCTACTCATGACATACTTACATCAAACAGCCTTCCTTATTTGACCTTATGCACCTTATTACCTTATTTATTCCTATTGATATAATGGCTGACATATCACTACTTGTATTGTTAGCTAACAAGTATAAATCCTTTGGTTGTATTAAACTAAGAATTATTTAAGTGTGTATAGGTAGTGTTTTTCAAATAAAAAAAACCTGGAGCACTAAAAAGCCTGAAATAATATTTATATTACCACCACTGCCTACCCCTTCGTGAAAATCAGGCTTGATGGTGTGTTATCGAAGGTTGTTCACGAAGGGGTAGGCAGTGGTGGTAATATAAATATTATTTCAGGCTTTTTAGTGCTCCAGGTTTTTTTGAAGTCGGTTTTTTTTTTATAAAAATAATTTTATTTCACGATTTTTAGTGGCGCCATACAAACTTTATCACCCATATTTAACTGTATGAAGAAAGCCCAACAAAAGGTCTGCTGTAAATGGTTGAGGAATTCCCTCGACTGTCTATGGTCTCCATCATCAGCCCTGTAATGGCACTTATAACCCATATGGGTGCAAAGTTCACATCAATAGAAATGAATTAAGTCCAAACACGAGGTAGCTACTGTAGAACGTTGAGGAGTTCCCTTGACTGTCCTTCGTCTTCATCATCAGACCCCTAATGACAGTCACAACCCATCTAGGTGTAAAGTTCTCATCAATACAAATTAATCAAGCCCAAACACCAGGTAATTGCTGTAAATCGTTGAGTAGTTCCCTCGACTAACTTTCAGCTCCATCATCAGATCGACTCCAGACCTTCATTAAATAGTAGTGCTTTAAAATACTTAATGAAAAAATTTGGAAACGTACTAGTCGCCACTACGATTTTCGAAGGCTCCCCTCGATTTCTCTAGGATGCCATCATAAGATCCTGGTTTCCTTACCATGGTACCACCCCTGGGATATCTCCTTTCCAACAAAAAAAGAATCATCAAAATCGGTTCATAAACGACGAAGTTATCCGCGAACAAACATAAAAAAAAAATATACGGTCGAATTGAGAAACCTCCTCCTTTTTGAAGTCGGTTAAAAACTAAATGAATAGGTACTTCATCATTAAAACACTGTCCAGTAAATTTATAGAGATTTTTCAGCCAGTTTACAATGCTTTTCTAGGAAGTAAAGTGATTTGGAATGCCAGTGTAAGTGCATAACTTTCTATACATTTGGGGTTGTGTTTATAATGGACCAGCATTTCCCCGCGACTTCGTCCGCATAGAAATTAAATTAAAAAAAATCGGATCTCTGATCCCGTATCCCGTATCCCGTATCCCAGATCCCAAAAATATAGCCTATGTTACTCAGGGACAATGTAGCATTCTAATGGTGAAATAATTTTTGAAATCGGTCCAGTAGTTTTCGAGTTTACTCAACACAAACATCCATACATACAAACCTCTCTTTATAATATTAGTATAGATAGGTACCCAACTCTTTTGCTTGTAAGTGTACAAGACTAAAAACTATGTATAACTATTTTATAACTTCCTCTTTGCTGTTTTTTACTTCTATGCTGTCATTTTGACAGTATTGGCAGTTTGTATTAGTAAAACACATCGACGTAATACCATTGAACATGACTGTGGACTACAAACTTTATTTTCCATTCATTTAATCAAAAATAATCCCTATGTGACGGACTTAACGCCCACGATGCACGCATTATAAAAACCGGTCCGAGCCAGATACCTATAACTGCGCCTTCTTTCCCTTTCTAATAGTACAACCTTTCATCCCTTGTGTTGCCAGTTAATATTTATTCGATCACCTTAAACTTGGTACATTTTCATGTTAAGAATAATAAACAATAAAGTCGATTAATGAAATACCTATGGTAAAGTATAAGAATATCCTAAGATTAAAATTTCAAATATAAATAAATATCTGGAAATAAGTACTTACCTTCTTTAATAATTCGCTTGTAATTGTCAGTTCCGTGATGTCTATAGGAATCGTAGCAGAAATAAAATTAAAAACTTGAAACACAGAACGTCAATTTGCGTGACACACGACATTTTCAGCTAATTTTAAATCTAGAGGATTGTGCTGAATTTTCTCATAAAAATGGGTAGAATATGCGTAATGGAAGGGTGTAAAAGCAAATATTATCCGAATTAAGGATTATCTTAACATAGGTAAGTGGGTAACTATGTTTTCCACGTTAAGTACATTTTAGATGTTCGGGTGACACAAATTTCTCTAGTAAAAAGGACTATAATATAAATCTTATTATGTGTCTGTGTTAACTGAGGAATATCGTCCACGGGAACTGTTTGCAGCGATAAAGTCGCGCTTTTCGTTGCCGCACGACTACATCGCTACTTTTTGAAGTCGGTCGCATTTGCAGCGCGCGACAGACCACACGCTGGTAAAACGCGACGCTCACGCCGCGAAGTCACGGCTCGCCGGGCTCGCACACGGCGTTCGCGTCGTTCACACGCTCGAGGAACGCGCACGTCTAGGGCCAGATTAACCATTTCAGGCAATGTAATTCTCGGGGCCCCTTTCCTTTACCCTTTTGTTACTTTTTAATAGTACATTACTGCCACGGTCTGTAATGAGTGTGTTGCTGGGCGCGTTGTTGATGGCCGAAAGCGCGGCGCAGCGCAGCTCCAGGCCTCCACAGCGCGGTCAGCATTGCAACCCTTGATGGACAATATAAAATAAAGGCCGAGACCGATGGTTTGTCGATTGAAATTGTTTGCAATTGGGACGACTTTTGACTTTACACTTCCCGATTACTCCTAAGCAATAAAAAACAAAAAAACAATTTTATCTTTTACAGATCCCAGGCGTGTAAATTGGTTACAACAAATACCTATTGGCTACAGAAAAATTACCCAAAATTCCGTCATATACAGCAAGCATTTTAAGCCGACAGATTATGTCCCTAATTTAACACAACGAGTTTTAAAGGAAAATGCCCTGCCCTCACTGTTCCTTTTCGTTAGCACAAAGGACAATGGGCAAAAATGGTCCAAATGTCCACCACTTCCGAGACCTACGTCACTCGATAGACCACTACATACTGAGTAACTTTTGCAAAGCCAGTTCAACAAAATAGGCTGTCAGTAAAAAAAAATTTTTAGTTTAAAAAAATATTTTAATTTTTTTATTTCACACTTCTGCTGCGTTCCATTCACCGTAATTTTTGTTATTTTCGTCCACAAAAAGTGTTAAAAACGATAATAATGATAACTTTCAGTACAAGTTGGTGCGAGTGGAACGTGATTTGTGGACAAAAATAACGAAAATAACAAAATTAACAGTGATTGGAACGCACCACCAGTGTTATGTCTTATACATTTTTTTCGAAAGGCAACAATATAAATACACTTTCTAACATTAAATAAAAATAAAATAAGCTATCAGAAAGCAAAAAATGCCGTGAAACATATTTTATTATTATTTTTGTTACCTGATGATAAGTGAAAAAGTAAGGTAACGCATAGAAGGTACCTGCTTATTTATTTTATAGAAGCGCTTGTTGTTCACTTTTCATCAGGTAACAAAAATAATAATAAAAACTTTTCACGGCATTTTTTGCTTTCTGACAGCTTATTTTATTTTTATTTAATGTTAGTAAGAGTATTTATATTGTTGCCTTTCGAAAAAAATTTATAAACATAATACTAATGGTGAAATCATTTTTTTTTTTAAACTACCCGTATTTTTTTACTTACAGCTTATTTTGTTGAACTGTCTTTGTAAAAGTTACTCAGTATTTAGTGGTCTATCGGGTTACGTAGGTCTCGTCAGTGGTGGATATTTGGACCAAGTCCCATACAGTTTTGCCCATTGTCCTTTAATTTTGTCTTATGGTCTAATTAGTTAGATATTCTTAGGGTACCGTACCTAATAAGGAAAAAAACTAAACCCTAATATGATAACTTTGTTGTCCGTCTATCTGTCTCTATGTCCGTCTGTCACAACTTGCACAGCCCAAATCAAACATAACATGTTAACAGTAGTAGGTACCTTTTATAGCATAGAAAAAGAGTAAGTATAGGAAAGATAAGTATTGGAAAAACCATAGATATGGAGAGCCTAGACAATGTCCAAGCGTGTGAAGTGTCATGTTACTTTATATTACAAAGTGGCAAAATCTACGATCTTAAATACTATTTTGTAACTTAATTTAGGTTGCCAAGATACAGACAGGCACTCGTGTGGTTTGGCCACCGCAGACTAATTTATTGTACCTACTCATGTTCTTAAGAAAATAAACATCCCTTTCCTTATTTTATTATTTTCCTATCATAACAATCTCGGAACAAAAGCACGTTTTCACTAGATGTCCATGGGGCATGGATGTATTAGCTCAGGATGCGCTTCGCATGATCTTCCCCTCTAGCTTTTTTCTATAGGTACAGGACCAACAATCTCTGACACGTATATAAAAACTGTTTTCGAAATCGATTTGATCAGAGTAAGTATCGTTTTCGCGGTGTAAGGTGCTCCGTGAAAAATGCCGAATTGTCCCATTAAACGTGTGCAAAGAAATTACAAAAAATAATAATATACAAAAAGATGGGGTAACATTTCATATGTAAGTATTTTTGATGTAATTAATGCAATTTTTCTATTAAATTCATTAAAATATTAAATGTCATAAGAATCGAAAACATTATCGATACAATTAATCGAGTACGAATTAATCGAATAGTCTACTGTGACCATAGACGAATCTTTTCTACCCTGGCAACTGTATTTTTTATTTGTCAAATAATTGTCAAGTATTTGAACTTTGTAAACAAACGGATAAATACTGAATTACGCGGTGATAAACCAGTCGCAGAACGTTAAAAACGATTTACAATGAATAAATCATTAGTAATTCAACAAGAGAGGTGATTCACAAAGTTTACAGGCGGTGTCTCGCGGAATTTGAGGTGCAAAATATTTTGTCAGAACTCGACCATGTTTACCAAAGAACCGCTGATATTATAGGTATATAAGCAGTTTATTTTACAGTTTTTAAGTTAAATAATGTGTTTATTGTATACAAAGGCAGGCTCAAAGCTTCAGTTTACAGGTTTTTCAGTAAATATACATTGATCGCTTAGAGGTACATTCGATTGAATACACTTGATACTTGCGCATTATTTTTATGTGTTGCTTGCATCTCGACCAATACATAAACTAAGGTTGCTTTATTTTTCTATATTTGCTTGTCAGTTAACATCGTTACTTAATTACTAAATAAACAAATAATCTTAAAGCATTAAAGAAATTATCTTTTATTGAATTATTTTATTTTTCAGGTAAGAATAGTCGAAAATTGCTCTTTACGATGACATTAATCGATTAATAATAAATCTTCAAGATGACAGCAATGCTGTGGAGACTGATGATGATGAGTTGATGTGGCAGCGGCAGGCCCACGCCAATATATGGATTTATCAGGAGTGGAATATTTAGACCAAGATTAAAATAAAATAATAATTAAAAAACGCAGTAGCTATGATATGTTTGTTTTATTTTCCTAAAATACAAAAAAAAATAACTAACTCATGTTGAAACAAAAACACCCACTATCGAAACAATTCAGATAAATACGATCTCGATAAATTCTTGATCTTGATAAACGGAATCGAACCTGACACTGCTCCGGGTCCATATGACCCAGAAGCAGGCAGCGTCTGCTACAGAGGCGATGAATCACATATGGCATAAATATATGTATAACAAGTATTATCTTATTGACCAACATCAAAGAAAACTTAAAAGTGCTTGCGCTTGCATTATGAATAATAAATAATATGGAAAATAATAAATCAAGTATCAAAATTATTCAGTCGTATTAGTCAATGTTGCAAGAATTAATCTCGACATATATACTTTTTGATTTGAACAGTGTTGTAGTAGTGTTTATTTATGATTGCAGACCGGTATCGATAAAAATATAATATTATAGTGTATAATAAACCTTGGGAGAGGCCTATGTCCAACAGTGGACGTCTTTTGGCTGAAATGATGATGATGATGACATTAGTATAATAATACCTATTACGTTTATACGTACCTACCTAACAAAAGATATCAGCCAGGCCAGTGGCAGCAGATGGCGCTGGTCGAGTGGGAGTGGGGGGGGATGAAACAGCTTATTTGGGAACATTAGGTACTTATTTTTTAGATAATCTCATTTTCAAGGAACTGAATTGGGATGTACCCGGAATCATCTTGTTTCCGTTGAATATTTACGCCTCGTGAGTTACTCATTATTTCTTGTTCAGCTGTTTCAGTAGAGATAATTCAGTAGATTATAATGACAGCTATAAATGTAATAATGAGTAAATGAAACTATCGATATAGCTAATTAGAAATATCGATAGTGGTATTCACCCTATTACACCGATGGTCCTACGGTAGTAAAATTTTGTATGTTGACGTATTAGATCTTTTAGTGTGCGTAAAATATACTAGTGTTGCACATTTCTTTACGTGTGCGTTTATAATGACACAAAATGTTTTGAGTAAGTGTGCGTCAATTTTAATGTAGTGGTTACCTCCCCTCCCCCAAGAATTGACAGAACATTTTGTTCGTTGAATTATGCGCGTACCGGGTCCCTAGTTAGATGGTCTAAGCCATGGGGACGTTCTCAAAATTTCAAAATATTATGGTCACTCTTGTTGGCAAAGGAAACAACGTTCAGTATGGTATCTCGCTGTCGGCTTCACTTTTGCTGCCAAGTCCGCATTCCAGGTGTTAGAGACTTAAAACTTCCTTGGTAAAACAATGGAGATTTGTTCTTCCTGGATAGTTGTGACATTATCTTTGGACACGAAATAATTACATTCTGAATTGTATGTTTATATGAAAACATATTGAGGTAGACCATAAAACACATTACATGTATGTATTGAATTGTATATTAGTTGTAGATAAAAAAATAAGTAGATTTTAAATGTATTATCAGTTGTATTCGTGTGTAATTTCTGTGTTGCATTGAATACTATAGAATTAAAATGCTTTACCCTATGTAAAATATCAAATTGAAAACATGTGGTCATAAACTTGATCTAAAAGTAAGGCAAGGAAAGGAGTACTTGTAAAGGGTTACAAAACCTACATTATTATGTTTCCTTACCATGTTAAGCATTATAATTTAATTAATGATAAATAGAACTACTACACTGGTGTTAAAATGTAATGAAGTTAACACAACCATTCCTTGAGTATTCAAAAACATATAATTCTGAGAGCTTAGCTTTTTTCGGTACAAAAAACAAGAGAAGTATGAAATAGATCTGGTACAATAAGTTATTAGTGGTTGAACTACCACTAGGGCACTTTACAACAAGGTTGGTGTAGGGCTACTGCTTCAGGGTTAACACACTGCACTGGGGCAGTTATATTTCTTTTAATATTGTTGACGCGTCATGAGCGCAGCCCGACTGCCGTCCGCTCGGCTCTGCATAGCTCTCGTGCGGCAACAGAGCAACTTAAACGTTTAAATTTAAGGTCGGCACTCATCTATCAACCCTTCACCCGACCAGCACCGCCTCGCAGCTCGGCGTCCACTCGTTGTCGACAGGTGGTCCGCCGGCGGACGCTGCTTTTACACCATAAACGTCACGTGATCACCCAGTGGACCGCGCGTGGTCAACGAGTGAACGCCGCGTGGTCAGCGCGTGGTCCACTTATTTCCGGTTCAGTTAGTGGACGCCGACCGACGGGGCGGTGCTGGTCGGGTGCCGAGTTGATAGATGAATGCCAACCTTTAAAGTGTGCTATCAATACTAATTTTATTCATACTAAAGGCGAAAAGGTCATAAAAGGTCGAGTTTTATTAAATGATCGTTTTGCAGTGGACTCCGTAGATGCCGTAACAGATAAGACCTGGGAGGACGATCTTATGAAAGGTCCGAACGGCGAGGTTGTGATGGGCGAAGTCATGAAGAATCAGGAGACCACAGCCTCGGATATGCCAGTAAGTTACCGCGTTCACATGTACCGGGCATCCGCAGTCCTATGTGGTCACAGATCAAAACTGAACGCTCGGGCACGCCGCGCGGTACTTGTAGACATCCTTAGTTGTTATAATATACCTACTTACATAAAAAAGCATAAATATAAATACTATTTTGTAACTAAATAATTGTATACCACAGATAGGAGAATTAGGTTCTATTTTCCTGTAGACACGATTTTTAGATTTAAACTATACCTGCCATCATATTTATTTTCCCCCTAATGTGTAAGTACTTTATAAAATAGTGTACCAATACTATTGGGATAAAAATACACTATCATTGGTTTCCAAATAGTCTTATAAAATTGTAGGATTGTTTACAAACATTTCTCAGATCAATTGAATTTCAGTAGGTTCACAGATTGTTGACATTTCAGTCTCATACAAGGAATTGAATCTCAAATTGGTTGTATATGAGGTACAGTAGCCTCATCTGAATTTCAATCTTACCGTAAGTGATAAAGAAGATTGATTGATCTTATCAGTCTGAAAAAGTAACATGGCTTAGTGTTAGTGTTACTCGCACTGTGTAAGCCTGAAAATAACGTTCATACAACTGACTGCCTTTAAAGTATTTAAATATGAGTATTGCTGAAACATCAAAATGTGCACACAATATTTTATTTAGTTTCTTTGCTTTCCTGTAAAGTAGCTATTTTTGTCTTACGCACTGTTAGAGCTTCACTGACGTTATAAAAAATAGACGACCTATGGGTAGCATCTCAGTCGTACTCGTGAATATTTCTATAGGAGAGTGGATTAACATTCAAAAAGGTAAAATTTCTTTAACAGTTTATATGCTCTAACTCACAAATAATAAGCGAAATACATATACAAGAGTCTTCAGAAGTTCATGCACTGAATCACACGTAAGTCACACAAGAACTTTCCATCGCAGCTGGCTTGTCTCGACGCCGAAATGGAGGACGACGAGGCGAGGTCAGAAGCCACGTTCCGTTTCTCGGTACAAAACTTCAGGAACCTGAAGGACTCGGTGTTATCGCCGCCGTGCTACGTTCGCAACCTGCCATGGAAGATAATGGTGATGCCTCGGCAAGCGCCGTCACCGGACCGGCAGCAGCAGAAGTCCCTAGGGTTCTTCCTCCAGTGCAATGGCGAGAGTGAGTCCTCAAGCTGGTCGTGCTACGCCATGGCCGAGCTGAGACTTATCTCTCACAAGCCAGAGACTGAGCCGTTCTTCAGGAAGATCCAGCATTTGTTTTATAGGTTTGTGTATTCATTTGATTCTTGTAATTTTCAGCAGTTTCTATTTTAAATTTGGTTTGTGAAACCACGTCATAGTTTTTAAGCAGCTAGCAATGGCAAGTTGCAAATCAAGCCAATTTTGGAAACGTTCTTTTCGTAATTTGCCCTGGTCTGGGTGTCACCGGGATCACTCCCAATCCAATGTATGGTAGCCATAGTACAAGCGTTGTTTAGTTTGGGACCATACAGTTGGTGTGTCAGTCTGGCGATATTAGATTGACAGATGCTCACATAATTTGCCCAAAAAAAAACGGAAGAGCATCTTTATCCAGCAGTTCTCAAATGCTGTTCCGGCGGTTTCTCAAATGTTTTTATATTTAAAAAAAGTTGCGGATGGACTTTAGCGGAAATAATACAAGTTGTGTATTGGCGTTTTGATATGCAGTAAGGAGAACGATTGGGGTTTCTCCCACTTCATGACCTGGAACGACGTGCTGGACCCCGAGAAGGGGTACATCAAGGATGACGCGATCACCCTGGAGGTCCACGTGACCGCCGAGGCTCCCCACGGCGTCTCCTGGGACTCGAAAAAACATACAGGATATGTTGGTAAGTGTTGTGGCATATGATAAGAAGAGATACAAGCATAAGAATCAATGGAAATGAATAAACAGAGAATAATATAGTATAGTTGTTATCAAGTCTTTTGATGAATGAAATGTCGTTATTTCATAACATTTCACGATAACTTTACTACTAATATACTATTAGTAAGAAATCAGCACCTTGTTGTGCGATTATGCATTTTTGCTGGTTATGATTACATTTCTTAGCATATTTTTAACGAATTGCGTTCAAAGTAAGACACAAAATACGCCAGCATCGATCGATGTTTGAAACTCCTTTATGGGGGTGTAGATGTTGAAATATTTGGATAGTAAGTACGATCGAGAATTGGCCAAAACGTCTGATGTATCACTGAAGTAATTAAGTGCAACTTTGTTAGGTTATACTCTGATTTAACACGGGCTATGTTGCGTTTCGAAATAATGTGGGTATTTGTTCCAGGTCTAAAGAATCAAGGCGCAACTTGTTACATGAACTCGCTGCTGCAAACGCTGTATTTCACAAATCAGCTCCGCAAAGCCGTTTACAAGATGCCGACAGAATCTGACGACAGTACCAGGTAGCCGTGACTATATTTGCAACCTGTGTAATCTCACTAAAATTATAAATGTGAAATTTTGGATGGATGGATGGATGTCTGTTACTCAATCACGCCTGAACGGCTAAACGGATCTGGACGGAATTAGGCACAGAGATAGATTATAGTGTCGCGATAGTATGTTCCCGTGGGACAATTATCGAACACCACGAGGGCGACGCCGCGGGTTATTTTAAATTATGCGCAGATGAAGTCGCGGGCAAAAGCTAGTCTAAGATAAGGGAAAGGTGACGTTTACGCCATTGACACATTTAAAGGATGATACCGACGTTGAGATGCTATTGGTGGTAAGCCAAGCTGTAGCCAATTGACTGCAGCTCATATACGGGCTGGCTCGATCGGGATAGTACCACACTCGCAGAAGACAGGCGTAAAGTAGCTATTCCCTCTTCCTCTCTGTCCCACTCCCTTTCAGGTCGGCAACGTGCGAGCGATGCCTTTGGTATTGAAAGCATCTCTAGGCTACGGCAACTGCTTAACATCTGGCGGGCCGTACGCTTGTTTGCCACCGTAGTCACATAAAAACACGACTTGAATTGGAGTATTTTATGATAGGTTAAAATTTTCCATCTTGCTCATATATTGCGAGTATTAAAAATGGCAATAATACGTCACGATAAGTTTGTGTATCAATAAAATTAACACCATTATATTAGTCTGAAATAATTTCCTCTAGGTCCGTGGCGTTGGCGCTTCAAAGAGTGTTCTTCGAGTTGCAATTCTCTGACAAGCCAGTTGGCACCAAGAAGCTGACGAAGAGTTTCGGCTGGGAGACGCTCGACTCGTTTATGCAACATGATGTGCAGGAGTTTCTTAGGGTATGTGCATGTTACATGGAGACGTAGAGGTCACCCCAAATTTATCGATTTTTCTATACTACAGCTTGAGCTGTTGTCGCGTCGAAAATTACGGCCACGTCTAGCTCTCATCTCTTCTACCTTTAATATGATGCTTTTTATACGATTTCTCATCAAACACTGATGTGAGTTAAGAACTCCTTCATACAATCAGTGAAATTTTATATCTATCAAGGCCCTAAGTCGCTTTGCCGTCGCCATTGAGCTGCTATAGTGATCGACTCTCTGATTGGTCGGCCGACCCTCTGACCAATCAGAGAGTCTATCACTATAGCAGCTCAATGGCAATGGCCGTACAATAGCTAAGCGACTTAAGAGCCCAGTTTTGTTAAATGTTCCGTAAATTATAACTTTTGACGACTAAAAGCATTGTAGACAAATATACTAGTTTATAATTTTCTTTCGCCCTATCTAGGTACTGCTAGACAAATTGGAGAGCAAAATGAAGGGCACCTGCGTGGAGGGCACTGTGCCGCGGCTGTTCGAGGGCAAGATGACGTCATACATCAAGTGCAAGAACGTGAATGTGTCCAGCACGCGCGTCGAGACCTTCTACGACATTCAACTTAACATCAAGGGGAAGAAGAATAGTGAGTATTTACTTTGAAACTTACTATAGGAGCAGAGATAAGTGATGAATTCATCCACCTTCAGGTCCAAACTGACCACTTTCCCAAAACTAACACTTTTTATTCAAAATGACCATATGCCCAAATGTCACATTCCCAAAATTACCACGTTTTCAAAATGACAACTTTCCCAAAAATATCCCCTCTCTCTAAATTACCACTTTCCCAAAATGGTAATTTTCTTAAAAATAACATCTTTTCCAAAATTTGCGTCTTCACCCAAAACTTGGATTTCCCCAAGGCTTATCATGCCCAGCCTTTCATTCGCGGCATTGATAGTGTCCTGAGTTCCCCCTATATTTTTTTAACTAGCTTCTGCCCGTGACTTCGTCTGCATTGACTTTAGAAAGTAGTTCGTTTCTGATAATCCCACAGGAACCTAACATTTTTCCGGGATAAAAAGTAGCCTATGTTCTCCTCCAAGGTCCTGTCAATCTCTATACTAAAATTTATCAAAATTGTTAGCGGTTTAGTCATGAAAACTTAACAGACAGACAGCCAGATGGACAGAAAGAGTTATTTTCTTATTTATAATATTAGTATAGATATCGTCTTCGACTCATCTGCTGGATGGTAGCTATCCAACAGATACTTCTAACCGTATTAGGAAATCACTCATTTAAGCTCTTACTCCACCTTCTACCATCATAAAACTAGTTTTATTCATCGAGTGGGCGATACAAAGAACTTGCGTGAAGATTTGTTGAATGCACTGTTGATTTACATACATCACATTTTTGGTTCTAGAAACCAGATGTTACTAGAGACTGTAGGTCAATATCCTAATTATCATATTTAAATATGTCTATCTGATTATTGAATGGTATATTTTATGTAGAAAATATATTTTTGTGGTTTCGTTGTGGTTTCTTCTATACAAAACAGTATGTTCTTGTATGTTTATGTCGTATGTTAGTAATTAAAATGAGAAATTGGTTTAAATCCACCTATCTTCTGTACCATCTTTGACTTCAATTTCACAAATAGTCATGACCTTCGACTTCATTACTTCAGAACATTAGTATCAAGTAGTTAAAGACTCTTTTTTAAGACGACTGCTATGTCCCTGGACTCCCCCAGTGATGGAAGGAAGATAACACGATCTTTCTTCTAGTCGACGAGTCTTTTAAAGACTACATCAGCACCGAGACGTTGGATGGCGAGAACAAGTACGACGCCGGTGAACACGGGTTACAAGAAGCGGAGAAGGGGGTGATATTCGCGTCGTTCCCACCCGTGCTGCATCTACACCTGATGCGGTTCCAGTACGACCCTATTACCGACAGCTCTGTCAAGTTTAACGATAGGTAAGCGAGTCTTCTTATCATATAGTTAGTGGCCAAACTGGCGTTAGAGTTGTTCAAGCCGCGCGAAGGCCTTTGACACGACTGCTGCCTATAATGACAAAAACCGGGACCGAATTTGTACGTGCCCTGCGAAGCACGGAGACGCTCTGTTGAAATGCCACTAAATGCCATTTCTGACTGAACTTGCCAAGCGTGCTTAACGTCCAATCGTTTACCGATCAGTGATTGCAGTGGACTGAGCGCTTTAAGCGAGTTAGGAAGTTTTATTTGACATAGTTAATTTCAACATATTTCAAAGGTTTGAGGTCTGTTTGTACGTTCCTCTACGAGGCTAGAGCATTTACCAAGTCAAGATAGATGTTAAAATTGTGCCCAAAGTATTTCTCCATTGGAAGAACAAATTTGTGACGGGTAACCTGACGCATTCTTTAATGTTTCTGAACCACAATCACTTGGAATGATTTGAAATTTTGTCAAAATGAAAAGGTACAAAATGTTTGTTCTGTAGGTTTGAATTCTACGAGCACATCAATCTGGACGCGTATCTCCAAGAGAAGCCCGAGACTCCGGCTGATTACACGCTGCATGCTGTCCTCGTGCACTCCGGGGACAACCACGGAGGGCACTATGTGGTCTTCATAAATCCTAAAGGCGACGGGAAGGTAGGGAAGGTACTCTCAAAACGAGCTGTACATTTTCAACCTGTATTTTGTCCAGGGGGCTTACCACGACCTCTTGTCGCGATTCAATTATAGGAATGTTTTAACGTTTCAGCGACTTTTTGTGAAATGACTTACCTTATTGTCATGACAATAAGAAACGTCATTGCAAAAATGGCCGCTGAAACGTTAAAACAAAACTGCTATAGGAGGTGGTGGTAGGGCCCCAGTTCATTTATGAGCTTGTGGCCAACTCTTGTCAGATTTAAGGCCGATCGAAGGACCGTTGACATGGTTTATGAGTAAAACTTTAATTACTGCCATAGCCGGGACTATAGCTTACAAGCCTAGACGCAACAAGAAGGGTTTTATTAGTTTCCTATTTTTGTGACATCGATGTTTCTGAACCAATTTCAAGGCGGAATATTTTTCTCTAGTTTGAGGCAAATCAAGCCGCCGTCGCTTAGCCATTGATCTGCCACTGTAGGATTTTGCTATTGTGACTAACCGACCAATCAAAGGGGTTATAATAGCAAAACGCTGCACTGGCAATTTAATGGTTAAGCGACTTGGGGGCCAGTTATGCCGTTTTCAAAATACGCACCTATCGTTTTTAGTTATAATTTCAAATGACACATTGTTTAGATTACAGACTTGTGTTAATATGAGTATATTAAATTATAAATACAGTATAGTAAACGTATCGTGTTGCATCCAGTGGTGCAAGTTCGACGACGACGTGGTGTCCCGTTGCACGAAGCAGGAGGCCATCGAGTACAACTACGGCGGCCACGACGAGGACATGGCGTTGACCGTGCGCCATTGCACCAACGCATACATGTTGGTCTACATTAGGTGAGATTCTTTCCATCCATACACCCTCCAACAGCCAGTTGACGTCATCTGTTGGTTATAAGCCTTCCCAAACGTCTTTCACACATCAGTCTGCGATTCAGCTCCACAGGCTGCCTGAGACACCATATCACCTATCGGATCACATTGCCTTTTTTATGCTTACTGATTGCTAAAACCTTACCGTGCTAATACCCGCATATGACCGTGCTAATACTGATAACCGACCCGCATAATTTTTCTAAATAGTTCAAACACTCGGCTGACCTATGTCATTATTCCAGGGATTCACAGTTGAAGACTGTTTTGCAAGAGGTCACACAAGCCGACATACCCACGGAACTTAGCGAAAGGCTAGCCGAGGAGAAGAGGATCGAAACGGTAAGAGTTTGCTTTCTATATGTCGGCTAAAGGCTGTAAGGCCTATTGCTATTTGCTTGAACATTATTTTCTGATAAGCATAAGTCCTTTAGGTCATCATCGGAGGTGAAAGTGGTTACGCTTGCAAATGGCAGTTGCCTTAAGTCATTTTGGGAAACTAGTTATTTTGAAAAAAACAGTCATTTTGGGATTTAGTCATCTTGATATAGTGGCTATTTTGGGAATGTAGTCTTTGGAACAGTGGTCTTATAATTTTTACCCGACTGCTCGAGTGGTAAGATATTTTTTTCTAAAGACCGTGAATATAAATTCTGGGTGATCGACATGTCGGCCATCTGTTAGAAGTACCCTAGTAACCCGGCGTTCACGCGGTGTTTTGCCGGATCGGCTTTTAACCGTAGATGGCAGAACCGAATGCTTTGTAGACTCGGCATACGGTTTTGCTATTCGGAAAAAACCGAATGGTGTGTCACCGTTGAATAAGCAGTCCGGTTTTTTTGCACTCGTGTGAACGTGCCACTGAACCGTTTTCGCTTTTTTCCCGTGCGACCGAATCCGATTGCAGTCGCAAAACCGGATGTTACTTAATGCCCGTTTCGATTATTTGCCGGATTTAAAACCGTATGCGCGTGTGAACTCATACATATAAATTATAATATTGTGACTGAGCCGTATACGGTAAAAATTCCGAACCGGCATGGCTACGTGTGAACGCATGGTTAGGCCCAAATGACCCGTGGTGCAATACATTGTCCTGGTGGTGTGTAGATCCGTCGCAAGGAGCGCAACGAAGCGCACCTGTACATGAACGTGAACGTGGTGCTGGAGGAGGCGTTCGACGGGCACCAGGGCAACGACCTGTACGACCCCGAGCGCGCGCACTTCCGCGTGTTCCGCGTGCGCAAGCAGGCCAGCGTCGCCGACCTGCTCGACATGCTGGCCGACAACTTCAAGTACCCCGCCAAGCAGCTGCGGCCCTGGCCCTTCAGCGCGCGCTCCAACCAGGTACACAGGGGGGAGGAGAGGGGGGACTTCAACATCCATCCAATCTAAAATTTTATAGGCGGTTTGCAGTCCAGATGCTGGTCGTCTAAACTTATTGGTGGATTCAACTTCTGTATAGATGTTTCGCCCTAGTAAAACTCTTTGATCTGGCGAGTTTTAGTATCGACTAGGAACCCCCTTTTTTCCAGAATAAAATTTTACTTATACCTAGATCAGCGAGAGAGGTCAATTTTGTTGTTCAAAAATCTAATTCGGATTCTAAAAACAATGCCGGATAAATTCCACCCATCCATCAACCAAATGACGTCACTCCTGGACACAGAGCTCCGCAAATGACTTCCACACATCACCGTCTTCCGCCACTAGCAAATAAATCTACATGTAAAATTAATATGTATTTTTCTCGTCTCCAATAGACGTGCAGGCCAACTTGCCTGGACATCGTCAACGACCAACACAAGACCGTAGCGGACGTATCCGAGAACATGAACCCGTGGAACATATTCCTGGAGATGCTGCCCCCAGACTCTGGGTTCAGCGCGCTGCCCACCTTTGACAAGGAGAACGACGTGGTGCTGTTCTTCAAGTTCTACGACCCGAAGCAGAAGCGTATACACTACTGCGGCCACCATTACCTGCCGATCGCGAGCAAGCCCGCTGATCTCATACCGATACTCAATAAGCGTGCAGGTGAGGTTTCATTTGAAAATTATAAACCATATTGTAACTATGAACAATAAAATTTTTAACAAGTCCGTGTCGGACTCGAACACGGGTTCCGTACCACCGTGAATAAAAACGTCAAAAATACCAAGTTTATTGAATGGGGACCCCCTTTATTTTTGTACTTTTTTATTTTTAGTATTTGTTGTTGTAGCGGCAACAGAAATACACATTCTGTGAAAATTTCAAGTCTCTAGCTATTTATTACGGTTCGTGAGATACAGCCCGCTGGCAGCCAGAGGGTCAGACAGACAAACGGACGGACGGACAGACAGATAGTGGAGGCTTAGTAATAGGGTTCCATTGGGACCATTTGGGTACAGAAGCCTAAAAATCTAATTTTAAAACATTCGGGATTTTTTTATCGGACTAGTTCCGCCACATACTCCCACCACTGTCACTCCTCTAAGACGGGATACAGGGTACATATTCGGGATGTGGAAGTACCTATTAGGGTGGGAGTCTTGAGGCCCGACTGACCTTGAATGACCCTTTGACCACTAGTGACCTATTGGTCAAGCGAGCGCAAGTGAGGTCAGATGACATGCACGAACCGCTCTATTTCCATGGTAATGCAAAAGTGTACATACATATAACATAGTGCGTCACTATGCCTCACAAGTTTGAGCATGTATGTGTAATGTACCCATTATTACAGGTTTCCCGCCTGACACGCCATTAGTTTTATACGAAGAGATCAAACCAGACTTCGTCGAGAAGATCAATAACTACAACGAGCCTCTCGAAAAGGTATTATTTATCATTTTTATCCTATCAGACCATTCATTAGTTGTAAGCGTTCCTTCCATAATTATTTAGATATTGAATAATTATGTACTATTGGATTATTAATGCATATCAAATATTTCTACTGATATCTGACTCTACAGTATGTAAATATGTTATACATGGTATATAAGTATCATGGAATTTCTATGCAAATACAATATAGTGTGATGTTGACTTTTAGTTCTAGTTTCGGTTCTTCAGGTATTGCTGAAGCAGGTATAGTATTTTGTGTATTATCTATTTCTATACTGCACTTATTTGTAGCTTGAACACCTACATTGCTGAAATAGTCTCATTTTCAGTTGAGTTTTATAGTAATAGTTTCCGTGTCTTTAGTCTTTAGTTTCGCTCTTTGATGGAAATGAATTGGGAATCTCAGTATGATAAAGATGCTGTTTACTCATTTTATATATCAATTTAATTATTCAAAAGCTAAAAAATATTGACTCCAAAAGCCACTAGCCGAAAACTGCTGTTTGACCATCATCATCACTATTATTTGATAGCTCTATTCTGTTACTTGCGGTCACAAAATCTTCATGCTTCGCGCTTTTAGCGTCGCGTTAGTTTAAAAAGTACCAGCGTAAACTATAAGAGAGCTTTCCTGTAGCAGCGACAATTTAACCCATTGTTAAGTCATGCATTTAAACGTTCTTGTGATAAGTGTTTGCCCGTGTCGAACTCATCAAGTCGTGTGATCTTATCACGATTTGTGTCTGCTCTATATTTTTTTTAACTAGACGTTGCTTCGTAATTTATAGCTATTTAATAATATGATATGTAGAACTCTTGTTGATAATTGTAATAACATGACAACCAGATCAAAAGTGATGTATCAATCTTCCTTTTTTCCCCTCAAATCTGAGAATCGCTACGAGAGGTAATCTACCAGAAGTACCCATTGGTCCTTCCAAGCTTATACTGGATTAATGACCAGTGGACTCCGAAATACCAAACGAAACGTTTCCGCTGACGGATGGTACATTTTCCTACTCTGAAAGTGTTTCGGAAATGTTCCGGATTCTTTCTGAGTGGGCTAAAAGAAGAAACCTCAAATCAACTATCGGATCCGAACTTCGGATCCGAAACACTTTCAGAGTGTAGGAAAACGTGCCATCCGTCCGCCGAAACGTTTCGTTTCGTATTTCGGAGTAGCCTTACATGACGACTATCGACCGTGAACCTCGCGGCCGTATACACTGAATACAGTTTAAAGTCATCATGATCCTGGTCGACACGTTATTGCAAATAAATAATGAATCCACGTGGAGTCCCCGCTCGCCCCCGTGCGTGGGGTGAGTTGTGCTTCCCTCGGGTTGAGTCGTGTGCACGCGGCCAGGTATTGGACGAGCTGATGGACGGCGACATCATCGTGTTCGAGCGCGCCGACCACCGCCACGAGGAGCTGGAGCTGCCCACGTGCCAGGACTACTTCAAGTACATCTTCTACAAGGTCGAGGTGCAGTTCGTCGACAAGACTGTGCCTAATGATCCCGGGTGAGCCGATATTTCATTGATAGTGCATGAAGTGCAAACTTTTTGCGTAATGTTTGGATAAAAATGTTGGAATAAAGTAATGATGTAAAGTTTGAAATATAGTGTGCAAGGTGAAATAACGTAACGGGAAAGTGATTATTTAGAAAAAAATGTAATTTTGGGAACATCGTCACTTTGGGATATTGATTATTTTGGGAATGTAGTCATTATGGGAAAGTGACTATTTACGACCTAAAGGGTTTGTAGCAACAGCATAATTTGTGTAAAGGTGCGATTTCGCGGTACGCGGCAGACAGCAGACGTCAGTCGGTCTTATACAATTTCTAATGCCGTCTGCCGTCGCGGCACATGTCATCGCCACAATTTGTTTGCGACCGACTGACGTCTGCTGTCTGCCGCGTCCCGCGAAATCGCAGATACAAAATTGAACCTAGATTTATTTTCTACTATAACGTCACGACTTTTATCCCGATTCGGGGGTAGTCAGAGGCTTGAGTGGCCATACACCACCACATTGTGGAGGTATTAACCAACTCAAAGCCCACGTTTCACCAGATAGTCAGAACCCAACGTGACAGGTGGTGAACCTTGTCGCCGTGTATACAGGAACTGACTACTGACTGATTTATTTTCTACTTTGCAATGAAATTGCTTGAAAGTCGTAAAAGACGGATCGCTACATCCAGTTGCCACTACGATGGAAGCAATGATTCTTAAATAGTGAAGTGAAGGCGCCCTAATAATGTATCTTGTATCAAATGTGTTAGGTTCACAATGGAGCTGTCGATGCAGATGCGCTACGATCAGATGGCGCGCGCAGTGGGTCAGAGACTCAACGTTGACCCGTACTTAATACAGTTCTTCAAGTGTCAAAAGTAAGTACGCTATTCTAACATCCTTCATTCATTTCATAACTATTTTTAATGAAGCAATGATTTCCAGACAATTAAATACTAATAGTACTCTTTATATGCTGCGAATTTGTACAGGGTTTTTGCTAGAAAAGAGTGATTATTTTGTTAATGGTGTTTTGATAGTAATGGTGCTAATTTTGTTTTTATACCACTAAAATAGGCAAAACTAACTTTATTGCCATCCTTGTCATGACGTAACGTATGAGCAAGACTGAAATAGTTTTTAAGTATAAGTTAATTTGTAGCCAACTAATAAGCACCAGTGTACATTTATAGTGAGTCTAAATTGTATATGTTTGTAAAGATGATGGCTATAATAAATAGGTCGGCAATACCGCTTTAACTTGGTCTGGTTACCATAATGTGTTTTCGTTTCAAACTTGTTGCAGTTACAAGGACACCCCAGGACTGCCCCTGAGATACTCATACGACGGAATACTTAAAGATTTGCTAGTGTACTGTAAACCAAAGTGCCCTAAGAAATTGTTCTACCAGATATTATCTATTAAAGTTAACGAATTGGATAACAAGAAACAGTTTAAATGTTTATGGGTGAGTTTCTTAAACTGTAAGGATTGCGCGAATTTACGCGAATGAGCGAGCAATCGCTTCGCTCACGCCGATCGCTCTTTCTTGTTTTGTGCGGAAACTACCGCGGTGGTTCAGTCTAGCGCGAGCAAAGCGCAGGCTAGTGCGACCAGCGCCAGCGAACGAGCTAATAAATTGTCATAATTTATAGGATTATGATACTATTTTGTTTTGTAGGTTGGTCCAAATTATAAAGAAGATAAGGAATTAATTTTATATCCAAACAAAGGCGGCAAAGTGGCGGATATATTAGAAGAGGCAGCTAAAGTCGTCGAAATGTCGCCCGATGGATCCGGCAGGTAATATTTTATAAGAAAAATACTATTCTTTCTGGAAGAGCCGCTGGGTACCTTCCTCACGTGTGGATGTTTTATTACATACATATACTCACGCCTGTATCCCACGGGGGTAGGCAGAGACTAATTGCCACATGCTACGATTTTGACACACCTCTTTTGCTTCATCCACATTTATAAGTACCTCTTCTCATGCACTGCTGTCGGTAGTGGTGCTACGGACTTGACCTTTCTGGAGAAGATGTTTTATTAGCCTTTTTTTATATTCACGAGCCTATGAAGATCCTGGCTTAGCAAGTCCGAAAATAAATGTCCTAAGTAACCAAGATTGTTGCAGCAGTGATGTTGAAAGCTTATTTTGTTCCGCTACAGGTTAAGGATCGTGGAAGTGTCGTGTCACAAAGTATTACCGGGCCCGGACTCCGAGCTGACGCTGGACCAGGTCACCATCTCGCCGCCCAGACTCTACAGAATAGAGGAGATACCCAGGGATGAGCTACACTTGCAGGTGAGAACTATCACTGAGACGTGGAGACATCGGTTTTGCCCGCGTACGGGAGGGATCTTGGGAACTGGATAAACGGAACCAAGGTTTTTGTTGATCCTGCAGGTGATTGACCCTCAATTTTTGATAGAATATAAGGGTCATTCTTCGTCTGACCGTTTTCCGTGGGACTTCAGTGTCTAAGAAAAATCTTGACACCGAGGTCCCACGGAAAACGGTCAGACGAGGAATTACCCATGTCAACCATTCAACAACAATCTCCAATTTACACGAAGACCAAATAGTCGTAACAAGTGCGCTGTAATTTGTGGTCTCTCATTTCTAAGGCGGGTTTTGTTGTGCATATTACACAAAATATTCCGTTGCTCAACTATCGATTTTGTAACACCCCTCTACCCACGCGGGAAAATTAAATGACGACATTTTGACCCAGTGGTTCAAGTGTAGGCCCATACCCGCCAGAGAAAATCTTCGGAAATATCCTTTTCCTAATTTGCCCTGGTCTGTATATCACTGGGGTCGCTCCAGTCTTTTGTAAAGTAGCTATAGTACAAGCGTTGATTAGTTTCTAATACTTGGATGTTGTTTCCAGGAGGACGAGGCGTTAGTCCCGTGCGCGCACTTCCACAAGCAGGTGTACGCGACCTTCGGCATCCCGTTCTACGCGCGCGTCAAACACAACGAGCCCTTCCAGGCCGTCAAGGACCGGCTGCAGAAGAAACTCGACATACCAGACAAGGAGTGGGAAAAGGTATACTATACTATACTATAACCACAACCTCCTTTACGGTTATCTCTACGGTCGCGTCTGATGATCCTATGAGAGTGAGGAAAAAGAGTGCGTCTGTGCTTGCACCCACTCTAGTGCACTGCGTAGTATGCCCACTCCTTCTTAGTTGGCAGACGAAGTGTGGGAAAAGGTACCTATATCATACTGTGACAACTCTCATTCGGTCATCTCTGCGATCGCGTCTGATGGTCCCATCGGACTATGAGAGTGAGAAAAGAGAGTGCGTCTGTACTGCCGCACACTCTTGTGCACTATATTATCTCCAGTGTAGTTGGCTAATGCGTGGGTGATTCTCGAAATTCGGTCAGGAGGATTTTTATTACGATACTATATCATAACCACATTAAATAAACAAAGGTGTACATTTATTGATTATTTTTTATTTTGTTTCAGTACAATTTCGCAATAGTGACAAATGGCAGACCTAATTACATAAGTGAAGGAGCGACAATAAACATTTACGACTTCAGGCTGAGTAGTAACGCAAGTGAGTATCTACTCGCACACTTATAAGTCGCCATTTTCATGTAGAAAACGTTTACCCCACATTTACAACTTACAATCGGTTTACAATGGCATTACAAAGCTTTTGTCTGAGAAATTCATAAAGCCATGTTAATGGTTGCGTTTACAAGAGGTGAGCGGCGCGCCCGCACAGCGTTTTGACCGCTTAACGCGTAGCTTGTGTACGCGCACGTGGCAAAATTTTAGGGTGAGAATATCAATGGAGCGACTGTTGCAATAGATCCAATCCTCCGAAGAATTCGTGCTAAAATTTAATAAAGATCTGTCACTTCCAGACGCGACGGGCCGGCCGTGGCTCGGCCTCGAGCACATCAATAAAACTCCCAAGAGGTCCCGCGTCAACTACCTGGAGAAGGCCATCAAGATATACAACTGAGCCGCCGCACTCTCCACGCGACGGTACCACGACCCGCACCCCACTGGCTCAGGACTAACTAGTTTATCCGTTGGCTGCCTCGATTAGCCCTGACGTATGCTCGCGGCCTTACGTCTCGACTCTCGTGACGTAAACTGCGAGCATCCGTCGCCCGGCCTCATATAAGCGAACTCCACCGACTGAATTTCGAACGCGGGCTCTGATTGGTCGATGAACTCTCATAGTGGGCTTAATCTGCAAAATCCACTTATCCGAGGACAGGATTTTTAAGTGGTCACAAAAAATAACCCTAACCTAAACCACCCATTTGGAACAACCTAGTTAGCTTGGGTAGGATGATTGTGCGCTCATGAGTCCTGTCATAGAGTTCGACCAATCTTAGGCCGCTTTCAAAACTCAGTTGGTGGAGTTCGCTTATGTGCCACCCGGCTCGTGCCCGTAATAGTAAATAATTTCGTACGCTGGACCACGATATAACTTATTTTGCATACGTTTCTAAGATGTGCTCTGGCTATGCCACGCTACCACGCAATCGATAGCCTTATCTACACGAATAATGTTCATCGCTAACACCAATATTTGACTTCCTTTACCGCGCTATTTATTCTATATAGACCTTAAAATATTCGTAATAGATGCGAAGGCCACAGTAGTCCAGCTAGAAGAGAATGTTTTTTATTATTCCTTACAGTAGCTTTGTACGCCCATCGTAGAAGCATTTATTCTAGTTTTTGTCATCGAAGGCGAAGTTATGTCTTGTACAGGTCAAGCGAACGAGTGATAGGAGCTGCTAGTGTGAGATTACACGTTTGTTTAGTAAACGTAAAAATAAAATACAAAAAGTAATTCACTAACGGTCTGTGCTCGGCATAATACGATTAAAGAACAATGTTGAGTATTAAACCATTATAAAATAATTTTATTCATGTATAGCATTATATTTTCTTGCAACGGTGGCTCTAATAAGGTGTAATATTTTGTTTATTTATTGATACATCTTCAATCTAAAGTGTTGTGTTGTTCGTATCGCATATAACCATAACCAGTGTGCCATGTGGCCTCTAGAGAAAAGAAGAAATTTCAACATTGGCTCAGGTATTATTTGTAAACTTGGTAGCTGGTGGACTGAGATGAGAATGTTGTCGATGAACGTGAGACTGGGCCAACCCGCGCCTATTAGGGTGATTTCAGACAACGGAAAATCCTCACGCAGGCTCGAGCCTTCTCTCGCGGGCATGCGCGAGCCGACTGTGTTGATATTCATACAATTGGCTACTTTAGGCTACGGTAATACGGTCCTATTTTCAATGGAGCCAGTAAATTGCTCGGGAATTTTTCCCGTTCCGTCTGAACTGACCCTAAGATATCGCTTGATACCGCACCGCACTGGGTAACAGTTCAAAATTCAAATTATGATATGATTTCGTGAAGACGTGTTCTCTTTATTGACACTTATTAACAATAAGCGCGCACGCAGGTCGCCGTGGACCATTTCAAATATATGTATGTAGTTCTAAAATAAATGTCCACAAAAATTACCAATGTATGCTTATACGGAAAAAATATAACTATTCAAATATAGAAAACGATCGATTTGAACTCCCCAATTCACACTTTTTTTTTTGCTATTGTATATCTTAGGACCTATTTCACCATTTAATTTAATACAGGTAATCTTTACTGTACTGGGGCGGTGCGTTGCAAGTGATGCCCTCAGCTCGTTCAATCGGCTATCGTGTTCGCAATTGGTGATTCGGCACCGTAAAGCATATAGGGGGTATCCAATAGACTTGTAAAATGAGTTAGTATAATGTTGTGTAGGAATCTTAGTCGAATGTGCCTGTGGTAACGCTTTTAAACTGCCCTTATACTGTTAGGAACGTGTCTAATATCTACTTAGATCATGTTTTAGAAACGTCTGATAACTTATCCATGAAATAAATATGGAGTTTTGACAGTTGTCCCATACAATATGTCAAAACGCCATATTTATTTGGATAAGGGCCTTCGCTAAGTGAAGTGGGCGCGCGCGGCGGGGGCCCGCCTCGCGTGTATTGAAATATAGTATGAGCAGCGCTAACTGGCGCGGACGCGTGCGACGGGTTTGTAGAAGGTTTTTACACGCGCACCCGCCCGCTCCGTACACCCGCTTCACTTAGCGAACGCCCTAAGGGTTCTCTTGACGATTCTTTAAAATACCCTTATTGAATCTAATTAGCTTGCTGGACGTGTGACCTTTAAATATTTCATGTTTCAATTAAAAATGCTTTACAAAACATTGAACAGCAAGGCTGGCATACGCAAGACAACGCTTTTATCACGCATTTTGTCGCACAGTTCGCTTTCTCTCTCGCTTAATGCATAGGAGAGGATGAGACAGTCGATTTATCTTGCGTTTTGTCTTGTTACGGCCGGTTGTTTTACCAGTATTGGTTTTATTAAACATGCAGTGAAAAACAAGTTTTATTATGTACTGTTAAGGGTGATATTAGCTCGACTGGGGTAATTTATATTGCGTTAACGTCTGCCGTATATGGGCTGCGGTATTTTATGATACCGGGTGTATATCGAAAAATAGATCTTGATGTAGATTGTAAATTAAGCTCGCTTTGCTCAGTGTATATTACGTCCGTCTGGCTGGACCCTATAATGCTGCATATTAATGGTCACAACTCACTACGACCACTCGGCACCCGACCAACACGTAGCTTGCGAGCGAGGCGATCCGGTGAGGCTACGGAGTTGATAGTGAGCGTATGTCCATAGAATTTCATTTAAAGAATACTAACCGTTCGAGGCGAGGCGTTGCTGGTCGGGTTAGTGGTTGTAGTGAGCTGTGACCCTTAGGTTTATTCATTGTGGTATTGATTATAATTGTCTTGTTCCATTCTTGTTCAGATCCTGCCATTAATGTAATTAAACTTGTGACGCATCTATTATTAATCCGTAATCATTTGATTGCTTCTTATTGATTTGCATTTTAGTTTTTTTTTCTAAATATTAATTTTTCCATGACTGTTCAATGAATTTATATACATGTTAGATTAAAACAAATTACTTTGTATCCTATTTTGATGGTATTGTGATATAATAAATAAATTAGAGACGCCTGTATATAGCTATCGCACATAAAGCCTAGGGAACGATAATCATGTGTAGGTTTGTGCTTTTCTTAAACATTTAAAGACTCCCGCTAAATTTCACGTGTAACCTGTTTTTTATAGAAATTATTGGAGTGATTGTATTATAAAGTCGTGTTTTATCGGTTGTCGAATTGCCAAAACCGGGGTGTATGTTTGGGGCGAGACAAATCAATTTAGAGTAATATAAATTACGAGCTGGCATAGTGAGTTAGCGGCCTCAAGTGTACACTAGGTTCCTTGCACGTACGCATAGGTATAACGTTAGCAATGTATTGTTATTCTGGCTGAAAGCCCTAACCACATCCAACATGTATATGTTACTATTTAATTTTTTACTTGACCTGCCAGAGATATGTTACGTTTAAATAAATGATTATGTCGAAATTATGTATATATATGATGTAATAAATTAAGAAAAAAATACAATAAGTTTTCGTAAAGATGCCTTAGACGTTTTAAGACATTTTCTTAGTGATTTCAAATGATACTGCTTAATTTAATTTATACCCTTTTTAGTTGCTGCGCGGAGCGCAACGTGTAGTGGCGACTTTGACGGTCAAAGCGATGTCCCCGAGCTTGTTTCGTTCTCATGTTACTATTCAACATTACTTTATGTTAACAATGTGTGTCGGTTGCGCTATTTTCATTAACACTTGAGGTTTGAGGTATTTTGAAAAGAACTTAGAAACATAGTGGCTTAGTAGCTAATACATGCCGATGATAATAATAATTGTGGCAAATGGGATTATAGTCTATTTGTAGGTTTACCTTTTGAGCTGCCTCACGAGGTTTGAACCCGTCGCAGGCGAGTGTATACAGCTTGTGCAAACACGGGAGCCATCCCGCTGTTTGTTGTGTTGGATTTGAATGTTTCACTGAATATAATCCTATATTTGTTTTATTTGGTTTGTTTTGAACGAAGGCTACCCTTGCGCACGTAAAACCATTATGAAGAAATACTAATACGTCCGTGTTAAGTCCAGATCCATATAGATCTCTGGAGATTAGAATAGGAGATGAGGGCTATAGGTAGTTCTCGAGGTAGACATCATCCAAAGAGTAGACACCCAGGGTAGGTACACATTTTCTAATAACAAAATTCAAATGGTAGGTAGTATTTACCGGCACTGTATGAGTGAGTGAACGATAATTGGTGCTACGATAAGTCTCCATCAAGCGTCTTCACCAGAGAATGGCCGTTTACCGGTCATTGGTCACTGACCAATGAAAACTCCGCAAAAAGCTGTCACTGTGCCGTGCCGGCTAGTGAAAAAAAAAACGGCCGATGGAAGTCGTCGCACGTGGAAAGCGACACTACTGTCTAGTGAAGAATCATCTTGTGAGAATCTCATACAGGCAAAGAGTAGGTTTCTTGTATTTAATTCCCCTATTTACCTACTGGTTATATGGGTGAGTGGTACATAAATGTATACTTACGTAATCACTCGAGGACACCCCGAAAGATATGGCCACGCGTGGAAAGCTTACTGTTGGCGACTTGCAACAGCGTAGCATGGAGCACATCACCAACTATAACCACAGTGTGGACGAAGAATCAGTGCATAATGTCTCCGAACTATCATCAGCTTATTTATTATTTCCCAATCTAGCGACCTATCCCTTGTGTACCTGTGTTTACGAGGCATAGCACGAGTTATTCCACGTTGCCCCCACTGTCGACGCCACCACTTGTTTTTTTTTTCCAAAAAAAAATCCCAATTGCCACCAGTGGATGAGGTGGGTACGCTGTTATATTTTGAGGTCCACTGAATTTTGGGGTCAAAACATTTTATACAAACGAGTGAGGCGGAACGTACACACCACTCCATCAAGATGGATTCGCCATAATCCCGCGAAATAATTGCCTCTATCCTATAACAGTGCCTATTCACAGTTAATTATTAATCGTCACCGCCGGAATCCGCTGGTCGATGCTAATCCAGCCTTCTTCAGCTGGCGGCGGCCAGACGGAATGAAAAAGGATAGTAATTAATCCTGCAGCTCGCAATGTACAATTAAAAAGCTTTGAAGAGCTGTCTACGTTGCTGGAATAACATTCCTCATTAGAATCGTAGCGAAGAACGGTAATTTACAATTGAATGTGCAAAGACTAATTAATCATGATCGTAAATTTTGATGTCAGCGCAGGCCACATTCATTGATGTTTTATTTTAGCAGATAGTAATCCCAAAACTTGTGCTCAGCGCACCACTACATGCTGCGAGAAAATTCACGATTTGTTATAGCACTTACAATTGTACACGCAACTTATTAAATACATAAGAAAGCATTATTCAACGGAAGATGAGCCATTGGCAATACCGCATGCTTACAGCATTATTTTCCGCTAGCGACTGAGTCGTAGGTAGGTACTGTGTCTATGGACTCCGTTTAGTAGGGCAAACTATCTTGGGCAATCACGTGTGTCCCCCTTAGTAATGTTAGGCAACATTATTGATGCTATTGTGTTGTGTAGAGAATTTAAATGGTGTGGACTGCAACAGTTTATCAGTGTCGTGTAGGAGGCGCTGGGAATGCGGCCGACTGCGGCGGCCATACAGAATGGTGCATCGTTAGCGTTAATCCGATTCGGGGCATCGGGGCATTCGAGTATCGGCTCGGCATTCGGCCCGGCAATGCGGGCTCAGGAATTTGGATGCAAATTGAAAATGCCATTAGATTTAGAACAGCAAACATTGCTCGCCGGAGGCTGATCAAACGTGCATTTGGTTACTGAGAAATAATTATAGCGTGCCATTAGCACGATGGTTTGATGGGTGGGTAATGAGCTCAACCTTAGTAGTTACCTTTGATTATATGGAGCTGTAGGAAATATAGTAAAGAGCGCCTAAGGGTGCGTTTCCTTTGATGCGGAGCTGGGCGGAGCGGAGCGGCGGACTGTGATTGGCCAACTGTGATGGGCCAAGAGCGGAGTGGAGATTTCGAGCACTCAAATTTCAAGTCCCTACGACCAGCGGTTTAGGCTGTGCGTTGTCTGTCAGCCAGTGAGTGCGTCAGTCAGGACTTTGATTCTTATATTTAGATAGTGGAAGTCTGTCTCAGCGAACGTTACGTTTGACATGTAGGTACCTATATGTATGTGTTGAAGTGAAACACTTATCAGGACCGTAGCAGTGGCAAACCCCATGGGAAGCAGGCGTGAACAGATAGGTAAGCAATGTTGTAATGTTATGTATAAGTACAGAGCTATGTTTCTTTTCTTTATCATTGATCTACGTTCAGCCGAAGTACTATTATCGATCATTGTGTCGAAAAAGCTTGGGGCCTAACAAGCACCACATAGTAATTCTGCAAACGCCATTAATTTTTATGATTTTCTAGGAGAAATTCCGCATAATTTCCGCGAAATGATCACGAATGGCGTAAAATATGTGATGTGACTATTTTACTGAATTTTGCAGAATTGCTATGTGGCGCTGTTAGCCCTTCTGATGTTATGTGGACACTGACATTACTATAAATATTGCTTTATTTTTAATCGACAGAAATCCGATTTTCAAAGCCCAATAGCAAACGGGTCAACCGTGAATATTTAAAGCCAAAAATAATGTGTATACCATTTCAAACCGAAGGCGATAACAAGTTTATGGCAATATACATTTTATTTTTATCGTGTGTGTGGTCACTCGTGACAAAGTTAATTTTAACAAAATATGTTTTTTTTACTTTTAAAATGAGTTTTTTCGTAATTGCTACCGTGTTTGGGATTGTGCTGTTATCTGTTAGTGGCCAACAGACTCTGACGACCGCCAAACTGATCCAGGATACGACACCTAAACCCACGAGCTTATTCAGGAGAATTAACGTTGAGCGCAATTTTCAAGAGAAGACCAAAGCGCCGTTAGATCTGTTCCGCATACGGGACCCCGAGAGAAGAAGTCAGTATGGAACCATCGTGAACAAAGAAATATCCTGAATTATCCAGAAATCCGGATAGAGGATAAATAACTACCGCTTGGCACCGTGGTTCGAGCGTAGGCCGCTCGGCTTACTCCATCGGGAGGTTGTGGGTTCGAATGCCGCCAGAGGCAAAATTCGTAGTAGGTCCCACCGACACTCAAAGCGGGGAAAATCATGAAAATATTAGCTTTTCCCCGCGACTACGTCCGAGTAGAATTTAAATTAAAAAAAAATCGGATCTCTGATCCCGGATCCCGGATCTCGGATTCCGTATCTCGGATCCCGTTTCCCCTTTTTACCGGATCCCGGATCCCGTAGCCCGGATATCCCGGGTCTCATATCCCGGATCCCGTATCCCGGATATCGCGGATCCCAAAAAAATATAGCCAGTTACTCAGGGATAATGTAGCATTCTAATGGAGAAATAATTTTTCAAATCGGTTCAGTAGTTTCGGAGCCTATTCAATGCAAACAAACAATCAAATCTTTCCTCTTTATAATATTAGTATACCTATAGTACGTTTTTTTATACTTGTCCTATTTGGTAAGCAAAGATGTCATCCAGCGGGGCGATTGCGTAACTTTTTTGTCAATGCTTCAATTGGTTTCGTTCATCCTGTGTCAATTATATACGAAACCATTGAAACATTGACAAAAAAGTTACGCAATCGCCCCGCTGGACGCCATCTTTGCTTACGAAATAGGACAAGTATAGAAAAACGTACTATAGATAATCTAGCATTCTAATGGTGAACGAATTTTTCAAATCGGTTCAGTTCAGTTATGTTAACTTTCTAACTTTTAACGTTATTCTTGAACTGTTTAGCTCGGAATCGGGATTCGGTATGGAACTGGGACTTCTGGTGCCAATTGCAGCCAAAAACAGGCAACTGTACTAAGGGACGGACTAGAAATTCGTATGTACCTACCATACCATAAATTATATAGGTTTAAAGAACTTTATTTCTCAAAAGAACATGGTTCACTTAATGAGAAGTATAACAATTTATAAACATGGTATGTTTAGTACAATATTATTATTATCCATTGCTTCGTAAAATTAATATAAATTACTAGTTTGTGTCTAATCTATATCTAATAAATAGCATGCGTTCGTTACCCATGATGTATATTTCAATTAATTTTTGAATAAGTTAAAATTTTCCGTTTCTCTTATGTATAGCGGTAACTTATTATATAGTTGCGCGCCTTCAAACTGTATGTTTTTGTTTCCGTAGACTTGTGTTCTAATATTATTATTGATATAGGTACCATGACGGTTGTAACCTATTAAGATATAGGCAGAGGTGTACGCTTAAAAGCAGGTGCCAATGTAAGGACAGGAGTGACTAGTACGATTTACTTTAATGCGGTTATTACACTACCAGATATTTAGGGGCTCTTTTCCTAAATCAGGAAGATAAATAATTATAGCGAGACTATAATACCAACCGTATGGTCCCAAATAGTCGTATGGTCGTAGTTTTTAGAAGATTTACAAATTGAATGCTTTCATTACAGATTTTACTACGACGCGCAATTAGACCAGTGTTTAAGCTTTATTTATTCTGGATGCCATGGCAATAAAAACAATTTTGAGACGTTAGTGGAGTGCGAACGACACTGTAAAGGTAATTTGTGCATTTTATAGACAAGAACCATCGTACCTGCCTACATTGTGATAGTATTCTTAATTGACAATTATAAGGAAACGTGGAATTATTGAGCAATTTTGATTTAACGTTATGCTAGTTTTGACAAGAACTCTCCTCAATTGTAATATGTGTACCGTAAAATGGACTGGGGGCGATCCCAGTGACACCCAGACCAGGAGATAATACGAGAAGGCCATTTTCAAAATTCGTCTCTGGCGGGAATCGAACCCGCAACCACCCGATGCACAGTCTGATTTGGAGCCCGATTTTGTGACATCGTCTTTTTATTTTAAATTCTTGTAGTTTAAAGCAACACAAATGTAAGAGTAAAACTCCCAGGTGACAGATGCAAGTAGTTTTTGAGGTATGATCCTTTGAAAATCGTTAAAATTACACCTCGATTTTTACAAAATCAATTATGAATCTTAAACTATACGCAATACAGAAAAGTTGTCGTAATAAACTATGTAAAGCAATCAAATGGCCACGTATTGAAGCAATCAGGGTAGTCGTAAGATCATTCGTTTCGATGTAAATCACGATTTTCAAATTTTCGTTTCTATTTTTTTTTCTCGTAAAGTCCACTATATTATAAAATGATATTTACACACAAGTAAGCTTGGTAGGTACTACATCCCTTAAAAATATCACTCTGTAATTCCATGGACTATTTGAGTAATTGACCAAAATGTTTCTGACAGCTCTAGGGTTGGTACTAACTGCTAAATTGATTTATTCAATTTAAAAAATCAGGCACTAAGTAGGTTTCAACATTAAATAACACCTTTGTAATGCTAAATACGAAATATAGTAACATGGGAAAGGGTCCACTTTAATTTTTATCTGGATTGAATGTACAATTACTACAATTCTGAGGTGTCAACCCTAAGGAAAATCTAAAACTTCTTATAACATCAATAGTCCATGGAATTATAGCGTGATATTTTTAAGGGATGTAGTAGACCTACTAAGCTCACTTGTGTGTAAATATAATTTTATAATATGGTGGACTTTACGAGAAAAAAAATAAAAACGAAAATTTGAAAATCGTGATTTACATCGAAATGAATGATCTTACGACTACCCTGATTGCTCCAATACGTGGCCATTTGATTGTTTTACATAGTTTATTCAGACAATTTTTCTGTATTGCGTATAGTTTAAGAATTATAATTGATTTTGTAAAAATCGAGGTGTAATTTTAACGATTTTCAAAGGATGATATCTCAAAAACTACTTGCATGTGTCACCTGGGAGTTTTACTCTTACATTTGTGTTGCTTAAAACTAACAGAATTTAAAATAAAAAGATGATGTCACAACATCGGGCTCCAGATCAGACTGTGCGATGCAGTGAGCCAAGCGGCCTACTCTCGAACCACTGCGCCAAGAGGTCGTCCATTAAAATTGCTTTGTCTTTCTAGGCGCTATCTACATGCCATTAAAGGAGGCTGACCGCCAAGGATCGTGCACTTTGCAACCCAATTCAGGCTTATGTATGGCGCTTCTTCAAAGGTAGATCTTCACATCTTCTCTGTAGACTGGTAGACTTGTTGGCACCGTGTAGTCATTCTATACCTTCATATGTCGGATAAACACAAATATTTATTACTGCACGTTCCATATTTTGTCTTGTAGGTACCCATACTTAATCATTTCAGCAGTAACTCGGTCCTATCTTATTTATATAAAAAATTCTTTAGCCTCTTCCATGGACCAGTTACTAAGAGGACTGGCCCTAAGCAAGTCGGCCGAGTGGTCAGCCTAGTACTAACATCGACATAAAACGAAAGAGTAGTTCAACTATTTACCGGTAAATAGTAAAATGTAAATGAAAAAACAATGACCACGTTTTGTTTCATACAAATATCTAATAAGGGCACCTCTTTATTTAGTCTTTACTCTGTGGCCTCTTCCCATAATTATACAAGTCATAGTGAAACGGATTATAAACTGTTTTATGATTAGGTACTACTACGACGTGAACGTGGACGGATGTAAGAAGTTCATCTACGGAGGCTGCGGCGGCAACCAGAACAGATTCCATTCTAACGTACAGTGCTTGAATAACTGTAAGAACTAGTAAAGCTTTATTAAATAAAGGTGTAAAGATTACGCTGGTGATGTTTTATTGATCCATCATTGCTGATGATCATCGTACCGGGCCCTTTATACGAATTCGGGGTCATCTGTTTCAGTTGTATTCGTCGGCTTGTGGTTTGTGAAATGCTTCGGTCGACGGCTCCTACGTTTTCCTACTACGAAAGTTTTTCAGAAGTGTTCCGGATTGTTTCGGAGTAGAGTCCACGAAAGAAGAAACGTCAAGTCACGACTATACCGAACTTCGGATCCGAAACACTTTCGCAGTAGGAAAACCTGTCAGCCGAAGCATTTCGTTTCCTATTTCGGAGAATAATCCGAGATGCATTTATAATTAGATACGGGCGCTCGATACGATACGGCGATACAATACGCTACTGTCCTCCCTAAATATTACAATACCGCTCTCGCTAAATGGAAACATGGTAGAAAGCAGGTGCACTCCAAAGGATAGCAAGCAATTGTCGGACAGATCCATCTTTCATTCTTATTGTAATAAATTATAAGGAGAATCCCCTTACCTTTCATTTCCACTTAATGAATGTACACCATTTTTTCGTCTCGGGAATCGCGAATGACGATAATGGTGGAAAGCGAAAGACGCCTGGGAATTTTCCACTCAGCGTAATTGTTTCTGACGGTAACATTAGTCCGTGGAGATGTTTGATTAAGTCCTGACGGATGGCCCTCGACGATTGCTTCGCTCGCAATCAACGGACCAGACATTACTTTGATGGTCTACTTATATGATTTATCTTTGTGTTATCTGTTAAACACGAGAATAGACCATTTATCTTGAGAATTTCTTTGTTTAAATCAGATATTTGTAGAGTATTCTGCTTTTAAGATAATTATAATTACTTAAACTCTTACCTGATTTAGAGAATACCTGTAAGCTTCCTCCGCAAATCAACGTACACCAACTTACATTCACCACATTTCATTTCAAGCCTATTGAGTCCTTTCCCATTGCTCTCCCTCTAACTTTTCCTACTTGCTCCGGTCTATTGCTACCTGGGAAAATTCTATTCGTAGGAATCCAGTTCATCACGCCGAATTATTGAGTTCTTATTCTGGTTTTGGATCCATTGTGTACTTACTTTTGCTCACAGCAGATCTAATAGTATTACCCATGGACCAATTACTAAGGGGACTGGCCCTAAGCAACTCGGCCGAGTGGTCGGCCTAGTACTAACATCGACATAAAACGAAGCGAGTAGTTCATCTATTTACCGGTAGATCGAACAATGAAAATGAAAAAACAATGACCAAGGTTTTTTTCATACATATATCTAATATAAGGGCACCTCTTTCTTTAGTCTTTACTCTGTGGTCCTTTCCCATTGCACTCCCTCTAAATTTTCCTACTTGCTCCGGTCTATTGCTACCTGGGAAAATTCTATACAGTAGGAATCCAGTTCATCACGCCGAATTTTTCGAGTTTCTGTTCTGGTTTTGGATCCATTGTGTACTTACTTTTGCTCACAGCATATCTCATAGTATTACCCCTACAAAAAAATAATAATTTCCGTATTAATGTCTACGAGCGAGCAGCCACAGAAAATAATTAACGAAATTCAAATAGGTAATAAGAGAGTCGGCCGGTGGATCGTCGCTAATTAATCTGGTAGCTGCAATATTAATTAGACGAGTTTTTCTGCGTTACGGCGGGGATTACGCCGACACTCCTTAATTGTGAGCCTCGTAGACGTGATTCCGATGTTTTATTAAACGGCTATAACGGAAAAGCTTTTTCCCTAGTTGGCGGGTTCACTTCTATTAACTTGCCTAAAACCTTGCTGAAAGTATATATATATATATAACGTCACGACTTTTATCCTTTTTTGCTGAAAGTAAATTACCTATTATGGCCGGCGCACAGTGAGGACGTCAGGGCATGGCATTTTATTTTTTATCAATCGAATTTAATACTTATGCAATCGAAATAAGGTGCTCCAGCGGGTGCACCGAGAAAATACTCCGCGATACTCCGAGGTCGATCACCGAGCATTGTAATATATACCTTATTTCGTTTGGATAAGTATTAAATTCGATTAATGCCATGTCGTCCTCACTGTGCGCCAGCCATTAGACGTGTAAGATACCCACGTGACATTTAAAGTAAAATCAATTTGGTGTTGGAAATTTAAAAAAGTTGGAACGTTTAATAGTGCCCCGTAATCAGAACCAGGCAGCTCCACTGGTGGTTATAGGTATGCAGAGAAATTGAACTTCGCTTAGGTACATACACAGTAGAAAGATGGGTAGTATATATATACGCATGGCGCACACATACAAGCTACGCGCGGTGCGTTTCTATGAAGATAACCTACTATCCATCTTTCTACTATGGTACATATTACGGCATTTTTTTTTTGTCTTTCTACCATTAACGTAATGGTACAAATTACGTTAATGGTAAAAATAGTATTTTATTATTTGCCGTCACTATGATCGAGGGCCCTCACAGCCGCAGTATCATTGAAGTAATGGTACCACGATCCAGTTTAAAATATCACAAGGGTCAAAATGTGTTTCGAGGTTACACAGCCTACGAAGGCATCATTTTTGCACGGAAGGCATCACACCAAAACAAGCGTTAGAGATATTCACCTTTTGGTTTGACTGTAAAGTGGGAGTAGGCATGCACAGCTTTGTAGGCTAGTTTTTAATTTTCATTTAATACCTAATTCTGTCTTTTCTGATTTTTTTATTCACAATGTATTAATGTCTGCCTGCTCACATAGCGTTGCTGTTTGAAAATGTATGAAATGAAAATGTATTAATCTTTTGAAAAGAGTAACCATTGAGTTTCTTGCCGGCTCTTCTCAATGGAAGCAACATTACGAACCGGTAGGAACAATAAAATATTTGTGCTAATTTGACGATTTATAAATGCTACTTATTATAGCTTACATGAATAAAAAAAATATGAGTTTGAGTTTGAAGTAGGTCTCTCCAGTAGCGCCCTACGAAGACTACTGGTTTATTGGTGGTAGAGCCAAGCTGTAGCCAATCGACTGCAGCTCATATACGGGCTAGCTAGATCGGGTTAGTACCACCCTCTCACAGAAGATCGGCGTAAAGCAGCTACTACAGCTGCGTTTCGTACGATGAGTTAGAGAGCCGGAAGCCCAACAAACCCCCCCGCCTTCTCCCCCTCCCTCCATCCGTGCGAGCAATGCCTTTGGTATTGCAAGCATCTATAGGCTACGGTAACTGCTCAACATCAGGCGCCATACGTTTATTTGCCATCTGTCCTATAAAAAAAGCTACAAAGTAGATCTCCACGGCAGAGTCTTTAGAAGGCTGAAATAAGTAGAGAATACCAAAAAATGCTTTAATTACAGCGGTTGCAGCATGTACACAGTAAATAGTGTATAGATACCATGGACCAATTACTAAGGGGACTGGCCCTAAGCAACTCGGCCGAGTGGTCGGCCTAGTACTAACATCGACATAAAACGAAGCGAGTAGTTCAACTATTTACCGGTAGATAGAACAATGAAAATGAAAAAACAATGACCACATTTTTTTTTCATACATATAATAATAATAAGGGCACCTCTTTCTTTAGTCTTTACTCTGTGATAGATACAGTGTGCATTGTGTAGTCAGAGTGAGCTCTAATTTATAGCTTGTCGCGGACGATTTATTGCGACGTGTGAAGCGAAATGCTATTTTTAAATAACACTGACTCGCTGGATCCACTAGTTATCACTCCAGAATTACGGGTTGAAACGCAGACGAATTTGAACTGTAAATTCCTCTTCATACTGGTATTATAGATGCAAGTGATGTAGGTGACGCCTTCCGGCTATGGATGGGTAGTTGAAGGTGGTGGGAAGTATCTACTAAGGTAGTTCAATTTATATCTAGAAGATCGTGCTTCCTATAGTGTTATAGTGCCTTAGTACTTCTGCGGAATACCTTCTCAGAGGACAAAACATGTTAGCTCACAGCTGCTCATATACGGACCGTCTGGACCGTTGTAGTACCACCCTCTCGCAGAAGATACGCGTAAAGTAGCTATTAGAGCTCCGTTTCGTACGATGAGTGAGAGAGCCGGAATCTCAACCCCCGCCCTCTCCCCCCCCCTCTGTCCCACTTCCCTGCAGGTTGCCAACGTGCGAGCGATGCCTATGGTATTGCAAGCATTTATACCTAGGCCACGGTAACTGCTTAAAATCAGGCGGGCTGTAAGCTTGTTTGCCACACATAAAAAAAAACTAGTTCCTTGGAGGATACACTGGAGGACCCGACGATAGTAATTCTAGCTAGCTTTGTTCTAATCCTTAACCGCTCGTAAAAGACTACAGAATTAAACAGCGCATCAATTATTTGAATTCTTGGTAGCCCAAGAGAACAAAGCGACGCTGATTGCTCAGCGGATTGCATAAATAAATAATACGCGAGCTGAGCCGGTGTCTTTCGAATAGCTCATCAGTGTCTCGGCTGGCTCGCGGGGACTTGTTTAACATGCAACGCGCAATGGATTCATTTGTACCACAGCTCGAGCAACTGTGGGACTTCGAGACGGGAATACCTTCATTCGGAACGAAACGAATATAGCTGCATATCTACGTAAGGCCATCCAACCACGGCGCTACACAAAATAATTTCGGTACCAACTTAAATTACTGATGAGTTGCTTTAAGACGGGGACAGCAGCTAACGAGGCATTTTTGGAGGCTATCGCCTCTTAGACGGGTGGAGTAAAAATTTTGAAAAAAATATCACCGTATTATTTGAACCCTCATCTTTAAAAAATAAGCAGGAAAAAAGTTCTTTATGCTCTTTTTGTATGTGAAAACAAAAATCAAAATGAAGCTGTTTTCGTCTTAAAATTTCTATCTCCTTCTAAACGGCTTGGAATATTAAATTATTTATTTCGCCAAAAGATGGAGAAAGACAATACCTAAAAAAATTAAGATCGAATTTGGTGATACAATAGTTTTTCACGTCACAATTAATGATTTTCGATATTTTCGCAAAATAAGTGGGCGGGGCTAGTGCGCTCTCGACCAATCCAGACGGCGGAAACGCGCGGTGGGGAAGCGGGGCCTTAATGGCGGCTCGCACGGTCAGCAATTCGCTGAACATTCTCAGTTTTCAAATCGCTTGTACACTTTTGTTTTGCATCGAATCCATTATTTTCTAAACACCTTAGTCAAAATATGTGTGGCTTGGCCGTTTCGCTATCATTTTATTACTGTTCATTACTTTTACAATACACACTTATTCAACACACAACACGACACTACACTTACTTATACAATAGTTCCTGTAGTAACGAAACGGCCAAGCTACATATTTTGACTAAGGTGTAGAGTTTGTGAAGTTAGGGCTTGTAGAGTTAAAGCTTGGCTCTAAATGAGATCTGATAATTTTTTACAGTGCGGTCTGGTCTCGTTTTGGAAACATTTTACATGAAAATGTTTTTGGTCGGATTTTTTATTGTATATTTGTCAATACATAGATGCTAGTGTTGTATTGCTAGAAGAGCCAAGGATGTAGGGGATCGTCGCATTGCGCGGTCTGAGACAACACAAAAATAGACCTACAGTATCGCAACAAATTTTATTAACAGTGGTACATAAATAATTACAATAAAATATACACAAAGAAAATATATTCAGATTATATAAAGCTTAATTATCTACCTGACAAATTTATCGGCGAACACTGTAATTATTAAAAAAAACATTGTAAAAAAAAACATAAAAAGTATTTTTGATTATGTTTGTGGTTTCGTTTTATTATCTTCCTTTATATTTAGAACCGGCTAGCGCCTGCAAAGTGAAGAACTGTTTTAGTGCGCTGAAAATCTTCGCGTAGTACTTCGCGGAGCTGACAGACGTGTCAGATTTAAATTTCCTGCATCTTATTTTCCTGCCGCCTGAAACGGGCAACACTGCATTGCTTACAAGAAAAAAATAAAAAATAAATCACAAGTGCTACATGTGCATGGATTGATATTTACATGTTCTTACCATCTCGTATCGCATCTCTTCGCTGATTCGCTCGGACAGGTCGCTCGGTATATCGACTTCGGTCACATCCTGCAAGACGTATTTCAACTGCGTCGTCCTGCCAACAATAACAGAATTATAACAATAATGCTATAAGGTTCCTCCGTTATAAATATCTTTAAAAATAAATAAAATTTAAGTGTCTGTTTATCAACAGCTTTTTACTAACTAAAACATTTTTTCCTGTCTATCTTTCTGTTTGTTCCAGCTAATCTCCGAAACAGCTGGACCGATTTTGACAGGACTTTCACCGGCAGATTTTGAGATAATATTCAAATTTTTTAAAAAGTGGGGAAATCATACATATTTCAAGGAAGTGGTCGAACTTATTTTTTTTTCCCGATACTCATCCAAACCCCCAAGTACTATTTAGTACTTTGGAAACATCGCTTTGCCTCGTTATAAATAATGCCAAAAGGTTGTTACAAAACTTTGCCTCGATTACAGGTTAGGTAAATATTAATTCCAAGTCCACGGGGATTAACCTTTAACGTTTTAAGTTGGTGTTTGTTTTAAGTGTACACGTTTTGGGCTAGTGCTATTAATATTTTAATTCTGGATTAACTTTTGTGATTCAATTAAGTCCTACTTTAATGCCAATTGGCGACCGCTTGGCTCAGTGGTTCGAGCGTAGGCTGCTCGGCTCACTATATCGGGTGGTTGCAGGTTCGATTCCCGCCAAAAGCAAATTTCGGAAACGACGTTTTCGTAATATGCCCTTCACATTGTCAGGAATAAAATATTTTAATTTATTTTAAAACTTTACCAAATTTTGTAGAAAATGACTTAAAAAATTATGTTGTTTTCAATCTACATTATAAATAGGTACCGTCCACAATAGCTCACAAAGCCTACCTACCCATTAATACTTAACCTTTTTAAAAATAAGAATTTTATAGATTTGGACATTAGGCATTCAATAGAAATCGTAAATTTGATAGAAATCATCATCATCATCACCTGGTCCCAGAACCGCAAGCCGCAGCTGCCATCAGAAGCATATTCCTATCCCCTCAAGATTTCAAAGGAATATAAAGTTCTTACTGTATGTATATGAGCATGTAGGCGCTGGTGGCTCTCCGCGCGAGGTACGGCGCGTCCTCCTTGCCGCCGAAGTTGTACTCGATGGCTTCCTGCTTGCTGCACCGCGAGACCACATCGTCGTCGAACTTGCACCACTGGTACAAAATGTTTCAAACACTGTTTAATCTAAAAACCACCATTTGCAGACTTAAGTAATTGTTGCATCTTCCCTGAGGAACCACGCCAGAGGAATCAGTATGACGCGTATCCGTGGTCTCACGCCAAACTGATTGCTCGAGCGCGGCTGCTCGCGTAGTCTGGACGCGCCCGATAAATAGTTTGTTTCGCACAATATAAAATTCAGGTCCAAGTCATTAGGTACACAGTCATATACACAGTCAGTACATATTCCTGTGAAAAAAAACAATTTCAATGTACCCACTGAAATAGAGATAGCAAAAAACGTCTGTGGATCACCTAAAGAAGACAATAAATAAGGGGTACAAATACAGACGAACCAACTACATTAATGTAAAGCTGAAAAGAATGGTGATCTCACCTTCCCATCGCCCTTAGGGTTGATAAAGACAACATAGTGGCCTCCATGGTTGTCGCCAGAGTGCACGAGGACTGCGTGGAGGGTGTAATGCGCCGGCGTGGACGGGATCTCCTGCAGGTACTGGTCCAGATTTATCTCTTCGTAGAACTCGAACCTGTGATAGAATTAATAAGGTTTGGAGGATGCTTCAAACGCTGCTCTTGGGGTCATTACGTCTGGGGTATGGGCCCTGGTTGTCCAGTGTTGACGACCCTGAAGGACAGCGGCAAGCATTGATACTCACCATTACGAGATACCTACAAAGTCTACAGGGAAGTAACCATCTGATGACCCTAGGATGAGCTATTTCTTTCCATGAGGCAACAGTATAGTTCAGGAGATACCGGAGCATTTCTGTAAAGGCGATAATCGATGGGTTTTAGTACACCATCGCAACTGTATTCCTAGAAGGGATAGGCAAGATACACTCAAGTGCACTCACGTTTCTGTTTTGTCCGCAGGAATATTGATCTTTGAGACAATTTCCCTCCTCGTCACCAAAAAGGTTTACCTTGTTGGTTTTCTTCATAGAATTCAATGCTGTGTATCAAGCTTCATCTTATACCATACCTGTCATTAAACTTGACAGAGGCGTCACTCTGCGGGTCATACTGGAACCTCATCAGGTGCAGGTGAAGGACCGGCGGGAACATGTCAAACCTAACCCCCTTTTCCGCCTCTTGCAGGCCGTGCTCACCAGCGTCGTATTTGTTCTCGCCGTCCAACAGTTCCGTGCTGATGTAGTCTTTGAAGGATTCATAGACTAGAAAGGAAGGATTTGGGAGACGAAGAATATAGGAAAGGAGGAGGTGGTCTATGAAGCCATTGGGGGTTAACATAGCTCTTAAGTTTTAATAGTGCAGCACCGATTGCAGAAGCAGGTAAAATAGGTACTTACCTAGTTCTTGCGTTTCAAGTGGGAATGTTACTATAGCTTGCTTGCAGTGAAGAATATAGATCACAGAAAAAAAGAGTATTTTATAGACAGCGTATGACAACGTAATGCACTGAAAAGCAGCTAACTTTTTGAAACTGTAATGGGCAAAGTGTCGATTACAGTCCTGCAGATACGCTCAATTATACTACTATTTATACAAGTAACTCCAAAACTAGGTCAAAGCAGTCTCCTGAATTTCATGAACTGAGAGTTTCATTAAGTATCATGTAACTTGACAACATCAAATGCTTCCGGTTTATACATAATTTATATATTCTTGCGACGTCGGAAGCACTTTGCGGCTAAACTATGATATACCCAAACAGCAGTATGGCGTTCTAATTGAAATACACTAAGTTACATAGATAGCTGTATCTTCGAGGCATCTCCAGAGGGAACTTAATTGGTTAGATTGAGGTCGTGTTTAGTTGGTTGTACATGAAAACTATCTAACATTCGTGTACTATACATTTTGACGATGACCATCTTCCACTTGCGTTTCACATTCTAATATGTGACGGTTAGCAAATGTCACACAATTTCCACCTTTTAAAATTAATAGACGATAAAAGAGGGAAGATGATAGGCCCTCTTAGATCACTTCATCAGCTTCATAAACAATAGCATAGAGAGGAAGGTAGAAAGAGAGCGTAGAAAAGGAAGCCAAATAAGAGAAAAGAAAATGGGAGTAGTGACGTGAAAAAAGAAAGACAGATTGAAAAAACTCATCAGCTACACAGCCAAGGAGCGAAGAAGAATTGTCAAAATACTCACTGTTATTCTTTCCTTTAACACTAAGCTGGATGTCGTAGAACGTTTCGACGCGTGTGCTCGTGCAATTCACATTCTTGCATTTGATGAACGATGTCATTTTGCCTTCGAACAGTTTTGGCACGGTGCCCTCCACTACGGTGCGCCTCATCTTATTTTCTAGCCTATCTAGGAGTACCTGAAATGGATTAACGTAAGCTAGATGTAGGCCTAGTGTGTGAAAATTAGATTAGACTTGTAAGCAATTGTTCATGATATTAAAAATACACAGGTTTTAACTGGATGCGCAAAATTCAAAGTAAAGCAGAGCATTTGGAGTAGCATGATAAACAATTAATTCAAACATTGGGTTGAAACAAACATAAGAAACATTGAGGTCCATAAAAATAAAGGCCTCATAACAAATTTCTTTAGAAAATAGCGTAGCAATTACTCAGCATGAATAATTGGATAAAACTCAACACTTTCTCAGAAGTAGAATCACAATGACGTGTGATGGATCAGCTATATGGAATTAGAGGACTAATGTCATATAATTTCAGCATACTCGTAGAAACTCTTGTACATCATGTTGCATGAAAGAGTCCAAGGTCTCCCAGCCAAAGCTCTTCGTTAATTTCTTAGTGGCGACAGGCTTGTCAGTGAATTGGAGGTCGTAGAACACGCGCTGCAGTGCGAAGGCGACTGATCTGGAGCTATCGTCGCCTACAGTCGGTATCTTGTAGACAGCTTTGCGGAGGACATTTGTGAAGAAAAGCGTTTGCAGTAAAGAGTTCATGTAGCAGGTTGCGCCTTGATTTTTGAGGCCTGTGTGAATACGGTAGAGTTAGGATGTTGTCAGTCTCCAAAGCTAAAAACTTAGCTGTGTAACAGTAAATATGTTGCAAGCACAGTGCTGCTGCAACATTGTAGCATGTATTGCGATGTCGACATAGCGAAAAAGACTAACAAAGAGAATACGATTACCAACGAAATCCGTGTGTTTCTTTGAGTCCCACGAAACGCCGTGTGGGGCTTCAGCGACGACATGAGCTTCTAAAGTGATAGTGTCGTCTTTAACGAAGCCGTTTTCAGGATCCATCAGATCGTCCCATGATAGGAAATGGGCGAAACCCCAGTCGTCTTCTTTACTGTGAAGAAATCCTCAAAAAGTATTAAACGGAACACTTACCAACAAAAATTTTGGTCGCAGACCACCTCACAGCATTACCTAACGATATGACGAGCGTTTCGTGTGAATTCGGCTTAAAGGCATTAGAGGGGGCGGGGGTTTAAATAGCCTCGGAGAGTATTAAAAAGGATAGGTTTAAAAAAGAGGGGGGTTGGTATTAAAGGAGAATAGATCATCTCATGAATTCGTCTCTAGAGCAATAAAGCACCTTAGTTTCATACCAATGATACATGTGATGCAGTTTTCTACACAAATGTCCGCCTTCCGGCTTATGAGACAGGAGCTTCAGTTCTCCTAGACCGTAGCAGGACCACCCCGGGGCGTCGCACTCTCCATTGCACTGGAGGAACACCCCTAGTGCCTTCTGCTGCTGGCGGTCGGCGGTGGAAGTGTTCCGCTGGAGTATGAGGATCCTCCACGGAAGACAACGCACGTAGCAAGCAGGCGATAGCACTCGCTCTTTCAGTTGACTTATGTTCTGGACTGTGAAACGGAACGTCGCCTCTGGTCGAGCGATGTCATCGTCTTCTTGTAGAATTTCCTAAATGAAAGATGCAGATGCAGATTTCGGGTATGGACTTATGGACTGGACTTATGGAATATGGAGTTTCGATTATGGACAGGCTTTGAAATGAACACAATTGTGATAGCCACACGTGTCCGTACAAAGTTATGACAGTTGATAAAACTCCGGGAATTAACTTGGCGGACTATTACATAATGAATAAGGTGGACAAAAAGTTAGATAATTATGTAGCAAGCTGGTATTTAGGTATTTCATTATGATCATCGATAGTTTAGTATAGCCGCGCGGGTGTTAATGTCGATTTCTACGATTTGAATTCGACACTTATGGGATGATTTCTACTAAGTTCAATAGCTAGAAGGTAGTATTATCAGCACTTGTTCATATTACATATCGTATATTAATTTTACAGATTGGTAACTGACCGGGTTTGTAGGTGGTGGTGCAACAGCTGTTGCGTTATCCGCGCTGCCTGTTTCAAGCATTGTTCAGCAGCAAATGTAGTGCTGAGAAAAACAAAATCTTTATAACTCCCTCACACTTACAAGTCCCATTTTATCAAATCCATCGACGACATCGTGATTATTGTCAACATCATTAAAATATTTTTACCTTATTACAAAAAGTTAAACATAATGGTTGTTATCAAATTATAAAAAACTAATTTTGTATTTTTTTTAGGCCGATGACATGCGTCACCCTATGATTTTTTAAATGTCATTTTTGACTATTCCAAATTCAAATGATGATGATGTCGGAAAAAATTAGACACGCCACAATGAGGTCTACATTTAAATAGGTACAACTACTAAGTAGTAAGTCTATGGATACCTAAAATTTTTAAAGTTAACGTTCTTCTTTATTTCTCTTCGCCCTAGGTTTTGCACTAACTAAAACTAGAGTCAGTAATAGTCAGTGCAGCCTAATGTTATATAAGCCTATAAAATTCACAATGAGAAAATAATTATCTCATTATTTTGCAATGATTTACGAATTATAATACAAAAGAGGTATTTATTTCTGGGAGTAGGGAGTCACTTCATAATTGAACTGGGCGCGATACCCACTGGATACTGGAAATTAATTAAATCTCGGAGTCATCTTGCGATGACATTATTCTCTGTTGGTCGCTAAAAGGTCTTTAATTAAGTTAGTAGAAATAGATAGTGCATATATCTAGGTTTTCTAAATGGACTATTTTTGGGTACAGAACCCAAAAAATAATAATAAATAAGAGTGAATTCTTCTTGTATAGGATTAATGTGGGTAGAGGAACCAATCAGCCATTAGAGTAGCTGCGATTAACTCCATTAGCGTTAATGGAAACAAGCAATCTCTGGCTTCACGAATCATTAGGGAATAATAGGCCCTATTGCAAGCGTAATTACACTTAATTTTGATGATAATGTAGCTCGAATTTTGTGTCTTTCATCGAGGGAAGTCCCAGGTTACGATTTTTTTTGGGTGGAATTTTAATGTCGATGCCTTTGCTTGAATTCTGTTTTCTGGAGACAAAGTATGCAGTAGGCTAATTATCCTTTTTTAAGAAATTTACCTCCATCGTTACAACCATACGGCACTCTTTTTATGGAATTCGCATCGAAATGAGGGCGAAATACCTAAAGTAGCAAACAAGCATACGGGCCGCAGTTACCGTAGCCTATAGATGCTTACAATACTAAAGGCATCGTTCGCACGTTATCGACCTAAATAGGGGTGGGGCAGAGGGACATTTGTGCTCTCCTTATGCAATAGTAACATAAAACTACAAAAAAAAAATAGACATCAAAATAAAGTTTCATCAGTCCACTGACCACAGTGGTCAGTGGACTGATGAAACGTTATCCACGATAATGGATTCTGATAAATGATCGGAGAGTTAAAGAAATTGGCTCCGCGTATCCCGCTACAGGATGACGGCGACCCTCGACGAGGCAAAAAAAATCTTATCCCATCGGATTCCAATCAGACTCGCTCATTTATTGCAATTGGCCGACGGATTCCGATAAAATACGAAGTAATTTTATCTGTTCCACGGGGTTCCTTGTTGTTTTATTTTATTTGCTACTAGCCTTACCCGCGACTTCGTACGCGTGGAATTTAACAATAGAAGTCTAAGTTACTCCTTATAACATTAGCTATCTGCCAGTGAAAGTCCCGTCAAGATCGGTCTAACCGTTTTGGACATTAGCTGGAACAAACAGCCAGATAAAACTTAAAAAAATGCTTTTTTAGTTTTAGGTACTGATATATACTTTTATACCTACCTATCCCTCGGGATAAGATAATAGGTAGTCAGTTCCTGTATACACGGCGACAAGGTTCACCACTTGTCACGTTGGGTTCTGACTATCTGGTGTAACGTGGGCTTTGAGTTGGTTAATACCTCCACAATGTGGTGGTGTATGGCCACTCAAGCCTCTGACTACCCCCAAATGGGGATAAAAGCCGCGACGTTACATATACTTTTATAATATGTATTTAGTCAAAAGCTGTTTTGCATTATAAACAGACACTTCAATATTATTGATTTGTAATTGTATAGATTCCGGATAGTTTAACGCGGACAATTACCTACTTCCACCTGAATCTGTATAAGTACCTAAGTCTACTTACCTAATAGTGATTTAGGGATCGCGTATTCAATAATTAATTAGATTGAAACAGCCTTTACAATATTCAATTAACCCTAATCGATGGCCGATTGATCAATCAGAATTATCGCGGTAAGGCAGCGTTGGAAAATTAACGAGGTATTTCATTACGTCACTGTTATTTGAAATTAGAACTTTCTCGACGCACGAGCGAATAGCATCAACGATGTGTCGGAAACGCGAAAATGAGCGATTGCTATTGGTTGTCTGGCTATGGGGAGTACTCATCGACATTAATAAACTGGTAAGCTAATCATTAGGTATATTATATTAAGAACCTAGTGAAGGTTGCGGGAAATCGCTGGATGCAAGTGGCACAGGACCGGTCGTTGTGGAAAACCTTGCGAGAGGCATGTCCAACAGTGGACGTCTTTTGGATGTACTACTTATGAGTTTGTTGACTTCCTCTATTATAGTCTTCCCTGCACTAATAGCACAGCCGGTCTGTGACAAGTCAAAACGCGATTTTGTCTCATTCTCTCCTATGTATTAAGGTAGAGAGAGAGAGAGAGCAATTCGGTGCGACAAATAGTATTTATACCTTTAACAATCAATTCAATGGATCTACTTACTCTACTAATTATCTGAAATGTGCCCCCAGCGTTCACCATTTGTGTGGGTAGTAAGGAGGTCTGCGTCCAACCGTAGCCGTATTTCGGATGACGGATGAATTTATGTTTATCTTGGTTAATTATGTACTGAAATTACTTTGAATTAATCCAGAAAATGCCACGTCATATCACTACAAAGTTTCGCCGTCAACTTAGCGCTAATGAAGTTGAACTGAATTCGTAATTGGCTCGGCTCTGTGATACCGAAGTTTAGTTTCCAACGTTTAATGGTTTGTAACTCTGTCCTCGGATTTAGTTGAACTAATTCCACGGCTGGAGTTCGCTCCCGCGGGTGTTAAAGGACTTTCACTTGTTGATGGATATGTGAGGGATAACATTTTGCTCATGTGTTGGTAACGTTGGTATTAACTGTTATGTTATACTGTTATGTTATTTGACGACTGCTTGGTCTGGTTGTTGTCGTTAGGTTCCCATACAGTTGACAAAGTTGAACTGAATTCGTAATTGGCTCAGTTCTGCGATACTGAACTTTAGATTTTAACGTATAATCGAGCTAACTCATACCTGTATAGTTTGTTGTAGGGTTTTAGGTGGTATATTTAGTTGTTGCATCATTTGCAAAGTTTTTATAAGTAAAATGAAAATGGAATTTTACAGTTTTTCTCCAGACCCAACATTTTCGAATAAGTGATTGTTTTTTTCTTAAATTAGTAATATAACAATTCACAGTCGAGTTACCCACTAGTAACAAAATTGCAGTAGGTACTCTTTTCTGAAATTCAGAAGCTGAAACTTCTGAAGTATCTAATAAAATTCTCATGCAATTTTCATTCCGACAAGTCATCTCGACATCCGAGATATTTCGAGGGCACTTAAAGCAGAGTCGCCATTGAAACCGAGTTCACTTATTCTGAATGAGCTCCGTTAGCGGGCACATCACGGGCGCAGCTGTTCGCCGAGTTAAAGTAATTAGAAGACGCATTTAACCAGAAGTGTTCAGAATATCACACATAAGTATAGTTCGCGACAGGTCGAGATGACATTCGGGTTATGAGCTTTTTGCAGAATAAAATCCGAATCAAAATTAGCAGGACTCGATCAACAATTAAAATCGCCCACAAAATATTTAAATTAAAAAAAAAACCCGACTTCAAAAAAACCTGGAGCACTAAAAAGCCTGAAATAATATTTCTATTACCACCACTGCCTACCCCTTCGGGAAAATCAGGCGTGATGATGTGTTATCGAGTATTTGGGGTCTTTAATACTTTAATAGTAGGTAGACTCGGCATACCAAGATTGGCACCGACTCCAAATACACGATAACACATCATCACGCCTGATTTTCCCGAAGGGGTAGGCAGTGGTGGTAATAGAAATATTATTTCAGGCTTTTTAGTGCTCCAGGTTTTTTTGAAGTCGGTTTTTATTTTTTTATAAAAATAATTTTATTTCATGATTTTTAGTGGCGCCATACAAACTTTATCACCCCAAATTACCCCTTTGGGGGGTGACTTTTCCAAGATTCCAAAACAACTGTTTCTTAGTTTATTATATGGAGTATACATACTAAGTTTCAAGTCAATCGGACACAAATATATTTTTCTACCGTACTTCTACCCCTAGTTCCCCCTTTGGGGGTAGATTTCCGAAATGATTTTTTTACGGGACCAAAACGACTTAGTCACTTACCAAATAACTGTTTAAAAAGAAAAATTGGTTCATAAACGTTAGAGATAAACGGTAACTCTCGATACAAACTTCAACACCTCGTTTTACCCCTTTGGGGGATGATTTTTCCAAAATCCTGAAACATGAGTTCATTATTTCTTATGCAAAATAAACATATTAAGTTTCAAGTCAAACGGACAAAAAATTTTTTTTCAGACGACCTTCACACCCCAAAATTACCCCCTTAGGGGTTGATTCTAGGAATTATTTTTTTATGGGACCAACTTGGAGCTACAATCTACCGAACAGCAAAATAATTTTTCAAATCGGTTCATAAATGCCGGAGAAATCGGTGAACATACAAAAAAAAAAAAAAACATACATACAGCCGAACATTGAACCTCCTCCTTTTTTGAAGTCGGTTAATTATTCTGTTGCGTTGCGGGTCCCGCTAATTTTGATTCCGATTTTATTCTGCAAAAAGCTCATAACCCGAATGTCGTCTCGACCTGTCGCGAACTATAGGTACAGTACCGTAAACTAATCTGACCGGTTGCTTAAACAGAAACGAACACTTTCAATCGAGCCATGTCACGGCTCAGATAAGTTAAGCATAGTACAGAATTAATACCGACGTTTAATAAACATCAATGGCGGACATCAGATATATCCCTAGTTGACGGTAATGATTATGATTACACCAATTTCCGATTTTGAGCTCTAATCTACAGGTAATTTGATTGCGTCAACGCAAAGAGCATGGTCACCTAGCGATATTAATGGACTAGGTACATTTTAGTGTTCTTAAGAATCTTGATGGAATTTTTTGTGTGTAATTCTGTCCAGTATTAATAATATTAATGAAAACACCTCCAGTTTGAGACTGCTGATTCGTCAAAATTTCTTATACAGAGTGGTGACGACATAACGACAATAACTGAACCCACATATCACGTGAGTAGTTCATACATATCATCAAAATATATTCAAAGGAATAAGCCACGGGATGGCTTTTTTACTCCTACCATTTTAACTTTACGCCTACAAATGCACCGCCAAATACACCGACACCGAAGCGATTTTGCCACCCTTGTACTTAGGTACAGGTCAGTCGATGAGGTCAGTAGACGATTATAAAGGATGTAGTGTTACCTTTAGATTATTTCCGCATTTAATTTGTGTGAAAATTTTAATTTTACAATTTTGATGTAAACCTAATTTGACAATTTTAAAGTATTGTGATTAACTAGTAGGGATCGTGTTTTAATTTATTGTCGTAATGTCGTCACCATCCTGTATATGGTGCTAATAGCATGGCGAAGTATCTCTTTCAAGAATGTACTTTATCGTGATTGGGCGAAAACAGAATTGGTGTCAATATAAGATCAATATCGTCGCTTCCAGGGTGGTGGTTCGTAACTGGATCCCGCGCAAATGGCGTGTCCGCGCGGTATTGCGTTACCCCTCGACAGGGGACGTCCATTTTCCGTCCGGGCGCTAACTCGATCACCACACTTCGGGATTTTTCCGTCCGAGGAGCACCAGACGCGGGGGCACGTGACTTCGGTACGTCGATGACTCTTAACTAAGTTTGCTCGTTGAATTTGAGATACTCTTGCTGTCCGTAGGTCGTGTTTCAATGGAGGGACACCGAAAGGAAAGAAAATAATTGCGTCCTCGCTGTGTTTTGGGTGTAAAATGTTCTCTACATTTTTGTAAGAATGTACATTCATATTTTAAATTTATTACTGAACACAGGTGGCATTGGTAAAATCTTATCTATGATACTACTGACTCGTAGTAGGTATGTGGCAATCAATAGTCTCTGCCTACCCCCGTGTGATACAGGTAACAGGCATGAGTCAGATATGTATGTATGTATGATACTACCTACCTATGCCGATCTGGGGGGGCTAAAAACGTCTCACAGCAATTCTGCAAAAGCAATTTATTTTTCTGATTTTCTAGCAGAAATTCCGCAAAAAAATCGTAAAATGGTCACGAATAGCAAAACTAAGCAGCGATCTAACCATTCACATCCCTAAGTGGGTCAGTAAGAAGCATTTTAAAACTAAAAACAATAGAAAAATATGGGTATTGCTCAACGAAAACTGCTCCATAATTAATAGCGCCTGCGTCAAAGTGCCTTTATTGTTGCCGTGACGAGGCAAAAGTCTTACCGCGTCGTCAAACACAAGTCTACAGTTAAAAGCTGCTCGAACACTAATTAGAAGTGCAGGCTGCCGTTAGAATGCACAAAGATACTGCTGCTGCAACCCTTATATACTGCAACTGCACTTTGCAGGAACATTTTTACGTCATGACTGAGGGTAACGCCGACGTATTTCGCCTTTTTTGTGCTAACTAGCTCGTTTCACTGTGACATACGACACTAGATGCATGCCAACAAATATTTGGCTAAGAGCCATAACACGCCGGACAGCCATGGCGACGTCGCCAGCCACCGTAGCCAACTAATTCGTATTGAAATGTATGACAGGTAACACACCTGGCGACGGACTGGCGACGTAACCAGGTGTGATACCTGTCATACATTTCAATACGAATTAGTTGGCTACGGTGGCTGGCGACGTCGCCATGGCTGTCCGGTGTATTATGGCTCTAAGAGCCGGGCCCACCTACGCGCTGCGCTGCGCTGCGCTGCGTCGTCGCAACGGATCAAAGTGTCAGCGGGCGAGAGACGAAGCGGGGGAGGGTGATGTGCCAGTACAAAACTTGCGACGACGCAGCGCAGCGCGTAGACGGGGCCCCGCTCTAATTCTACCGATCGGCGTTGGTGTTATTTGGATTAACAATTTTTACTTCATCCCAATTTTTTTCATACTGGTATTATCTTAGCTCTCTCTATCTATCTAACAACAACAAGTTGAATAGGTACCACTTACCATACCATAGTAGCATACATAAGTACCTGAAAAATTCCTTACAGGTCATTGATGTATTATTTTAGTAGATACGGTAGGTACCTTCTAACATCGCAATCACTAAACTTGTGCTCAGCGCACTACATGTAGCAAAATTCACATTCATGTAATCGCACTCGCAATTTGACAGTTAACTTGTGTTTGTTATTATTGTTACTTATGTTTTCCCTCATAATGTTTTATTGCAGGTAGAGAAAAAACGATCAAGGCCATAATTACGACATAATTATATAGAATTTCAACAACAATAATTAATCCGGCCACAAGTTACTGAAGTACTTTAAGCACTTGCGTACAATATAAGTAGGGTTACGTAAGTACACACTTTCATCTTATTCTCTCGACAGGTTTGGTCGTATAACTTTATGACCGTGTGTACGTTTGTACGTCAGGTATGTACGTATACGGTTTGCCTTTCCACGTTAACTTTTAGCTTTTCCATTGTGAAATTGGTGTTGTTCACGATAATAAACTTTTTCTTTGTGATCCATTCATTTCGTTTCTTTTACGTACACATACACCCACGTTTCATTACAAGTGGTACAGTAGGACGAATATGAGAATGTATAAAGGGAAATAACTTGAGTACCTACTTTATAAGTAGAGATCGGATTAGGTAGATTGATTTTTCGTACTTGTGCCATGAGGTCATAACATGGACATGCCATTTTTCCGGAATTACCGGAAATGGAACTGGGATGTTAAAACATTTCGTAAAAAATATATTGAAATGAAAAACGTTTAAGTGAGCAAATTACATCATTTATTGTTGTTTATATTAAATAAATGACCGTAAGTTTTTCAATGTTTTTTAATTTTAATCTATTTCTTTTGACGTCTAAAATCCATTTATTAGTAGAAAATGATCGTTCAACATCTGTAGAAGTCTGAGTCTTATCCATATTAACGTATACGTTTGACATCAATAACCTTAAATCAATCTACCTACTCCGATCTCTATTTATAAGTATGTAAATTGACCCAGTTTGAAAATACTTAGACTTGATAATTTTACTATCAAAGATAATACCAAGGAAGTGGGAGACCTGTGAATATGTAGTAGTAGTAACGGTTATCTTATCAATGATAGTAGTAACCATTGATGTGTTATTTTAGCAGATATGGTACCTAAGCTAAAATTATGCTCAGCACACCACTACATGCAGCATAATTCACACATTCGTTATCATACTCGCAAATCGACAATTAACTTATGAAATACTTAAGAAGGCATTATTCACTAGAAGATAGCCGTATTGGTAATACCAAAATGTTTCAACATTATTGGCCGTGTGTGACTGAGTCGTACGGTGTATGGATTACGTTTAGAAGGCGGACAAACTAATTCAGACAGTCACGTGTTTCCCTCTTTCTTGGTAATGCTTTTGCAATATACAGTGTTATTGCATATTGCGATGAAAAATGTTTTCATAAAAAATCTCGCGGAGTGCGCTGCGCGGCTCTCGCTGATCTTTTAATCTCTTAATTACATGAGAGCAGAATACGCAGGATTTCGCTAAAACCATGCAAAATGTATGGCTCCCGCCCCGCACCTCTTGAATATGAATTATTCTTTCGCTGCTACAGCTTGGACGCATATTTACATTTTATATGAAGGCATACTACGGGTAGCCTCGTTCAGCGCGCCCATTCTGCCGGTTTGCGTATTTTTTTCACCGCGGTTGTTCAACTTTTTCACGGGTAACGTTTCATTATATTTTTAGGTGACGTCATCAATTCCGTGAGCGTGGAGTGTATACCGGTACGATTTCTGTACCTCGAGTGTAAAACTCTCTCAATACCAATGACGTTTAATACAATAGTCACACATACACGAACAATAATGCTCTAAGAAAACCGCACATTAAACTATCCGCAAAATTTATAAACATTTTAGCCAGTTTATAGTGGTTTTGAAAACCATTTCCAGGAACAAAAGTGATTTGTAATGGCAGTGTGGTTCACTCATAACTTTCTATTTTGGGGGTATACCTATCAATGAATACAAACAAAATACGCCAGACCTTTTGTTAGAAATATATAAATATACATTGCACCTACCAGTATTAGCTACATAACCATTGGCGCAGGAATGCGTGCAACCGTGCAGCCACAACGCCGGGTGATCCATGACTAAGAGGATGTCAATCAATTACCTTGCATTTTGTTGCTAAAACAAGCGCGGTAAGGTGCCTCTAAAGGTTTAATGCATCTTTGGTCATAGTGTTTTATTACAAATCTATCGTTGAAGACTTTCACACTTGGTATCGTTTCAGTTTATCACCGAGGGAGGGCGGCTGGAGGCGTCTATTCCAGCTACTTTACGAGCAACGCCGGGCGCGAAGCAGTCCGCAGTAAAATTTCAATATCTGCCAAAATATGGCATTTCATTTGAGCTCTCGCTGGAACACCGAAATGGGACATAAAAATGTAATGGGTTTCTTTATACTTAATTGTCTATGCGTTTTAATTTAATTCGATCCTATAAATCCTACTTTTAGTAGAAAATCAGAGTACTTACCTAATTTAAATGTGGAATGTTTACTGTATGCAATTAAAACTGGGTGGCTTTGGTGGTTCACCTAACTACCTAACAGTCAAAATGCTTTAAGGATTGTAAATTTCATATTATTTGAGTGTTTGCAAATATAAACCGAAGAGCAATGCATAGGAGCGTCAGCGAACCCTCCGTGGGAGCTGACGGCGCTAGGTGAGTATTATATATAGATACCTAATATACAGGGTGGAATTTTCAAACGCCACCGGAGGAAAAGTACTGTAAATACTGGTGAAAGCAAATTTTACTCAAAGGAAACCTTTACACAAATTTACATCAAAGATTTTCGCAAACTCGCTTGCCACACTCGGGAATCGAACCGGCTAAAATCCCCCCCCCGGGCCGATCTTTTGTGAAAGGGTGGTACTACCCCGGTCGAGTCGGCCCATATAATAGCAATTGTCTACAGCTAGGCTCTACCACTAAATAAAATGCGTTGTAGTCAAATCTAATGTATTAATTAAAATCAATGCTCTTTCACAGTTCTATAAGAGCAAATGACACAGACCGAGCTAGTCACACGTACCTTCATCAGATCAAGAGTAAAATGGAGAAATCCAAGGGGATGATCTTCTGGCAGGGGCGGATTGGCAAGATCACACACTGCCTTGTTCTGACCCCGTGGAATGTATGGTTTCAGGTATTTGATCATCAGCGGGGCTAAAAGAACGCCTCATAGCAATAGAAAGAAGTAGAAAGATATGTACAGTGGCAAAAAATTATCAGTGGCAATCGATTCTGCATAAGCAATTAATTTGTCCGACCCTCCAGCAAAATCCGCAAAATTTCCGTGAAATTATCACGAATGGCGTAAAATGTGTGACTATTTTGCAGAAATATTTGCGGAATTGTTAAGGATTGTGCTAGAAAATCAGAAAAATGAATTGCGTTTGCAGAATTGCTATGTGGCACTAAGGTGCTGGATACATGGCGACACTAGACACTCAGTGTACCCACACCGCCACTACAAGTACTACAACGGTAATAAAGTTTAGCGGTGTTGGACACACGTAGACACTCGATGTAAATATACACTGAGTGTTTTAGGGGGCGTCCATGAATTACGTGAGGCATTTAGTGGGGGGGAGGGGGGTCGAGGCAAATCTCACCAAATCTCACGTAGGGGAGAGGGGGGTCGAGCCAAATCTCACTTGATATTTTTTTACTGCAAGAAACAGTGTAAAATTGAAAGAAAACTGGGTTAAATTAAGTAAAACATGTTTCTCCGCTACAATATAGCTTTTGAAAATTTTCACGTGAGATTAGAGGGGGAGGGAGGGGGTCTAGCAAAATCTCACGAAATCTCACCAAGGGGGGAGGGGGATTGAAAAATCTCAAAAATCATCTCAATTAAATTATGGACGCCCCCTTAGTGTCTAGTCTCGTCGTGTATCCTTAGCCTTAGTACCCACTGTTCATTGTAATAAAGCTCACATTTGTTTGATTTCCAGGCTCTGGTCTTACTAACCGTTATCTGCAATTTTCTACTACATCTTCTTCTCGCTTACTACTTGGATGAATCCTGGCTATTCCTGGATATAACCATAGGCACATGCGAAGTGGTGTTCGCTGTGGATGTCCTTATCCATCTATTGCACGCTTATTGGCCTTTGGTGAGGCTTCATGTGCGGACGCTCCGGAGGAATAGCTTCTTCCTGGCTTATGACGTCATTACGCTTATTCCGTTAACAATGATATGTGAGTGTGTTTTAGGGGCCATAAATTACGTGAGGTGATTTTAGAGATTTTTCGACCCACCCCCCTCCCCCCTTGGTGAGATGTCGTGAGATTTTGCTGGATCCCCTCCCTCCCCATTTAATCTCACGTGAGATTTTTGAAAAGCCATATTCTAGAGGAGAAATATGTTTTGCTTAAACTTACCTTGTTTTCTGGCAATTTTCCTTCGTGAGATTTGGTGAGATTTGGCTCGACCTCCTCCCCCCTTAAATGCCTCACGTAATTTATGGACGCCCCCTTAGTCATGGATCTATACAAGTAACAGGATAGCGCAATGTTGCACAAAAAGTGAGCTGAGTGAGAGGCTCCTGGTGGGAGTGTGTCCCTTTCTACAATGGCGTCCATCGTGGACGGTAGGGACGGGGACGAGAGAGGTATTTGGGCATAGCAACTCGGAATGAGAGCTATTCTGTGTATGAAAAAACGAGCTCGTGTTAAAGTAAAATAAACATTAACGTAGGAAGTTATATATCATTACCTATTAAAAGAAAAAATAAGTGCGCGAGTCAGTTCCTTTATGATTTTGGGGGTTTGAACTTTATTCGTCTTTGATAGCTTCTGAGTAAACGTAATTAAGTACTTCGGTCTGTAATACCCATTTTATATTATAGGTACGTACGCAATTTGACGCAAAAGATCGTTTGGCGCAGTGGTTTGAACGTTGGCCACTCGGCTCCCTATATCGGGCGGTATCGGTAGGCAAATTTCAGAAATGGTTATTTCGTAATTTTCCCTGATATGGGTGCCACTGGGATCGCCCCCAGTCCCTTGTGTGGTAGGCATAATACAAACGTTGCTTAGTTTAGGACTATACAGTTGGTGTCTTTGGTTGGTGTCTGGCGATATTTATTTATTTATCAAGGCGTTTTGTTTGTAGTCAAGAATAGGCCTGGTTTCGAAGCGGGCCTGATGCTCGGGCGATGGTTGGGTGTCGGACGTATCTACAGACTCTTCTCATTTTTCCAAGACATCAATGAACATGTAAGTTATCCGTATATATCACTACTTAACTACTAACTACTATAACGTCACGACTTTTTTATCCCCATTCGGGGGTAGTCAGAGACTTGAGTGGCCATACACCACCACATTGTGGAGGTATTAACCAACTCAAAGCCCACGTTTCACCAGATAGTCAGAACCCAACGTGACAGGTGGTGAACCTTGTCGCCGTGTATACAGGAACTGACCATTACCTAATCCCGAGGGATAGGTAGGTTTCCTCACGATGTTTTCCCTCACCGTCAGCGAACTGTAAATATACTGTATCACTACTTCAAGGTGGTAAAGTCAAGCTGTAGCCAATTAACTGCAGCTCATATACGGGCTGGCTCGACCGGGGTATACCTCAGAAGATCAGCGTAAAGTGGCTATTATAGCTACATTTCGTGATGTGTAAGAGAGCCGGAAGCAAAATCCGAACTCCCTTCCCCTCCCTCTATCCCACTCCCCTTCAGGTTGGCAATTTGAAAGTCATGCCTTTCGTATAGCAAGCATCAATAGGCCATGGTAACTGCTTAACATTTCATTTCTTCATTTTATGATGCATCTTTTTTCCATTTGCTCCGTCTATTGCTACCTATTCTATTGCCATTAATTCATTCTCACAGTGAGTACCAGGGTAGATGCTCTGGCGGTCGGACTTACCGCAGATGGTCCCTGACGCCTCGTATGGGGTTGCCAGGAATAGTGTGCCACACTTTGTACCTAAAACTAAGACTGGCCATTATAGACAATCTAGTAGCATTGAGGAGTGTATCACTAATTCATTCTCCTATTGGTTGAGAATTAAAACTATATGATAGCTACTTAAGTTGATGTTCCCTTAGATGCGTAAGTCTCGTAAGGTGCTGTTCTTCGTGGAGCAAGTAGTGACCGTGATGCTGATCCTCCACGCCAGCACTTGCATGTGGTTCGCTATAAACCGGTTACCTGAAGTGAAGCACGATTGGTACAATATGGGCTACCCACCGCACGTCAACGCTAGAAGTTTGAAATTTAATAAGTATGTAATTGTTGCTGCTACATGTACCTTATAGGTTTTCTGGTCGGTCCAATTGTTGGTCAGTGGTAACTAACCGTCGCCCAAGATTAAGGCCTGTGCACAAACTAAGGATCTAATCAGATGAGCTACAGTTTGCCTGTAAGATAGTTGCAAAATTGCACTAAAACCGTCAGCCTATTGCACAGTCCGCTTGCAGTCAGCATGCAGCTCATCTGGATAGACCCTAATGTACCAAATATTTCACGCATTTGATTAGATTTTTTTTAAGTTCCAGCGGTTTATGCCGAAATTGGCATGGATATGTAGTATGTGCGTGTAAGTAAAAATTAAATTATTTTTGGGCACAAGGTTGACCAACGACGAGGTGAAGGTCGTGGGAAATCGCTGGATGCAAGCAGCACAAGACCAGTCGTTGTGGAAAACCTTGGGAGAGGCCTATGTCAGCAGTGGACGGCTTTCGGCTGTGATGATGATGATAATAATGTATTGCTGTTATTTAATCATTTATGAACAGTTACAGAACGTGTTGGTATTACTGCACTTGCCGTTTCTTCAACGTCATATTCGGAGACACTTTTCCGATGGTAAGTGCCAATTTATTAATAAGATAAGGACCGTAAGGACATACTTACCGTAAATTTCGACAACTTGTCAAGAAAACCTTTTGTATCTTTTTTTAAAAAAGCAGTGGTATCCGATTGGTTAAGCACGCGTCTTGTGGGCTTTAGGTCATGGGTTCAAACCCTGGCTCACACCTCTGGATTTTTCGAAATTTATGTGTGAATCATAACTTTAATATGATTATCACTTGCTTACGGTGAAGGAAAACATCGCGAGGAAACCGGCATGTATTTAGACATGTGAAATCCACCAACCCGCACTGGGCCAGCGTGGTGGATTATGGCCTGAATCCCCCTCGCATTGAGGGGAGGCCCGTGCCCAGCAGTGGGACGTTAAAAGGGCTAAATTATTCTTATTTTTATATTTTTTTATGTGAAGACCATCGCTGAAAAATGTCGATCTACTTGTCAAATAAAACACTTTTGAAAATATGGAATCGATATAAAATATGATCGTGATATTTTTAAGATAGCCACATAAAGTTCTTAAAAAATTGAATATAAATGCACGAAGATGAAGTGAAAATATTTAGGAGGTCGTTATTTTAAAGTACGGAAAGTACAATAAAAACACTTTATGTAACAACTTTTCATTACTCGGGATAAGTATCATTGTAAAATAGAACCTTGAAACAAAATATTGTTCTGTATCAAAGTGAAATGTAATGATATTAAAAAGTTTGAGATTTATAGAGCAATTTTACGAGGCCAGGCGGCACTCATAACTAACCCTCTTCGTGGCCACATTTCCTATTTATGGAATAAAGACGTTGATTTGACATGCACACGAGAAACTGTTTAGATTTTTATTACAATTTATTTAGCTCAGAAATAGGTAACTACGTCAAAGGGCAAGTTGTATGGATAAAATAACCCACCGCGGTTGGATTCGAAATAGGCCAGTATTTTACAGATAAACGACTTAAGTTTACGATGATACCTATGGGTCGCATCTTGTGGGTTGCTGGAATATTATTGCTCTGAATACTTAGATTTTTTTCATGACGCGCCAAAGCACGGTATTTTATTTAAAAGAGCAGCACTACAAAAAAAATATGGAGTTTGTGAGGCAACGATGATTTCTGAACAAATTTTAGCCTATGAGATGCAGCCAACGCCATATGTTTATAGGGATTTGTTTGCTGTCGCGTCGCGGTCGCCATACCATACGGCCCTAGCCTGAAGGAGGTCTGTTTGATACTTACAGCGCGATTCACAAAAGTGGTTGACATCAGGGCTGATGCTGATCGGCTACGTTTTCTTCCGATACCGATTTATTGGCACTTTGGCGTGGGAGCTAGTTCTTGAGAACAGCAGACGGTCCAGTTTCGTTGATCGGGTAAGGTGCAAGCCACTCAAAAATATTACTAAACAACTTAGGTATATCGGGTAAGCACACTACCCCACACCACACCATTTTATTGGCGGTAGAGCCAAACTGTATGGGCTTGTCGTAAAGTAGCTAATACAAGTATTACAATGCGTTTCGTAGGATGAGTGAGAGAGCCGGAAGCCCAAACATCAGTTTACTTATTAAAAGAAAAAAACATGTAAGTATAGTAACTATGTAACACGTAGGTGTCTCTAACCCTTTGCATGCACTAATTTGCGTTGAAAAACCTGAATCAGTTTAAATGTTTCATCAGTGCAAACGAAGGGCACCTAAGCATATACATTTTCAGTACCACCACATGATGAACTACCTGAAATTCAGTCGCGCGCCCTCCCAGCTCGTGGAGCAGTGCAAGAACTATAAACTCCAGCTGTGGCAAATGAAGGACGGCATCCTCCACTCGGAGCAGCTCCACAAACTGCCCCTGCCCCTACAGATGGAGCTAATATTCGACATTAATGTGGGGCACTTTCATAACTCCTTGCTGTTCAGGGACACTAGTAAGTCTATGTGAGCTATTTAAACTTGAAGAAACATAAAGTATAATAGCAATTACAGCTGCGTTTCATATAATGGATGAGAGAGGAGGCTTACCACGAACTCTTATCGCGATTCAATTCTAGGAACCTTCAACGTTTCAGCGACTTTTTGTGCAATGACGTACCTTATTGTCATGACAATAAGAAACGTCATTGCACAAAAAGTCGCTGAAACATTAAAACAATACTGCTATAAGAGGTGGTGGTAGGGCCCTGGAGTCCGTAAAATCCGTCAAAATCCGTATAGCCAATAACCAGCGTATATTATGGCTTGAATCCCCCTCGCGTTGAGGAGAGGCCTGGTCCAGGAGAGGAACATAAAAAAGGCTAATCATTAAAGGTGCTTTTATAATGTTATACCTATCTGTCACTATCTGTGACTACGCTAGAGTCTTTGGTCCCCACTGAACTAGCGCTGCAGCCTATCAGCTAGCACATGTAGAGATGGGAGCCATTTTTGGTCTCACACAGATAGATAGATAGATAACACTTTATTGTACACCAATGGAACAAATACATAAACAACAATGACAAACAAAACAAGAAACAAATACAATGTACAGTGGGCGGTCTTATCGCAAGCTGCGATCTCTTCCAGACAACCTTTGGATGGAGAGGATTCCATGTTTCAAACAGGGTAGTGTACCTACTAAGTATAATAATCAAATAAATTGGGGAAACATATTACATACCTATACCTAAAAACTCACAGCCCACTCTATTATTTTTTTGTTGTTGAGCCTTGGTGACGGACCCAAATAAATTATATGCTATTTCTAATTATATTTATGTCCTTTCAGAAGAGTCATTTATGCGCCAGATCTCATTGCTAATGAGACACGAGCTGTACCTGGCCGGCCAGCACATCTGGAGCCAGGGAGTGGTGAAGAGTGGCATGGTTTGCATCAAGCGAGGCGTCATTGAGATGTTGTCCGATGAAGATGACGAGAGTCCTATGATCGCGTTTAAAGAGGGAACTGTTAGTATTAAGCTGGAAACCCACCGCGGTGCACTGAGAGGCCACGCACGTAGGTCAAGCTTCGCTATGCAAGAATATGTAATGCAATCGTATCCACCGCGGCGCACGCACAGACTACGCACGCAGTGACGTCATGCATACATTTTCTTGCAAAGCGAGGCGTGGCCCGTGTGCGTGGCTTCTCCGTGCGCCGCGGTGGGTTTCCGGCTTTACGTTTCAGCTTACTTCATTTGATTAAGGAAGGAGAACGGGTTTTTTTTTAAATTTTGATTAACGTGCCAGACGAAGGAATTGTATCAAATACTTAGGGCCTGTTTCAGAATCGTCAGATAACTTTTATCCACCAGATAAATATGGTGTTTTGTCAGATATTTTATGGAAAATCTGTCAAAACGCCATATTTGTCTGGCCATATTTTTTGAGTTAGGTAACATTTTTTTTATTAAGGAGTAGTAAGGTAGGTATAGTGCTACCATATCAAGTAGGTCTTTATTTACACGGATAAGCACCACATTTTTATTCAGTAAAAATATTCATCCTAAAAACGTATGGTGATTTGCCATGAGTATAACTCCGATATGAGGTTTGATATTGTATTAACAACATTTAGGTAGGTACTATGAACGTACCGTTATCGTTATTATATCGAATGGACTGAAAAAATAAACGTTTTTTATTCAAGTTGCCCTTTATTTAATTAATGTTTCCTTTAACTTTTTCGTCGGATCGCAAACAGTAATTATGTATTCCAGGTATTAGGAGAGCTCAGTTTGGTGTATTCAATTCCATCTAAAGTTACCGTGAAGGCGGCAACTTACGTGGAATTACAGGCGAGTACTTAGAAATATCTAATTGCTATGAATAAATTACGTAGGAAGGTATTTATGAGTAAATTATGAGTATTATGACCGCATTTCGGCCACGGCGGCCAATCTCACTGAGGACTAGCCATCGGCCAGTATCGCCAGACTTACACACCAACTGTATGGTTCCAATCTAAGCAACGCTTGTACTATGAGTAGGTACCTTACAATGGACTTGATGATGTAATGTGTATTTGTAGTGTGTGTGTATATTTAGTGTAGGGTAATATGAATAAGTATTTTTTTAAGTGAGTGTACACTTTTAGAGGATTTTAAGACTTTCTAAAACTGTCGATAGGTACTGCGTCGAACGGACTTTATGCGGGTGATAGCAGAACACCCTTTAATGCTTGAACTCATCAAAGGCAAGATAAAGCAGAGGCTTAAGAAATCGCGAACTAAACAGGTGAGCTGAATACTTTCCATATATTACCAATTGATCGACCATCAGTCTATGATAGATCGATCGTTGCTCTATGTGGAAACTGTCGATGGGCGTTGACTCGTTTCATGTTATCATCGGTCGACGGTCGAACGATCGATTCGTGTGAACACAACTCTAATGGCCATCGGTCCTATGACCCCAATGTACAACATGGATAAGATTACAGCACCTAAATATTACTATCTACTTCATAAATTAAATAAATCGTACTAAATTCCCTATAACACAGTCCCTATAATAAGAAAACAACCAATTGTTCACTTCGTTACGCTTCGAAACGTCGAATAAATCTTTAACTCCGCTCGTAGGACGCAATAGAGGAATACGATAAAGGCGACTCGAGACTTATTCGAACTCGCTACCGACCTATGAAAGTGCTGAAAGACAAACTGACGGGCGTCGAGGAAGAGGATCCCACTTTCGTCGACGATTCTCACATGTTCTATAGAGGTTGTACCGTTCGCGTTTATTATCCAGTTTCGAAATAAATTTCAGTTGAGAATATTTTATGGAGAATTTTGACAAATAGTAGGTTACCTACTTACTTCTGTTTGGCAAGTTTATTAATTTCATGAACACACGGCTCTATAAGGATAATAGCATTAAATTGCAATTTTTGAAGGTACTTATACATGTCTGGAAAAGTAATTGTTGTCAAATTTCAGTTTGCATCTGATTGAGAAATTGTTGATTGTTCTTCCACTTCTTCCATTCTAAAATTAGGTTTAAGGTTTTAGCCAATCGTTTTGGTTCACTTATATTTCTTCGTACTGTGCGCTCAAACTGTTTTATGCAGCCTATAAAAACAAACTTGTCTATTTCCATTTTATCGACATCGATACCCAGACGAAGACAACGTCCGGAAAGCGAAGTTCACGACGGAGTTTCTAGAGCTGTACCAGATGTCGACCAACGTGACCACCATCGATGCGCCTCGGATATGTTTACGATCTAACTTCCCCTGGATATTGGAGCCTGATACTGATTTTGTAAGCAACACTTAAGATTCACATCTGATGACGTATTCACCAATATACCTATCGTCAACACAGACAGCTTATTCCATTCCTTAGTTAGAGACTCCTTCTTTTCTTTCCACGCATCAAGAACGATGATATTTTACCTTATTAGGCATTGCTCGTATGTTGCCGACTAGAAGGGGAGTGGGATATAGGGAGGGGGATGAAAGGGGGAGCGATTTGGATTTCCGGCTCTCTCACTCGTCGTACGAAACGCTAAATTAGCTAATTAATGCCGATGTTCTGTGAGAGCGTCACCGGTCGAGCTACCCCGAATATGAGCTGCAGTCTATTAGTCTAGGCTGTAGACTGTAGGCTGTAGGGTGTAATGTAGGCTGTAGTATTAGTAGTATTAGTCTATTAGTTAGTCTATTTATAGTTTATATATTGGCTACAGCTTGACTCTACCTTTTTATCCATCGGTTGAATAATTTCAGACGCGCATGTTCGACATCGCCCACTTTATAATGGTGCTGTACGTGTGCATCATGGCTCCCCACTGCGCGATGCAGACCGTGCAGTCCGACACTGAGAGGGTACTCTCAACTATTGTGGTGGCCGGGTTATTGTTCAACGTTTACTTGCAACTCACTACCGCTATTGTTGAGAAGGTACGAGGTTTTATAGTAACTGTTACATACTACGTTGAGTACACACCGCACATGACTACGCTGTCCCTTTCAATTGTAGCGCTATCACCGCACTTCACTTACCCCCGCAAACAAGTCATTACTGATCCTTAAGGGGCTCCCTCACCGGGAGCATTCGCTTGTAATGTAACATTTCGATCTGTCTCTGTTAGATCAGCATCAGATCAGTGACAGAGAGATCGAAATGTTACATTACAAGCGAGATGCTCCCGGTGGGCGAGCACGCTTAAGTCAATTCGAATAAAAAACCAGACAGATTCTCTATAGAATACTGTGATATTGTACAGAAAGTGTATCTCTCTGTATGGATTTATGGCTGTCTATTATCATGGCTCTATGAAACAGTCCTAAAATATAAAGTCAAGAAACCAACACCTGCTAATGTAGGTCGAATTACTTATTACGACATACATACATACATACATTACATAGACGTTATTCTGTGATCATATCACCAATCCATCGTTAGCGTCCTATGACATAAGAAGCTAATTTAGTCATACGATAATGCGTTAATGGGTAGTCCCCGCGATAGTTACCGTTGCTTTACAAGCTATAATAGCTCCGTTTATTGGACGGAACACCAAGGGAGTTTACGTAACGTGTAAGGGTTAATTCAATTAATAATAACAAGCAAGTTTGGTTCCTACCAACATTACCATAATATTACGTCGCAACAATGTAATACCTACCTTAAGTTTAGTTGTATGGTGCTGATTTATTCGCCAGGCTTAGCGCCGCCATACACGGACTGCATTTTGCAGTCGCTTCCGACTGCAAAATGCAGTCAGTGTGCAGTCGCTTCCGACTGCAAAATGCAGTCATTGTGCAGTCGCTTCCGACTGCAAAATGCAGTCAGTGTGCAGTCGCGTACCGTCGACTGCAACCAACTGCAATAGAGCTGTCACTTCCGACTGCAAAATGCACTCCGTGTGCAGTCGCGTACCGTCGACTGCAACCAAACTGCAAAATGCAGTCCGTGTATGTTAGCGCTTACACAACAACTGTATGGTCCCAAACTAAGCAGCGCTTGTACTATGGCTACCATACAATGGACTGGGGGCGCACCCAGTGACACCCAGACCAGGGCTAATTACGAAAAGGCCGTTTAAGGTAACATTTCCAACATAAACTGAGCTCTATCTAAGCTCAGCTATGTTGTAAATGTTGCCATGGGCGTGCAAACGACCGTGCCTATTAGAGGTTGTGTACCTTTTACCAAACAGAACGTGAGGAAGGAAACCGTGAAAGAGATAGCTGAAGTGAAGATGGCGTCGTTTGGTTTTTACTTAGACATCTTGTCAGTGTTCCCAGTGTACATTTTCACGGACACTTTGGACCCTCAAGGGGAGTCAGTGTCTGGACAGGTGGCCAAACTGTTCCCGATCGTGCAAGTGTGGCATATATGGGACTATATCAACAAGTGGGCCAGTTATTTTCATAGTCATGTGAAGGTAAACTATTTTCATTATCTGCCTCATATTTTTAGGGTTCCGTACCCAAAGGGTACCACCGGGACCCTTACTAAGCCTACGCTGTCCGTCCGTCTGTCTGTCTGTCAGCGGGCTGTATCTCACGAACCGTAATAGGTAGAGAGTTGAAATTTTCACAGAATGTGTATTTCTGTTGCCGCTACAACGGCAAATACTAAAAATAAAATAAAATTTATAAATAAAGGGGTCCACATAAGTACATAAAACGTAATATTTTTAACTTATTTGTCTTATGGTCGTTTTTCATACAAAAGACTTCAACGTGTGACTCTAAATATCACCATTTTGGGGATGTTTGTTTATATTCTCCGATGGCACGGAACCCTTTAAGTGCGAGGCCGACACGCACTTGGCCGGTTTTTTCGGTGTTGAGCTGGCGCTAACATAATTATGTTGATTCATCATTGTTTTCTGTCATATTCAGATTCATCCTAACCTCTTCATTTTAGTAAAATAACACCATTATGCATATGTAGACTCCGAAGGTGTAGACAGAGGCTCACATTTTACCAATTGTAGGCCCCACTGTAATAGGGCTACTGGCATTCTGCCAAGCACATTCACCCTCAATGCTAAGGGGATTAGACTGGGTGATTGTGGGTGTGGATTGGCCATGTTCACACGTCTCTCAAAAGACGTGCAGCGATGTTTTCCTTTACCACTCAGCCAGTGATAACCTTTGATGGAAAATAGATGATGATGAGAGATTGAATTGTTTTAGTGATTATGTCTTACGGCCTCTTTTACATAAATGTGTACACGTAATTATAATTCCAGTTCCTGAACTTAATGAAGTTCTGCATAATGTTTATGGTCTTCTGTTATTGGTCTGGATGTTTTCTCTACCTCTATGCGTGTCCGAGGAAATTATGTCGAGAGGTAAGACGGATTTCAGCCTGGCATCTAAAAGTAGATAAGTGGCAGGTACCATTATTTATTCATTTATTTATTTTCAAGCGACATACCACCGAATACACACGTACTGCTTAACTTTGACGCGCCATACAAAAAAAGACAGATAACGACGTCTCAAACTACAAAGTGGGACTTAAATATTTAAGTAGCCTTTGAGTATTCGACCGATTTACAGTCCTTAATTACTTTAATACCTTATTATATTTCAACCTGTCGGCACGGACGCACCGCGCGCAACTGATTTCACGGTTTTGCTGGAATCAAAACAAACGAGCGTCGGTCGGCGCGTTAAGTGAAAGCAATGCTCTGAGAATGTGTGTTTATGAAGCTAGGTACTGAAAATTATGAGTGCTTTTTTATGTGACTATGTTGGCAAAGAAGTAAATGGCCCGCCTGATGTCGCACGTTGCCCACCTGAAGGGGAGTGGGACAGAGACAGGGGAAGGGGGTTTGGGTTAGATAAATTAAATTGCTTAATCTTAACTTAATTTCTAGAACTCCTGGATGGCTCAACTGATATACTGGGAGACGAAAGTGTTCATGACGAATGAGGCGAAGCACGAGAGCCCGATGATGACGGCATTTGCATTCGGCACAGCCGTGTTCACGGGGACTGGCACCTCGGACCTGTCGCCGGGGAGTGCTGACTTGATAGCTGTAGGTGGATCTATTATAATTTTAAGAATCTTTAGCGCCGCCATACACGCGACTGCACACGACAGCCCGCCGACTGCTTAACGCCTTGCAGTCGCGAGCTGTCGACTGCAACCAACAGCTCTAGAGCTGTCGTGTGCAGTCGCGTGTATGCGGCGCTAAGATAAAAGAATTAAGACTAGTGATGGGATGTTCTCGAGAACATTCTCACCCTCGGAAACTTACTCGTGAGATTTTTTTATTTTGGATGACGTTATCCTAACTTTCAATCTTAAAAACAATTAAAACCACCATACTTGCATGTTTAATGAGGTTTATTTCAAGTTTAACATGCTTCAGAAGATACATTCTCGAAAATTCTCACGAGTAAGTTAACGTAAGTTTCCGAGAGTGAGAATGTTCTCGAGAACATCCCATCACTAATTAAGACCATACTTAGTACCTACGACCGCCAGGTACGTGAACGTAACTTTTTGAACACCTCATAGGACAAAGTGATAGATAATGTCGCGACGATGTTCCAAACAGTTGCAAAGGACATTTCAATACTTGAGTGAGACGTTGAAATTCAATCATCGGTGAGCACTAGATAAGTATATTAAAAAGCACTGTAACGAGCTAGGTAATTCACTAAGGCCAACTATCCTGACTACCATGTGTTCAATGTTTAAACATCCTTAAGGTGGCCTGCGGTGGCCCGCAGACTTGCTACTTTTTGCATCGGCGACCGGCGATGCGACTGCATCGCGTTTTGCCGGCTCTCTGCGATCGGACGCAGCGACTGCTCCGATGCTAAAAGCGACTAAATCGCCGATCGCTGATGCTAAAAGTAGCAAGTCTGCGGTGTCCCTAAGATATCACTTATATGGGCCTCCGCAGACTTACTACTTTTAGCATCGGCGATCGGCGATTTTGATGCTGCGTCTCGCTCGTTCGCGCTCGAAGAAACGCGACGCAGCATCAAAACAATTGCAAAATCGCCGTTCGCCGATGCTAAAAGTAGCAAGTCTACGGAGGCCTTTAGGTAGTCTTTAGAGCTCTCCATAGCCCTGCAAAGATGTTACGCGGTACTAACTCTAACTATCTCGAACTAGGTGGTAGAGCCAAGCTATAGTCAATTGACCGCAGCTCATATACGGGCTGGCTCGACCGGGGTAGTACCACCCTCTCATAGAAGATCGGCGTAAAGCAGCTATTACAGCTGTGTTTCGTACGATGAGTGAGAGAGCCGAAAGCCCAAGCCCTCCCCTTCCCCTCCTTCCGTCCCACTCCCCTTCAGGTCGGCAATGTGCGAGCAATACCTTTGGTATTGCAAGAATCTATAGGCTACGGTAACTGCTTAACATCAAGCGGGGCCGTAAGATTTTTTGACACCGCAGGCCTATAAAAAAAAACTAATTTACAGTACCATATGTATGAAAACTGAAGTCACTAAAAATCCTCTCCTTCGCTGTCAAATCGTAAAACTATGGCCAACATCTGCAGATTTCATATTTGCTATATCTGCGCTGCAAAGTAAATTTTTAAGGACCCGAGCATCTAAATGTTATGGTTTTTTTTTAATCAATTTATTTTAAACAAAATTATTTATTATACCTTTTTTTTCCTCAGGTTATTCTTATTTTCGTGTTTGGTGCTTACCTATGTTGCTTCTACATGGCTAAGATATGCAGTATTTATTTGCTTTCAACGCAAAGAAGATTGAAGTTTAAGGTACAAAGCACTTACAAAAGCCTTTCGTATAAAAAATAAATATCGCAAGACTGACACACCATCTGTATGCTCCCAAACTAAGCAACGCTTGTTCTATAGCTACCAGACAATTGACTGGGGGCGATCCCAGTGACACCCAGATCAGGGCCAATTATGAAAAGGCCTTTTCGGAAATTTGTCTAAGGCGGGAATCGAACCCGCAACCAACTAGCTGCCTACGCTCGAACCACTGCGCGGTATGAAAATACTCGCATACAAATACTTCTGAGCTGAATGGAATCCAATATTATTTATATTTCATTGTACGCGGCAGATAGTTATTGTTATTGAAAGTTATAACAATAAACACGAGTGGATATTGATATTGCACTGAATCATATTTATTATGTCCATCTATCTTGTATAGGAATCGATGAGGGAGCTATTCTATTTCCTCTCGGTAAATCACGTTAGCGGAAAAATCAAGGCGCGCGTGAAAAAGTTCTTCTGTGTTCAATGGTGAGTTGGAAATAGGAAAGTTACATTTGATAGAATATTTCCATATAAGTACCTAATTGTTTCAAAATAATATACAGGGAGTTGTAGTGCGAAATCTTGGGGTTTGGATCGCGAATATATTTTTTTATTGAAATTCGAACACTTTTTTCAAATATGTTTAATCCCCCAATTTTGAAAAATTTTGATATCTCAAGAGCTATGTAAAACTGTTTGAATATTAGGTTAGCAGACACTACAGAAGGTTAGCAGTCAGTTCCTAGAACTTTTTATTTAGAGTCAGTCCAAACAGCTCTTCTTCTTGATGCATGTTACCTAAAATTATCTATCGAACAGAGAAAGTAGTAATTTAAACTGCATCAATTATCGAGTATAAGCTTCGTAGTCACTATAATCCATAGCTTTCAAAAAGGTTTATACCCTCAATCTCATTGACTTACAAGGTATTACAATAACGCGGTGTCCACTGAGGAGATATTTAACAACATGTCTACGAACATTCAGCAAGAGGTGCGCTCTATAGAGATGGTGGAAACTCTACTCTATTGTCCACTGTTTCAGGTAAAGTGCCCTTTATTTCCATTAACTTTTATTTGTCAGAAAACTACTGGATAGATGTTTATGGTGTAAAATTTTTTTCTGAGATAAGCTCTCCCACTCTTTCCCACTCCCTTATGATACTCTCCTACAGGATATAGGTACTTTGGAGTCAACAAATACCTACGCCAAGACTTAACCCTTTGAGAGTTCCGGGAAAATGTTAAATTGTCTTGAATCCCACATAAAGCAAATCCTTAAAATGAATGGTAGGAATTAAAATAGAAAACACATATACTCTCCTTTTTTTTGGGCAGTCGTGTAAAAATACACTAGAACGTAAGTTTAGGACTTGAGAAATGACACAGGAATAGAAACCTACTTAAAATGTTTATGTTACACTAGCTTTTGCCCGCGACTTCGTCCGCGTAGACTTCAAAATAAAATAAAAAACCGGGCAAGTGACTTAAGACTTTTTAGTACTTTTTAGTGCGCCAGGGTTTTTTAAGTCAGTATTTGCTTTTTTATAAAAATAATTTTATTTCATGATTTTTATTGGAGCCATACAAACTTTATCACGGTACCTAATTCGGTGAATGCGTGTTTTGGTAGGTAGTTATATAGAGCCAAAATCCCTAATCCCCCTCCCCTTCTCCACCCCTTTTCGCCCCCTCTCTTCCTTCTGCTCCCTCCCCCTCCATTTCCCTTTCCCCTCCCCCTTCCACATCCCCCTACCTTACGTCTTCCCCTTCCTCCCTCACCTACCCTATGCATACTAAGTTTCAAGTCAATCGGGTACAAACATATTTTTCTGCCGTACTTTTCTACCTTTAGTTTCCCCCTTTTGGGTGTTGATTTACGAAATGATTTTTTATGGGATCAAACTGAAGTAGTACCTACCATATTCAGCTCAGCTTATACCCCAATTATTTAAAATGAATAATCATAACCAATCTCGAGATATGGATGACTAAACATTCGCTGACCCCGCTCTCCCCTTTTCCTTCAAAATATTAAAAACACTGAAACCCCAGTCTGATTATTTAAAATGAACAATCATAACCAATTTCGAGATATGGATGACTAAACATTCGCTGACCCCGCTCTCCCCTTTTCCTTCAAAATATTGGAAACGCCGAAACCCCAGTTTGATTATTTAAAATGAACAATCATAACCAATTTCGAGATAAGTATGGATGACTAAACATTCGCTGACCCCGCTCTCCCCTTTTCCTTCAAAATATTAAAAACGCCGAAACCCCAGTTTGATTATTTAAAATGAACAATCATAACCAATTTCGAGATATGGATGACTAAACATTCGCACACCCCGCTCTCCCCTTTTCCTTCAAAATATTAAAAACGCTGAAACCCCAGTCTGATTATTTAAAATGAACAATCATAACCAATTTCGAGATATGGATGACTAAACATTCGCTGACCCCGCTCTCCCCTTTTCCTTCAAAATATTAAATACGCTGAAACCCCAGTCTGATTATTTAAAATGAACAATCATAACCAATTTCGAGATATGGATGACTAAAAATTCGCTGACCCCGCTCTCCCCTTTTCCTTCAAAATATTAAAAACGCTGAAACCCCAGTCTGATTATTTAAAATGAACAATCATTACCAATTTCGAGATATGGATGACTTAAAATTCACTGACCCCGCTCTCCCCCTTTCCTTCAAAATATTAAAAACGCTGAAACCCCAGTCTGATTATTTAAAATGAACAATCATAACCAATCTCGAGATATGGATGACTAAACATTTGCTGACCCCGCTCTCCCCTTTTCCTTCAAAATATTAAAAACGCTGAAACCCCAGTCTGATTATTTAAAATGAACAATCATAACCAATTTTGAGATATGGATGACTTAAAATTCACTGACCCCGCTCTCCCCTTTTCCTTCAAAATATTAAAAACGCTGAAACCCCAGTCTGATTATTTAAAAAGAACAATCATAACCAATCTCGAGATATGGATGACTAAACATTCGCTGACCCCGCTCTCCCCTTTTCCTTCAAAATATTAAAAACGCTGAAACCCCAGTCTGATTATTTAAAATGAACAATCATAACCAATTTTGAGATATGGATGACTAAACATGCGCTGACCCCGCTCTCCCCTTTCTAGTCAAAATGATTAAAAATACGGAAACCCCAGTCTGATCAATTCAAATAAGCAATCATAACCAATATCGAGATATGGATGACTTATTAAAACATCCCTTGACCCCGTTTTCCCCTTTCCCGTCAAAATAAAAAAACTCGACCACCCCTATACAAACTTTCACTCCACATTTCACCCTTTAGGGGTTGAATTTCCAAAAACACGAAAGAAATCTAAACACAAACTTTCATTCCCCTATTTTACCCCCTTAGGGGTTGAATTTTCAAAAACCCTGAAATTACTCTTTTTTATTTTTGAAAAGACACCTAATCACCAATTTAAGTAAGTCTAACTTCAAAAATGACGGAACTTCCATACAAACTTTTATCCCCTATTTTACCCCCTTAGGGGTCGAATTTTCAAAAACCCTGAAACCCAAATTTTTTTATTTTTCAAAAGACACCTAATCAGCAATTTTCATAATTATAACTTCAAAAATGACGAACTTCCATACAAACTTTCATCCCTAATTTTACCCCCTTAGGGGTTGAATTTCAAAAAACCCTTTCTTAGTACACCTCTACACATCAAGACAAACCCACCCTCCAAATTTCAAGTCTCTACGATCAGCGGTTTAGGCTGTGCGTTGTCTGTCAGTCAGTCAGTCAGTCAGTCAGTCAATCAGGACTTTGATTCTTATATATTTAGATAGGGCACTAGCTAGGACTACCTATCAATGTAATTTAGATACCAAGTCAGAATATAGTACAAGTTGAACAAGATGCAAAAGATGATGAATGCGTAGTAATATTTAAGAAATATGGGACAACGGAATGTAGGTCGCAACTTTAATTTGTTTCGTAGGAATGCAATCGCGACTTCCTCCAGACTGTAGCCGCCAGCACTAGAACAATAGTTCTCCCTGATGATGAAATCGTACAACACGCTGCAAATATTGGGCGGGACATGTATATTTTACAAAAGGTATATGTCACTATTACATAAAGTCTGTATAAAGTCCAATAAGTTATAGATCCCGCATAGCTGTGCACCCCTGCTCGCCTAACATATGCATTACCACTGCTTATATGTGACCGCACCGAACGTTTCGATTAGTCAGTTCAAAATTCCAATCTAAATTTGCCGTCATCCTCGATGCAATAGTGCATGTCCACTATCTCTTCAGCGTCTTGGTTTATTGGTTTGTGGCATGAAAATATTGCACTTTTTCTTCGTGTTTTGACCTGCCATGCATAATTGAGAGCTATGTGTGTAACAAATTAAAGACTGTATATCTGTATTCTTCTTAGGGTCACTGCAACTTGCTGAACCATACCGGTAAGAAAGTAATGACCATCGGACCTGGCAGTCACTTTGGCGTCATAGAAATGCTTTTTGGATTGCCTAAGGTAAATTTACACACACACACCCACACACACACAATTTTTGATCTAAGAAAAATTATATCATCTATGTATAAATATAAAATAAGGTGAAAATTAGTATGAAAACACGTTCGGGTTTTGAGGTTACGACATGGGTCTAACTAAAGGTTTTTTTTTGTATTTGATTGATCAAAACCATCAATTCATCTATTCCATCAACGTTTTACTTGTAGGTTAAAAATCCAAAGCTCAGTAGATTTTTTTAGATGTGTAGGTATACAAACTTCAGTAATATAGTAATGAGCAAATTCTAAACAAAAGGAAATTTGTAACCTGTGTTGATATTTACGAGAATATCTCAACATAATATATGGCAGGTGTACACAGTGGTGACGTCGACAAACTGCATTCTGCTGCACGTGGAGTACAGCGCGCTGGTGCAGTGTTGGGGCACATTCCCCGACATGAGCTATCCCATTATAACGGTGATTCATACATTTTGTAGCCCCTAGCAATTTATAAAGGATGTTTCTAAAGTACGAAATAATACTTGGGGGTTTGGATGAGTGTCGGGATTAGAAAAGGTATAAAGTTTTTATTTCAATTCGAACTCTTTTTTGTATTTCTTAAATGTACTTATCTCAAAAACTATCTAAAATTTTCACAAACTGGCTCATGAATATTTGTTACTACTGTTTGCTACTACTAAATGCAATTTACACTGGATTCTAGGCCATTTGACGTGTTCTAAGCTTCTAAGGCCGCTACACAAAAGTTGTCACAAATTTTCAAATTTTCAAACTCGAAAATTATTATAGTTACGTATAGTCTGTCTTCACTAAGCATCTTTATGTCAGCGACCGTATTTAATTTAGTTTAATTTTTATTTTTTACTTTTGAAACACTCTGTGGTTTTTGTGCTTGCTGTCTTATTATTATTATGGTTTGGATACAATATTTGCACACCGAAAACACAAGAAGTTTCATAATGTTAGCGTATCATTACAATTATATCTAATGATATAGGTACTTTATGTTTTTTAATATTGTTAATCATGATGTTTTATTACAAGTTTACTGCGCGTTACCTGACGTTATTACGGTGATTCATAAAGCTATAATAATCGCTGAATACGACCTCTTTAATATGCTAGTCCATTTCTTAAAGTACCTATTTATTTGGGGATGTAATTGTTTAATAAAAAATCCTGTTAATTCGATATAATAATTCAGGTTTTAGAAAACCCCGAACTGAAGACGATGGCCTCTGCGTACGAAGACGCCAAGCCCTTGACCGGGCGATTGGACGTGAAAACAAACAGAATAGCGGTAAATAAACGAGATAGCACTACTCCCCCAAGCCAACTAGGAACTCGGTTGGAATGCGACTTCCCCGCCCGCATACCGCCCGCATACCCGCCACCGCCTGCGGCTTTCCGCCCGCCACACCTCCCGCATACCGCCACCACCTTTTTGCGCGGGTGACGTCACATTTGGCAGGTTCCTAGTTGGCTTGGTGGAATAGTAATACTTGATGATGTTTTGTATATAGGTACCGGTGCTCATTTTTTTTTTGTCAACCCGTGTCGTCCTACTGCTGGGCAAAGGTCTCCCTTTCCTTCCACCACTCCTCCCTGTTTGCTCATAGTATTGGAAAAATATAGGTATTGGTGGTAGAGCTAAACTGTAGCCAATTGACCACAGCTCAAACACGGGCTGATTTGATCGGGGTAGTACCACCCTCTTACAGAAAATCGGCGTAAAGTAGCTATTACAGTTGCGTTTCGTACGATGCGTGGGAGAGCCGGAAGCCCCCCTTCCCCTCCCCTTGCCCCACTCCCCTTCAGGTCGGCAACGTGCGAGCGATGCCTTTGTGATGCTTTTGGTACTGCAAGCATCTATAGGTTAAGGTAACTGCTTAACATCACGCGGGCCGTACGCTTGTTTGCCATCTTACTTACATAAAATAAATAGGTAATGAAAACTTGAGTAGTAAGTATAGTTCTTGCAATTCACGAAGGCGAGAGGCTCTTGGTTGTGTTCGACATGTGCATACACATTGTGACAGTGTGCGTTAACGGCTCGGCCACGCACCGCACACTGTCACAATGTGTACGTACATGTCGAACACAACCAAGGGCCACTCGCCCTCGTGAGTTGCAAGAACTATACTACTTCTCTGGAAACAGTAGTCAGCAGTGGATCTTCACTGAGATTTGTTTATCAGCTAATCTTAATTGTTTACAGCAAGAGATAAAGGAAAGCTTCGTGGTGTTGTCTGGCCGCGTGGAGAGGGCGCATTACATTAAGACATTCGACAAGTTGGGCGTTTTGAGGTAACTCCTAACGTCAGCCGTAAACACGCTCATGACTTTAATTACTTTCGCTATTATACACACGGGGGTAATGTGGATAATGGGAATGTTGGAGTGTGTAGGTTGCTATGACAATTTAGAGATGACGCGTTTGATAGTAATTTCCGGTGAATATTTGAGGCAGTTGTTCAATTTAGTGTGATGTTATATCGTTTTATTATTGTAAAATTTGGTTAAACTACTAAACACTTTCGGTGTTGTTAGAAAAAAGTTAAACTCGTTTTGAACGCACGTCTACTCAAATTTCTCTTGTAAACTTTGACATGACTCGTATTTTTTTTTAATGAAACCTACCTTTTATGATTAGGTGGGAGTTGGTTGCGGGCGGCACGACGGCCGACGGCAGTTGTCGCCGTCAGTTTCATAGAAATTAGTGACGTCGTGCCGTCGCGGCACATGTCATCGTGACAATTTTGTATGAAACTGACGGCGACAACTGCCGTCGCCCGTCCTGCCGCCCGCAACCAACTCCCACCTTTAGATGAATATAAATGTTCGCTTGAAGACAACAATACAAATTAATGTTTATATTCTTCAAGCGAATAAGTTATTTCTTAAATCTCGTGAGAGATTTGTATAATACCGTACATTTCCCCTAACAATATGAAAATTAAAATACACATTTATTACATTCTGCCTGTGCTTGTGCTGTCACGTTTTTGAAATATTATTCTTTGGAGCATTACACGTCGCTCACATAAATTATTGCGCGTACGGTAATATCCTGGTCGCAGGCAGACACCTTAGCACTATTTCTTATATTATTTATTGTAAAGAGCATATATATACCTATGTAGAGCAGATAAAGTTATATCAGTAGTATACACATTTGATTCAGAAAGGGCATTTTGCATTAAGTTTGATAAATGCTCATTAAAAGTTGTATAAAAACCTTGAGTAAAAAAATACGCTTGTAGTGAGTGTAAAATAAATGTCTAACGCATGTAAAATAAATGTCTAACCCCACTAGCGCGTTGCGCTGCGTCGTCGCAACGGATCAAAGTGTCGACGGGCGAGAGACGAAGCGGGGGAGGGTGATGCGCCAGTACAAAATCTTGCGACGACGCAATGCAAAGCGCTAATGGGGCCCGGCCCTTATATGCAGCACAAAGTATGGTTTCTTGACGATTGCTTGCCGCAGTGGTACATCGGGTGGTTGCGGGTTTGATTCCGCCCAGGGGTACATTTCGGAAACGACCTTTTCGAAATTTGCCCTGATTTGGGTGTTAGTGGGATCGCCCCCAGTCCATTGTATGGTAGCCATAGTACGTGCGTTGCTTAGTTTGGGACCTTACAGTGTTTTGAGTGCGGATTTTCCCGCGAATTCTCCGCGGCTGTCTGTTGGAGCCAACACATTGATTAATATGGGATGTTCCCAAATAAATTGTAATAATTGTTGCTCCACTGAAGGTTATAAGGTGTGTACACACATGTGTTGTATGGCAGGCACCTGCGGTACATATTCCTGCCAGGGTGCATCACCCCTCATGGAATGTTCCTGAAGTTCTGGTGCACCGTCCGCTTTCTGCTCGGCATCTTGTACATATTTGCCGTGCCTTATAATATTGCTGTAAGTATTAAAATGTACTTAAAAAAACAATGACACTAAAATACCAGGACCCGAAGTCCCTTAATCATTGAACTTCCACTGTAGCGTTTTTGCTTTTCTGACCAACGCGACCCTCTGATTGGTCGGTGAGAATCAACCGGCCAATCAGAGGCTCGATCAGAATAGCAAAACGCTACAGTGGAAGTTCAATGACTAAGCGACTCGGCGCCCAGACATAGCTTAATCATAGGTACACAATAAGTTTAAGGTTCCTTGAAAATAAAATGAAATCCGATATTTATAGATAGGTCGTAGGTTATTCTATTACAACAATTATAATCTGTACAAAATGTATTTATAAATATTCACAGTTATACAAGTGTGGTTAGGCATCTAGTGCCTCAATCCCGAATGTGCCAGTCTGTCTTTGTAATTTCAGCATCCAATTTCAGAAACTAGTAAACACAGACCACATATTGAATTGAGTTTGAATTTCTAAATTGATTTAGAATTCTAAGCTATTGAATTGATTTTCTTACGCTTTTTGCAGTTTTTCAAACCACTAGTACCGCCATCCAAGTGGGGTTGTCTATAAGGGTCACGTGGTCTTATCGACAGCTCCAACTATTCCCATACCTAAGCGTAACAATATGTATACAAATCCACTTAGCTAGAGGGGCTGATACCTACATAAACGATATTTTCAGACAAAGCAACACAATCACGGTGGTACATACAACTGGTTGGACATCATCCTGTATATAGATCTTATCGTGATGTCGTACGTGGCGTACTACAACGAGAAGTCGTTACTCGTGACGCATCCCCTTCTCACCGTGTCTCGTTACTTGAAACACGCGTTCTTATTAGACGTCATTAGTGTTTTCCCTTTCGAACAACTGGTTAGTTTTTGTATCAGTATATAGGTACCTATCTACCTAATAAACTTTATTTATTTGCCTACTTATGATTTTCATGCATTAAAGTTAAACAAATTAAGCAAGAACGCAGGTACATTTTATCATATCAACTAGTTAGTAGAATGATTTAAAAGATTTTAGTTTCTAAAACAGTGTTAAATGATTTAGAAAAATTCCTATTTCCAGGTTAGAATCGTAAATGATACTACAGATCTGGATTTATATCGGATCAATCGTATGCTTTTGGTAAGTCTTAGAAATTACTGGTTTAAGTCATCCATAGGATGCCTCGCACTCTTTTATGCAACAGTGTGCTATTCAAGCTGTAGTCGATTGACTGCAGCTCATATACGGACTAGCTCGACCGGGGTAGCAGGTACCATCCTCTCATGGGCACGGGCCTCCCCAGCGAGGGGATCAGGCCATAATTCACCACACATTTCGAAAATTGATTGAATTTTCTAGGTCGAAAACACCTGCAAGTCATGCAGGTTTTTTCGCGATATTTCATTAACCGGAAGCAAGTAACAATTATATTTAAATTTATGATTCGCATAGATTTTGCAAAATCCAGAGGGGTGTGAGCCGGGGTTTGAACCCAGGACCTTGGGCACGAAACACGCGTGCTTAACAACTCAGCTATCACTGCTGTAGCGACCATACATACATTTACCCCCAAACTGCCATTATAAACAAAAATAAACCTGTATAGGTTTATGGTAACAACAATGTTAATCATTTGACTGCAGCTCATATGGGCTGGCTCGACCGGAGTAGTACCACCCTCTCACAGAAGATCGGCGTAAAGCTGCTATTTCAGCTGTGTTTCGTACGATAAGTGAGAGAGCCGAAAGCCCAACATCCCCTTCCCCCTCCCTCCATCCCACTCCCCTTCAGGTCGGCAATGTGCGAGCAATGCCTTTGGTATTGCAAGCATCTATAGGCTACGGTAACTGCTTAACATCAGGCTGGCCGTAAGCTTCTTTGCCACCGCAGTCCTATTAAAAAAACTGCATTATTACGTTCCAGGTGACTAGGATAACAGGCGCTTTTACCTATTGGGAGAGCGATATACTGCGAGTGAACCCTGCAGTTGTACTGCTCAAGTTCCTGCCCATAGCCATCACGATAGTGAACTTCGCGACCGCCTTCATATTCGTGAAGGCCTGTGAACCGTACCTTCCCGAGTCTCCTGACGCGCACTACATACTGGTCAATTGTTCAAAGGTTTTGATCGTCTCGAGTAATCTACGCGTGGTGAAATGTAAGTATTGTTTTAAATGGTAGTAGAACTGAACCGTAGTAGACAGAACAAAAAAAAACATACCTCATGACTTTTATCCCCATTCGGGGGTAGTCAGAGGCTTGATTGGCCATACACCACCACATTGTGGAGGTATAAAGTCAACTCAAAGCCCACGTTTCACCAAATAGTCAGAGCCCTACATGGGTGGTGAACTTTGTCGCCGTGTATTCAGGAACTGACTATTACCTAATTCCGAGGGTTACCGTAGTAGAATTTCGTGAATTACAGGTACAGGTCTCTAATATTATCTTCATGGATCTTCATTGTAAATTAGAAATTTAGTATAACGTACGAAAAATACAGAATACCTCTACCTCTTATTGATTAGAAAAATTGAGACGGTTTTATTAGAACAAAGTAAACAAGATAAACACGAGTTTTGTCAATATGGTATACCTACCTAAAATGGTGCGACGATTTGAACACCTATGCGGGTAAAGCGTGGCCACTACATGTCCAGGATAGGGACCTGTGGAGACAGAAATGGGTAGCCTTGCCCAGCAGTGGGACATTTAACAGGGTATAAAAAATTCATAACTAGTGTTTATCTCGGAGAAAGTTCAGTGACTTGTCATTGAGTATAATCATCTTCACCTCGATTTTCCTCAACAGTGGCGATCCACGGGTATTTATTAAATGCTTTTAGAACTCCCCAAATTCCCGTTCATTAATGCAATTCTTGTTCGCATTACCATACATTAGTATAATCTATGTGTGGTCACGCGCAGATGCGGCCACCGAATACATATACACATTCTACTGGGTTTACGAGGTATTTGTCGGTGAGTATACCATATTATGTATTTGAAGTGTGGATGAAAGCGCATTATAGCGGGGTAAAATGCTTCAAAAATTATATCGCTGCAATCTTGTTGTGTTTGTTTATAACGAGCTGGGTGGATTTTATTTGTCTTTGTAATGTTCTGAGTTTTACTTTGCAGATAGCTATGATTTCAATCACACTTTTTCTATCTTATTTTATTAATAAGTATGAAGGTCAACGCTCATCTAACGACTCGGTACCCGACCAGCATCGCCTCGTCGGTCGGCGTCCACTAACTAAACTGGAAATTAGTGGACCACGCGGCGTTCAGTCGTTGACCACGCGAGGTCCACTGGTTGATCACGTGAAGTTTATGGTGAAATCGCAGCGTCCGCCCGCGGACCACCTGTCGACAACGAGTGGACGCCGAGCGACGAGGCGGTGCTGGTCGGGCGAGGAGTCGTTAGATGAGTGTTGACCTTAAACCTTATTATGAGCGATTTGATAAATAAATATCTTTGCCATCAACAGATTTTTTAAGCTTACAACTAATAGAAATACTTTAAGAAAGTACCAGGAATGTATAAAATTCCTAGAGGTGAAGTGCTCTCGAATTCCAGGTCTGGGCTGCACGCCCCTGAACATGACCAATAGAGTGGACGTGTGGCTGGTGATGGCGCTGCAGATCACCGGCTTCCTCTACTTCGCGTTCATGTTCGGATACGTCGCCTCCACCAGGTCGGCCGCCGCGCATGCGCTGCTCGAACATAATGTATGCCTTTCAACCAAGTACTAAGTTCGCATAAAATTGTAAGACGGCTCGGCACTGTGGTTCGAGTGTAGGACGCTCGGCTTACTGCATCGGGTGGTTGCGGGTTCGAGTCCCGCCAGAGGCAAATTTCGGAAACGGGCTTTTGGTAATTTGCACTGGTCTGGGTGTCACTGGGTCGTTCCCAGGCCATTGTTTGGTACCCATAGTACCAGCTTTGCTGAGTTTGGAACCATACAGTTGTGTTTGTCTGGCGATATTTCTATAGGAAAAACTTTCCAAGTCTGTTCCACTGATTGAAATATCTCTAACAAACCTTTTGGGTATCCTGATCTGATATTATGATATGATGACCTATACCTGAGTTCAAATAAAATTATAACATCTCAAGATATTATTTCACTAGGATATTACTTACATTATGTACTAAAATCCAGCTTCAAACAAGTCGACAGCAAAAAGTTAATAAAAGGAACGGAACATCGATACGTCATAGAGTTTCTTTTGTATTAAAAGAAAACAAACAAGATTACTTCCTTTATTTGTTCCGAGACCGGATATTAAACCGCCCGTATTCGCTCAAGTACCTACCTTTCTATGTACGATCCTCGGAAAAATAATTAAAAGTAAGGACGGTATCTATCTAATTAGCGAGTGAAATAGACTGCGTTAATGTTACTACGGAATACGGCCCAAGTTTCACCATTAAAAATATTACGACTTTCCAGTAGTTAGAGTAATTATATTAGTTTTAACGAGCTCACCCCTAGTTTGTTTTATAGGAAAAAACAAAGGATCTCGCGAACTTTCTGTATCAGGAGAACGTGGATCCCAATTTAACGACGAAAACGTTGAAATATTTCGAATACGTGTGGAAGAGGACTAATGGGAGTAATCCACAAGTTAGTTCATTAAAACTAAAGCTTTACGTAGTGGAAACCTTTGTAGTTTGAGTTTACATACCTACGAGTATGCACTTAGAACTAGGGAATTGAAATCTCAAAAAAGTAAGTTTAAAAACTAAAACCCGACTACGGAAAAAACGTGCTCTAAAAAGTATGAAACAAGAAAATATTCTCATCTAGAGGATAGCCGTGGTCCGTGTAGGTCTTTTAGGGCCAAATGGCATATGAACACGGACCACGGCTATCCTCTAGATGAGAATATTTTCTTGTTTCATACTTTTTAGAGCGCGTTTGTTCCGTAGTCGGGTTTTAGTTTTTAAACTTACTTTTTATTTAATTATTTTGGAGTTATAGGTGACAATATATATATTTTTGAAATGTGCTCATCAAGCTCTTTCATTTGATACCCCACACGGTTTCATTAAAAAAAGTTTTTTTTTTATTTCATGACCTTATGTCTTCTAGAGGGCACCATATGCAATTTTATGTGACGTCACATAGCCTATAACTAGCGCGCCATTAAGCCGCTTCTGACGATACCTCATTTGTCAAATTACGACAAGTAGTTTGGAAGTTAGGTGGGAACAGATGCACATACATACATACATACATACATACATACATACCGGTCAAAATCATAACGCCTCCGTAGTCGGGTAATAATAAAACCGTGATACAAGTGAATTAAAGCAGCCACTTCAATTATAAAGGAATTTGAACGCTTTATCGCTTAAATTTCATTTGTTCGTTTTCTGAAGAACCTTATCAAAGCGGGTTACCGTTCTTAATAGGTTTTCTAATGTTGCAACACCGTAGGATGAGTTAAATAATGTATAAGTATATAACAATGTATTTATATGTATATATTTTTTTGACGGGTCCTTTGGCGTGGTTGGCGTGATGGCGCCTTTCACGCTGCAGGTCGTAGGTTCGATTCCTAACCGGGACATGCATTTATGTGCATGAACATGTCTGTATGTCCCGAGTCTGGGTGAAGGTATATGTATATTAAGTATGTATTTACAAATAAAAAAGTGGTATATGTAGTAAAATCAGTTATCTCGTTTCCATAGTACAAGCTCTGCTTAGTTTGGGATCAGGTAGCCGTGTGTAAAAAATGTCCCAGGATATTACCTATTATTATTATTTATTATAATTATTACCACTTCTTTGAATAAAAAACATCAACGCATCACCTGCACAGAAAATCTGCCGTCGTCTGAACTCCGCGCTGATGGAGGATACCCTAGTGTTCATGTACGAGCGCGCCCTCCGCGAGGTGCCGCTCTTCGGCAAGGTGGAGCGGTCCTTCATCAGGGTCATCACGCAGCACCTCCACGAGATGTACCTGCTCAAGGGAGACACGGTCATACAGTGCAGGGATATACAGTCATATATCTACATCATTTATCGTGGGAAGGTAAGGACTTTATACAGAGTGGTGACGACATAACGACAATCGTCAATCACAACACATTACAATTATACAATTAGGTTTACATCAAAGTCCAAAATTTCAAATTTTCTAAAAAAAATAATGCGGAAATAGTCTAAACGAAACACAACATCCTTTATAAACGTCTACCGACCTCATAGACTGACCTTTAAGTACAAGCAGGGCAACATCGCTTCGGTGTCGGTGTTTTTAGCGGTACCTTTGTTGGCGTAAAGTTGAAATAGTCAAAATAAAAAAGCAATCCCATGGCCAATACCTTTGAATATAATTTAATAATATTTTATGTGCGAACTACTAATGTGATACCCAGTACTTATGTGGTTTCAATTATTGTCATGATGTCGTCACCAACCTGTATAAGGGCGCGCGTTTTCAAATTAAATGCTACTGCGCTTTTTTAAAAAGTATAAAAATCGGGAGTGACGCGACTGTCACGCGGGTCACGCCACAGTGGCTGCACTGTGACGCTTCTACACGCCTCTAATTTTAAGGCGCCCATATACCAATCAATTTTATAAAGTAGATTAGGTTATAAAACTATTATTTTAGACACTAACCGCCAAATTTATAGAAAGTTATGATAAAGTTACACTGGCTATACACATCACTTTTGTTCCTAGAAATGCTTTTTAAACCATTGTAAATTGACTAAAATCTCTATAAATTTGGCGGTTTATCGACACTTGATACTGTAATGAAAATGTTAATTTTATAAGCAAACACTTCTATGTTCAGATCACTTACATAGAGATAGGTACTCTTAGCTTTAGAGATACCCTCAAAGTTTCAGGTTTCATTGCCTTAACCCTGATGAACCGAGAATACATATACACATACATACACATCCGTCTTACATTAGTTACCTCCCACACGTGTACCTTATTTATATTCATAGGTATTTTCCTTATATTACACATAAGTTCGCGTCCAGTCAATCTCGAGTCAAATATCACTCGAGGTGAAAGATCGTGTACTTTATACATCCCCGGGAAAGGACCGACCCACTGAGCAGAAACAACGGGAAAGGTTTTATTGGATTATTATATTTTTACGCTACTTTGTTTTATAAACATGACATCGCAGGGATTTAATAAACATGGATCACAAAATCTTGTACCAAGACCGATTCAAGACATTTTTTGTTGTAATAGCAATAACAAAAGGAATTTATTTTTACTAAGTATATTTACCGAGCTTTATTTTTACAATAATGTGTCGTGTGTTAAGCACACGTCTTGCTGGCTTGAGATCCAAGGTTCAAACCCAGCTGGGACCTCCGGATTTTTCGAAATCTATGTGCAAATTATAACTTATGATTATCGAAGGATTTGATTTTGCGAAAGACATGTGAAATCCACCAACCCGCACGGGGCCAACGTGGTGGGTGGGTAGGCCCGAGCCCAGGAGTAGAACGTTAAAAGGGCTAATATTATTATTATTCAATATGTCAACCGCTGAGAACACTTATCTAAAATAACCCTAGCCCTCAAATTTATAGAAAGTTATGATGGACTTACACTGGCATTTCAAATCACTTTTGTTCCTAGAAATGTTTTGTAAAATTATTATTAACTGGAAAAAATCTCTACAAATTCGGAGGTAGATATTTGTATTATGTTCATATTGAAATATTAAATTCAGATGATGACTTTCAGGTTGATGTCTTATCGTCGTATAATGAGATGGTAACATGCATGGGACCTGGCGGAATGTTTGGGAACTTCAGTGGTGTAAGTAATTAAGGTTTTGATCTCGTACTCAGTTGTCGACTTCACGTGGCTTGAGACGTTTGTCATATTTTGTACGGCGCGTGAAAGAATCATGGCGAGATCCATACATTGTTTTGTACAAAAAACGAGGATTTCAAATGTCTTTCCATGTTAAGAGGAGTGTACAGTACCGATATACTTACACGATTTTTTATACCTGCATAATTAGAAGTTCTAAAACGATAATAACAGTTTTAGGTCAATGCTTTAGTTTCAGTTGGGATTTCACCATTTATCCATATTCCCGGGGTTTTAAACATATTTTTAAATTCCTAAAGTTATTCTTTAGGCAACAAAAATCAACTACAGCCAGCCCGTTTCTGAAACTAAAACAATAACTTACTTTATTCTTTTCGTCTGAAGGCCATTCCAACTTCTCTTGAAATACATATTTTTACAGCAAGAAATTCGCCACGATTCTTTGAATCGCCTATAAATGCCATTATTATTTCGTTGTAACGTTACTGTTGTATTTCAGCAACCAATATCATCTTCTGAAGTGACAATATACGCAAGTCGAAGTCTAGACTTGCTGGTAATACCGTGCGTGACGTTTTTCAACCTCGTCAAGTACTACCCCAAGATACAAGAGCCCTTGAACAAGGCATTTGAGATGTCTAGGGATTACATATTGCCTATAACTATGGACGGTACTGACGATGATTCTTCAGGTAAAGTCCTGAAAAGGCATAACACTGTATGATTACTTATACTTCTCTACCTACACTCTATAGAGTTTGATAGGGCACACTCTTGTGCACTATAATATCTCCTGCACAGACGGCTAGTCGCCTTTGATTCAGGAGGACTATTAGATAAATGTAGTTTACTTCTAATAATTCAGTAGTTTATGCTGTCTTCAAAAAGTTTTAAAGAACTGAGGTGTTTTGCAACGAATTATGGTTTTCACAGAGGATTCTGAAGTCGACCTTATGTCGTTAGAATCAGGAGCTGATTCACGGAGTGGTTCTAGCAGATTTGAAATGACAGGTAAGCGTTTTTTTACAAAAGGAATTCAAAGATATTGATACCAATTAAGAGTAGGCGTGGGCGTTATTTAACGTCACCGGTTACATTAACTGGTTACGAGCTAATTCACCGAATCACTGTTTACGCGACGAACGAGTAACTGGTGATTTTTGTAACAGGTTATTTAGCTATAGCCCGAACTACATCATAGCTATTATGTCACTGGTCACCCATAGACATCTAAAAGTAACCAATAACAATGTTTGTATTTTTGTATACAAGAAGCTAGTGGTGACGAAAACCATATGGTTACAAAATAACCAGTTACAAAAATTACCTATTAAATAACCGGTGACGCCCTCGACGTAACCGGTTACCTTACGTTTCGTGAAAATAATGTAACGACACACGTCTAATGAAGACCATATTCAGTTTTTTTCCTTAAGACTCCGCTTCCCGGCCGGCAGTTAACGAGCAGCTAACGAGGCATGTTTGGAGGCTATCTCCTCTTAGACGAGTGGAGTAAAAATTTTGAAAAAAATATCACCGTATTTATTATACCCTCTTCTTTAAAAAACAAGTTTGAAAAATGTGAAAAATGCTCTTTTACTATGTGAAAAAAATTACCAAAATGTAGAAATTTTCAAATTTAAATTTCTATCTTCTTCCAAACGGCTGGGAATTTTTAAATAGTTTTTTCACCAAAAGATGGAGAAAGATAATACCTAAAAAATGTAAGCTTGATTTTGCGATGCAATCGTTTTTCACGTCACAATTCATGATTTTCCAAATATTCGCCAACAAAGTGGGCGGATCCGGTGCGAGGGGCGACGGGCGGCAGTACCGCGATGACTGTTGGACGGGGAGGTTGTGTCACTTTTCTACGCTCCAGTCGCTTCAATTATCGTGTATCTCTTTTTTATAAATAAATACGTAAAAATATTGCAGTGGTTTAGAATATTTTGTAGATAGCTAGCATTTGTTAGATTTTATATTTGTGCGCATTTATACGCCTTTGTACCTAAGTAGTTGTGATAAATAGTTGTAATTTAGAACATAAATTACAATTCTTTGTTATTATATAAAAAAAATACAATTGGATACAAATACAATTGCCTAAAATAATAAAAAAATTGAATAACATGAAAAAAAAATAAACCAAAATATAAAACTAGGATTCGATCCTACATACTGTCGCGCGTACACATTGACTCACTGAGCTATTTACATATTTCTTGAATCGGCGAAATTATGAACTATATACTTCGTCATGCATTGAAAAATTGACGCCTGCTTCGTAAAGAGGTTTGACGTAGGCTGTTCGGCTCACTGCTTGCGTGGTTGCGGGTTCGATTCCCGCCAAATGAAAATTTTAGAAACTGACTTATGCGTTATTTTTCCTGATCCCAGGATTACGGGGATCGTCTCCAGGCCATTACGGTACCCATAGTACAAGCGTTGCTTAGTTTGGGACCATTCAGTTGGCGTATTAGTTTGTCAATCCAAATAATTTATAAAATGATTAAAATGTAATAAAACATGTAATAAATAGAAAAAAACAATATTATTACAAATAAGAACAATATTATCACCAAAAAATTATTACATAGAATTGCCGAAGGTGAGGTACGAACTCATGGAATAATTGCTAATGCTTTACCACTACGCTAATGAGACATTGCGAATGTGGATGAAATTATTCACTAGCCCTATGATATACATTTTGTGCTATAGTTCTATGAGGAATAAATACATAAATTATATGCATTAAAAAATAATAATTTTGTGTAAATATTCTGATAAATTCTGCACCATTGAAAAATACCATTACTATAATAAATCCAAATATATTTAAATAACTAAATATGGTTGGATTTTAACCCGCGTCGTATGTAATTCTCTCTGTTTTATCAAGATGTCTAACTTCAAAATAAAAAAAAGTATTTTCAAAATCTGTTCACCCAGTCGCAAGTTCTGAGGTAATAAACATAAAAAAAATACAGTCGAATTGAGAAACCGACTTCAAAAAAGTTTGAAGTCGGTTAAAAATATCACATTAGAAAACATTAAAAAATGCAATATTCCACTTTGATCACCCAGGTGGTCAGAGGTTGTGTTGCAGGTTGTGTTGCAAAAGACTCAACGAGTCTTTTAGGCTTATTATTAGGGCTCGAGCCTTTTTATGAAACCTCGGAGGCTAAAGAACTAATTAGCCCCGAGCCTTCGCGGCGAAGAGGAGGCTCTCGGAAATAAAGCCTTTATTTTGAAGCGCTTTCTAAAGAGGCTTTGAGCCCTTTTTGATTTTAGCCCTTTGTGACCATTCTTGACTATACTTGAATATGCATGACTATTCTCAACAATTGTTGACCAGTATTGACCATCCTTGACTATTTGACCATTATTTACTATTTTGACCATTATTTACTATTTTTGACCATTATTGACTATTTTGACTATTGTTGACTGTTTTTGGGAATTTTTGACCAATGTTGACTATTTTTAGCCATTGTTGACTATTCTCAACTATTGTTGACTACTATTGATCATTTTTGACTATTTTGACCATTATTGACTATTGTTGACTGTTTTTGGCCATTATTGTCAATTTTTGACCAATGTTGACTATTTTTAGCCATTTTTGACCATTCTCAACTATTATTGACTACTATTGATCATTTTTGACTATTTTTGACCATTGTTGAGTGTTTTTGACCATTGTTGACTATTTTTTACCATTGTTGACTATTCTCAACTATTGTTGACTACTATTGATCATTTTTGACTATTTTGACCATTATTGACTATTTTTTACCATTATTGACTATTTTTTACCATTCTTGACTATTTTAACTATCGTTGACTGTTTTTGGCCATTTGTGACCAATGTTGACAATTTTTAGCCATTGTTGACTATTCTCAACTATTAGTGACTACTATTGATCATTTTTGACTATATTGATCATTATTGAATATTTTTGACCAATGTTGAGTGTTTTTGACTATTGTTGACTGTTTTTGGCCATTTTTGACCAATTTTGACTATTTTTAGCCATTGTTGACTATTCTCAACTATTGTTGACTACTATTGATCATTTTTGACTATTTTTACCATTGTTGAGGGTTTTTGACCATTGTTGACTATTTTTTACCATTGTTGACTATTCTCAACTATTGTTGACTACTGTTGATCATTTTGACTATTTTGACCATTATTCACTATTTTTTACCATTCTTGACTAGATAAAAATGATAAATAGTAGTCATTAATAGTTGAGAATAGTCAACAATAGCTAAAAATAGTCAACATTGGTCAAAAATGGCCAAAAACAGTCAAAATAGTCAATAATCGTCAAAATAGTCAAAAATGATCAATAGTAGTCACTAATAGTTGAGAATAGTCAACAATGGCTAAAAATAGTCAAAATTGGTCAAAAATGGCCAAAAACAGTCAACAATAGTCAAAATAGTCAAAAACACTCAACATTGGTCAAAAATATTCAATAATGATCAATATAGTCAAAAATGATCAATAGTAGTCACTAATAGTTGAGAATAGTCAACAATGGTAAAAAATAGTCAACAATGGTCAAAAACCCTCAACAATGGTCAAAAATAGTCAAAAATGATCAATAGTAGTCAACAATAGTTGAGAATAGTCAACAATGGCTAAAAATAGTCAAAATTGGTCAAAAATGGCCAAAAACAGTCAACAATAGTCAAAATAGTCAAAAACACTCAACATTGGTCAAAAATATTCAATAATGATCAATATAGTCAAAAATGATCAATAGTAGTCACTAATAGTTGAGAATAGTCAACAATGGCTAAAAATAGTCAACATTGGTCAAAAATGGCCAAAATAGTCAATAATGGTCAAAAATAGTAAATAATGGTCAAAAATAGTAAATAATGGTCAAAATAGTAAAAAATGGTCAAATAGTCAAGGATGGTCAGTACTGGTCAATTCTTGAGAATAGTCATGCATATTCAAGTATAGTCAAGAATGGTCACAAAGGGCTAAAATAAAAAGGGCTCAAAGCCTCTTTAGAAAGCGCTTCAAAATAAAGGCTTTATTTCCGAGAGCCTCCTCTTCGCCGCGAAGGCTCGGGGCTAATGAGTTCTTTAGCCTTCGAGCTTTCATAAAAAGGCTCGAGCCCTAATAATAAGCCTAAAAGACTCGAGTCTTTTGCAACACAAATTGTGATTGACTAGTAGGGACCATATTTAAATTTATTGACGTAATGTCGTCACCACTCTGTATAATATATGCTGTGGGATTCGCACTCGTATCGTATCGTAGATAGTTTTCTTTCCTGCATTATTTGCCCTATGTGATCGATTTTAGACTTTAGTTTATGAATAAATAAATAAATTATTAGATTTAATTAAAAAAAATTTAAATAAAAAGATCGTGCCTACAATAATTAGAAAATATTAAGAAAAAAAACTACAGGATTCGAACCTTCGTCATCGTCATCGTCTTTCGGAATAATATCCAAGACTTTTCTACTGAGCTATTTATGATTAGCACTTCAGGGCGAAATTATGAACTTATTTGCAGTCGTATTACGTTGTGATAATTTTCGGCTTGGCTTGCGTTGAAATAAGAATACAAGCGACGCAATAAACGCGCGCTGTCAGAGCTGGCAGGGGAGCGCGGGGTGCGCGGGGCGCAATGCGTTAGCTCCGCCCATTCAGCCAAAATTTCCAGCTCATGTCCCCACCTTAAATACCGTAACCACCCGTAACCTTGCATATTGAAGTAGTAAATTGTATCACAAGTGAGCAATATAATATTTTTACGGTGATGGCACAATTATTTCAATCCAGAATGGAGTGGCGGATTCAAAATACGTCAAGGAAGAAAAAATTGCGATCGAGTGATACATTGATCTACTTTTTATCCGCCCCCCCTCTATAAGAAAAATAATATAGCACACGCGTTTTTCATTTGTTTTCATTGCAATAGCCGGCTCGGGGCCGTTGCTCATCAAACTGATTACTGCCCGCTATGAAACTCAAGTGGAGAAAATACCCACTTTGCTCACACTTATTGAAAAACGGAACATGGAAAATTTCAATCTCTATCACGAACAGACCTCTGATAAAACTATCGTATTGCATCGCAGCCCAGTTGTCGCTGCGGAGTTCCCAGTCGAACGTGAGCCAGGCGAAGTCCTCGACCAGCGTATTGACCTACCACAGCTACACGCATGCCTCTAATCTGCTCCGGCCGGGCACACTCATGTTTCAGGTAACCTTATCCTAGGACTAATGAACTTCTATTTGGACTGCGTTATGTACAGCCATCATAAAAAGTAATTGATGAACTTAAATTCAAAATCTATACAAATAAATAAAGTTCAAGTGTCTGTTTGTAATGTGAGAATAACAACTTTTTAGTAAATGCATATGAAAGTATATACCTACTGTTCTTATAACAAAAAAGCTATTTAAATAGAAACATTAATAAATGACCGAAACTTAACTAAAATATTGCAAAAAGATTCGCGAAGTGGGTCACCCCACGCTATCGAGCTGCTGTGAGCTGTCTTATCAATGGGAATTTAAGCGTATAAACAATTTTAAAGATACTTACATTACCTACTTATAAAATTATACATACTTACATGAGCTGTCGTTGATCTAGATAAATAATTTTATATCTACCTACCTAAAGTTTTATCAATAGGACGACGATAGTAACGGGTTTCTATTCAGATAATAATATTCTCTTACGATCAGAATTGTACTATTATATTAGGTGGATTATCAGTAACAATGTATAAACAAAAAGAGCCGCATTTCCATTATTTTTCATTGAAATCAGATTAGTTTTTCTTTACTCGTAACATGGTTAATAGAGATGTCATCGACAGAGCTTCAGAGATGGTTTCATCTGCTGATGTAACTAACTTTTGTAGGTACGTAACGTTCCACACGATATGTCTGGCTTATTATTGTTGAATTTTATTTACAAAGAGAAATATCAGCTTTATATCTATTTGCTAACGACAAATAATTTAATAAGTAGCTCTTGGAGTTTTATTTGTTCGATATCTATTTTTTTCCTAGTTTAGTTAAATGCAAGGTTTAGCTACCAATATATTTTATTAACAAATTCCAAAAACCCGTCAAGTGCGTGTCGGACTCGCACATAAAGGGTACCACCGTAGAATAAAAACGTCAAATATATCAAGTTTCTTGAATGGGGACCCCCTTTATTCTTTAATTTTATTTTATTATTAGTATTTTTTGTCGTAGCGGCAACAGAAATACACATTCTGTGAAAATTTCAAGTTTCTACCTATTAGCGTTCGTCAGATACAGCCCGCTGACAGACGGACAGACAGACAGACGGACGACGTTGGGTACGGAACCCTAAAAAGGACGAGGTTCTATTACGATCTGTATATTTTTTTATATTAGTACATTACAGACCTATGGTTACTGCATATTATTATATTCCTTAGTGTCGGATTGGAACCAAAGATTCAAAGATTAAACATATCTAATTATTTCTGACCTTTTAGTGCTCTAGGGTTTTTAAAGTCGGTTTTTTGTGATTTGTAGTCCAAGTCCATACATTCCAAACACCTGGGGGGCTAATAGCGACGCTATGCAACGTTGCCAAAGCAAACCATTTTTCTGATTTTCTAAGGAATCCTAAGCAATTCCGCTAAATTCCGTCCGTTTCACGGAAATTTAGTGGATTCTGCTGGAGAGTCGGAAAAATTAATTGCTTTTGCAGAATTGCAAAATGTCCCCCTGTTAATTGCATATGAAATTTCTGTTAAGACCCCCTGTTAATTCTAAATAATGAATGTGTTAACAGAGTTTCGGCTATATAACCTGCGCTATGGTGACTGTTAATTACGTGCTGGGCCTGTACGGTCTGGTCACCCTCAACGACTGCTACCTCTTGTTCTGGATGGACTCCGCTTTCGACATCTTCTTCTACATCAAGATTTATCTTACGATGCATCAGGTGAGATTTTAAAACTTTTGAAGTTCCAGACCACAATATAAATATTTATACAGGGTGAATTTGAAATCATGGGCATTCTTTTAAACGGCGACTCTACACACGATTTTGAGTATTTTGGGAAAATAAATAAAAAAATCTATTGAAGAAAAAATATTGCTTGAGTAAGCAAATAAGCAAACCAGTTAACTGTTATACCTTACTCGGGCATATTTTTTTAATCAATTGATTTGTTGATTAATATTCCCTAAATATTCTGAATCATGTGTAGAATCGCCTTTTAAAAGGATGCCCATGATTTCAAATTCACCCTGTATGTGACCACTCTTGGTCGTGGGTGTTGTAGCACATTTAATAACTCGTCGCGATTCGTCGGGCACTTGCTCTTCTTTTATGTGCCTAAGGTGGTAAATAAGTGTACGGCCCGCCTGATGTTAAGCAGTTACCGTAGCCTATACATGCTTGCAATACCAAAGGCTTCTCTCGCACGTTGCCGATCTGAAGGGGAGTGGGACAAAGGGAGGGGAAGGGGGAGGTGTCGGGCTTCCGGCTCTCTTATCGTGCGAAACGCAGCAGCTCGGCTCGACCACCAATGACTACACACAAACATACATTCCTAATCCTACTAAAGTTAATTGAACACATTTCATTTGGAAAATTCAAACAATTTCTAGAATTTATTAATGTTTTATACTGGCAGGGTTATGTGAGCAAACACGGTGAGCTTATTATAGACGGGACCAAATGCCGCCGGAGGTACTACAAACATAAAATGTGGGTCTGGACTGATGTCATCGTTAATTTTCCTTTCGAAATCTTCGCCTATGGTTTCCCGTGAGTAGAACAAGTATTTATACCTACTATAACTATAATTAGGGGTACAATCGAGATAAATAATGCCCTGTAACAAGTTTTTTACTGTTACAAAAAGTTATAGTCTTACTCTGGTAGTCTTAAACGAAATTCCCAACGCTCCTAGGTTCAGGCCATTATTTTTTACACGACAAAGGCGGCATACAAGCGAAGTGCGGCCTACTTGATGTTTAGCGGATACCGTAGCCTATAGACGTTTGAAATACCAGAGGCTTCGCTCGCATGATGCCGGCCGTGTTATATTTTTTTAAACCTTTCTTGAGGAACCTCATACTGTAGTCTCTTGGGAAAACCTCGAGTACGGTAGTATAGTCACCATATTATAATCTCTAATACATTTCAGGCGTCCCGTAATTGCGATGCACTACCTGCGAGCCAACAAACTGTTCAGGCTGAAGTATTTGGTCGAGTTTTATCGCAGCACCGCTGCTGAGCTCACCAATAATCTTACTACATTGCAAGTAAATAGTTTAATTAGTTTGATTCTTCTCCTTTTTAGAATATTCTGTTTTTTAGTTTGCCAGATTTGGTTAACTACCGATGATTATACGTGCAGTAGGCCATACTTCAGGCTTGTCCGTAAAGACTATCACGTTAGGACAATAGTTTGCTTCCGAAGCGCGGCAGCTTTCATGTTTTTGAACAAAGTGAACCGTTTTGAATAAATGATTTCCTATAATTTTATTAGCGTATACTGGTATTATAGGTAATAAATACGCTTCTACAACAACCTTCCTAAAGATATCAGAGATTTGCCTGTCAATAAGTTTAAAACTATAGTTAAAACTACACTATCTGTCAAAAGGCTTACTACAAAATCCCGGATTGGAAGATAAATAAGCATGGGACTGATCGCTCAAATATATTTCGGTAATTACAGTGTCGCGTCAAAGTGTAGTGTGTCTTGCCTTGCTTATTACGGAGGGCAGCACACTAGAGCTTATGTTTACCAAAATACATTGTATTAAAATAAGTAAATGGCGATTTAAAAAAATGTAAAAAGACAAGCCCGCTGAGTTTCTTGCCGGATCTTCTCAGTCGAGGTCGTGTTTCCGATCCGGCGGTAGAATTTGAAGGGGAAAAATGTAAAATGAAAATTTGTAAGTGCCCCGTAGGCCTAAACAATTAAACATTTGAAATTTTGAATTGAATTTTGGTATTGTATTATTATTTTTCTCTGTCTTTAGGCGGTGATGACCATCATCGTCGTAGTTCTTCTGATCCACACGTTCTCTTGCCTTTGGCTTGTTTCTATGATCGCTACGTCCCCGATCAACGTGATACGGACCCTCAAGATACATCTCATTGACGAGTATGACTACTTTCAAAATAACTTCCAATTTATTTATTTACACTCGATAATTGACGGGCCCGTTAGCGTGGTTGGCGCGGAGGCGCCTTTCACGCTGCAGGTCGTAGGTTCAATTCCTACCCGGGACATGCATTTGTGTGCATGAACATGTCTGTATGTCCGGAGTCTGGGTGTATATGTATATTAAGTATGTATTTACAAATAAAAAGTAGTATATGTAGTAATATCAGTTATCTGGTTTCCATAGTACAAGCTCTGCTTAGTTTGGGATCAGGTAACCGTGTGTACAAAAATGTCCCAGGATATTATTATTATTATTAATTAGTCGACAAATATTTTTTTACAATATAAAAATCAATTTGATATCTATGAACCCAAAAAATGAAAAGGCCTCGGCGCCTCAATTTAAAAAAAATAAGCTAGGTTTTGATTGTACCTATGACAATAATTCCCATAGTACTTAAATAGAGCCGCTGAATATTCATCGCATGAGTATAGTGTGTATATCCCATTTACAGTAGATTTTTGTTGCTACATCCACGACCCGTATAAAAAGCACTGGAGACGTAGGTATGCGTCGTCGATGCAACACTTGCACAGTGCAAAAAGGTCCCTTTTAAGGTCTCGGTCTGAACCGAGACCAGTTTTTTTTATCTCGGCCGAGACCGAGACTGAGAAATGACATAACATACAGAAATCTAAGGGCCACCGCGGACTTGCTACTTTTAGCATCGGCGATCGGAGATTTTGATGCTGCGTCGCGTTTCTTCGAGCGCGAACGAGCGGCCCTAAAAACACTAGCAGCTATGTACCAGTCATTCGCAGTCTCGGCAAGATTTTTTCAAAATTTTCGAGAACGAAACCGAGGCATAAATTTTAGCCGAGATCGGCCGAGACCGAAACCTCAGTCGGACCCTAGTCCCTTTCCTATATTCCGCCAATGTCTTTAGAACCACATTTCTCATCGCCAATTCTTTCAGAGAAACACCACAAAACCGCTGGGACTACGTAACATCGTTTTACGTAGTGGTAGCCGAATTAACTACTACTGGGGGTGATGAGTTCGTAATAGAAGAAGTACTACCCATGATCATTTTAGCAGTTACTCTGGTGTGCGGCAAAATGCTAGCGTCGCTAGTAGTGGCCACCTCTATACAAGTTGCGTACTCCACTAAATACGCGTTGACTAGTTACGAGAAAGTTACTAGAGAACTGATTGATATGCTTAAGAATCAGGGGTTATCAAGTAAGTAATAATAGATTTATTTATGGCATAGGACTTTTGCCTTTCTAGGACCATTCTTCTTGTTATCGTATGGTATAGTGGCGAACCAGGGGGGTTACTCCGAAATACGTCGCTGACGGATCGTCCGAAGTACGGATTTGATTTACGATCAAAACAATGTCAAATCGTAGAGAAAAACGAAAGAAGAAATGTCTAATCACGACAATCCGTCAGCCGAAACGTTAGGTTCGTATTTCGGAGTAGGCCAGCTGGTGTCAGAGTTGTTCAAGCCGCCCCACTGCTGTCTAAAGTCTGATTTTTAATTAGACGAAGCCAACTGACAGCTGAAAATGTCACTGCTCTATGAATTTGAACCTTATGTGTTCTATTTATATTGAAAAGTGACATAAGCACCTGTCAGCCCACTTCGTCTAATTAAAAATCAGGCTATAAATGAAAACAACTGGGATCGACTTTTAAGGTGCCCTCCGTAGCACGGAGACGCTCAGTTCAAATGTCACTAAATGGTTACCCATCTCTTGACTGACCTTGCCGAGCATAGCTTAACCTCCGATCGTTTACCGATCAGTGATTGCAGCTAGCTACGAGCGCCTAGGACCATTGACAGTAAGGCTCGTCGCAGACGGGCCACCGACCAAAGCCACCAGTGGCCAGCGACAAGCAGTTCACACGTGTTTCATGCATTTTGTAGAAACTCGCCGGTGGCGGCTACTCGCTAAGCAGTGTTCGCGACTGTGAACTAAAGAGCTTATTACACTTGGCTAAATTTAGAAGCCTAAATTCGGAAGCTTCTAAATATTTAAACCATTCTAGCTTCTGAATAGCTTGCTGAATGCGATTACACTTGCCTGAATTCAGTAACGACTAAATTAAGTAGCCTAAATTTAGTTAAGTGTCATAACCCCTTAAGTCTTAGCTCGTGTTGACGGAGAAATCATCGTCTATGCGATAACTGTTGATTGCAATTCTTCTGGTAGTAGTGCCAAGCTATAGCCAATTGACTGCAGCTCATATAATATGGGCTGGCTCGACTCGGACAGAACCACCCTCTCACAGAAGATCGGCGTAAAGTATCTATAACAGCTGCGTTTCGTACGATGAGTGAGAGAGCCGGAAGTCCAACACCCCCCCCCCCTCCGTCCCCCTCCCCTTCATGTCGGCAAATTGCGAGCAATGCCTTTGGTATTGCAAACATAGGCTACGGTAACTGCTTAACATCAGGCGGGCCGTACGCTTGTTTGCCACCTCAGAACTATAAAAAAACTGATCCTAAAGCGAACTTATTTACGCTTCTGGCCTAATGTTTCCAAATAAATTCGTGAAGGTAACGTCAGCCTCTAAATAAAGTTAACACTGATTAATTGAGTATTCAGGGAACGGTTCCGATCGCTCCTGATTTTCCTCATTCAGGCCAAGTCTTTAGTAGATAATTTGTCAAACGATTAATTGTTATAGATTACCAACTGAAGAAGTTTTGGAAGTATATTCAACAACTTTGGGTCACAGAGCGTGGAAGACAAGTAAGTGTTCATATCCGGTCATCATTCAACTTGCATCCAAGCATATCTCTCATTGCCTTGGGTAACAGTTACTTCAACAGTTTACTGGTCGCAAAGCAAAACTGTAGCCTATTGGCAATTATATAGCTGGCTCGACTGGGATACCACCCTCTCACAGAAAATCGACGTTAAGTAGCTATTGTAATGTAACGTCACGACTTTTATCCCCGTTCGGGGGTAGACAGTGGCCATACACCACCACATTGTGGAGGTATTAACCAACTCAAAGCCCACGTTTCACTAGATAGTCAGAACCCAACGTGAGCTATTCCAGCTGCATTTCGTACGAGAGCCTGAAGTCGAACCCCCCTCCCCTTCCCCTCCTTCTGTCCCGTTCTCGGAGCTACACCCTTCCTAAAAAGTTCTACATCATGTCATGATTCTTAAAATAAAAGGTGACCTCAAACTTTTTATGATGGGGTACGTACCTTGACCTCATTACAGCTTCCAGTTCTTCTATCCCAAACGCCGTACGTGCGCCGCTGCGATCTGATGTCGGCTATGTTCAGCCATCATGTGAGGAACTGCTACATATTCGCGGAAACCGGTGAATCGTTTATTCGGCAGCTGACTGTCTCGTTGGACTACACTATTTTCTTTCCTGGTAAGTAGCGGGGTCCAGAAGGCTCGCATGCCTCGTGAGGCTGCTTGGTCACATGCTCGAATGAGCCAAAGGGCGAGAACAATTTGATTTGTCCATGGGCGAGCCAACCTACACTAGATAGAGAAGGGTATAGCCGAGCAATCAGTTACATTATTGTTTTATCTCATGACTAGGCCAAACTAGGCGAGGCAAATGACAGCGCTCGAGTTAGGCAGGATAATCTTTGGCTCGGGCGCGTTCTGTAAGCGAGGCAAAGCTGCCTCGTGCGGCATGAGAGACATTTGGAAGAGGCTAATGAGCGGTGTGCCCAAGCAATCAGTTTTGACGCCTGATCACGAAGATACCATATCTGATTGCCTGGGCGCGGCTACTCGGGACTTCTAAACACGTCCATTTAGATAAAAAATAATTTATTTTGTCTTATCTTATATGAGCTTTGTGGTAGAAGATTTCTGGCATAACGAAGTCATCATCGAAATCATAAATTTCTCGACTGATCACGTATACCTTGTAGGTACCATACCATATACCTTGTAGGTAACACAAGACATTGTTAAATGAACGACAAAATTTAATGTAAGGATAATTATTGGAATCCGCTCGCATTGCTACCAATCTACGTTTAAACTCATTTCATTTATGTGAGCGCAGAATCTGCGATGAATTTTGTGATTCCACTCACTCGTCGTTTCTCACTGTGTTTCTCACCCATTTTCTCACTTCAGTGAACTGCAAATCCTGCTTTACCACGCCCTGATATGTTTGTTTATATCTATGGCAAAATATTTGCATGACGTATTATTAGTTCATTGGGTGACCAAAAAGACGGGAGTTAGTCTCTCCCGCGGTTTAAGCTACAATTAGATCATACGGCCCATATAATCGACAGTTTAACCATAGTATAAGGAGTGGGAAGTAGGTTGTCTTCATACAAACGCGCCGCGCGCGGCTTGTATAAGTGTGCGCCATAGTGTCTATGCGACGCCGCGCGCACACTCAAACAAAATCGAATTGTTGCGCATGCTTAAACGGGTCGAGATTTTGTGCGGGCCGCGCGCGGTGCGTTGTATGAAGATGGCCTACTTCCCACTCCGTCTACTATGGTTTAACCTCTCCACGATTGATTAATTAATTAGCATTGATGTAACGGGGACGGGCCGTTTCAAAGATTTACATGGTTGGTCGTTTTTATCTCCAGGCAATTACATAGTGGTGGCGGGTGACAGTGAGGCCCGTATGTACTGGGTCGCGTTGGGCTCCGTCTCAGTAGTGTCGGTGCGGCCCGACCTCACGGAGATCACTCACGAGTTGCTCGGCCCTGGAGACGTGTTCGGTATACTTCAGGGCATGAACCGGGGCATCGCGCATTGCTTCTCTTATAGAGCAGAGACTAAGGTGATTTCCCAGCATCGATATCAAAGAATTTGGAATAATATCGAGATCCAGATACGTGCTAGAGCAGACACCGCGCATCACTACGATGTCCTATTTTATTGCGGCACTGTGGCCGCACTTCACTCAGTTCTTCTAAAAGTACTTAATTAACTGTAATTTGACGTCCCTTATTGTCGACAATAAGGTACGTCATACTACAAAAAGTCATTGTAAGGTTAAAATAATACTGCTATAAGAGGAGGTGGTAGGGCCCCTGGATTTTAAGGGTTCTTTAGGAGAATGAATTTTAAATGTTACATTCAATTTGTTGACAGGTGAGTATCCTGACTCTGAGCTTGGATTCTTGGGTCAACATCCTGCCGTTTTTCCCGGAAGCAAGGAAAATGATGATCGAGAGATCTGAAGTATTGTTTACACAGATTTAGTATTTTTACAATATGTACTATAGATTTTTTAATGTAGATTTAGTTATAGAATAAATCCCTTCATAAATGTGTAAATTGTGTTTTAAAATGTAATAGAGTGGTAGGTACATTTACTCACTTGAAGAAGATTCATAATTGATTGAATTTTATTGATTGTTGTTTATAGTTGTTTTTTTTAGTTTTATGTGTTTACTTATAGCCAATACGTCGTTAGGAGAACCCGATATTATATTCCTTTACTGAAATAAAATTATTCAAATCCTATATTCGAAGTAATCTGATTAATAGTAGGATCAATTCCGAAGTCAATCCTCTCGAGAAAGGCTTAATAATTCTCATATAAATCCAGCGTATTACCAAGTAACGTGTATGAATTATTGGCTACTCACACACAAATGTGGAGAACGCTTGAATCACACTCGCGTCAAAAGCACTTCATTCTAGATTGGGGGCCACTATAAGCCGCTTATGACAGTTTCGATATTCGTGCTCTCGGAATGATGAGAGGGCAATCAAATCGAATGGTACAGGCGACGACTAAACTGATATGATTCATCAATGACTACTTCACCAAGCCAACTAGACACTCGGGTGAATGCGGCTTAACCGCCGACAGGTGCCTAGTTGGCTTAGTGATGTAGTATTTATACTTTTTTTAGGCAAGTACCCATTGATATAAGATTCATATGTCATCAATACTACTCCGCCAAGCCAACTAGGCACCTGGCAGCGGGGAGGCCGCATTCACCCGAGTCTGAGTCTGTCAAAGTTTGTTTGACCGCTTGGCGCAGTGGTTTAAACGTGGGCCGCTCGGCGCACTGCATTTCGATTCCCGCCAGAGGCAAATTTCGAAAAGAGTCTTCGTAATTTTGCCCTGGTCTGGGTGCAACTGGGATAGCCCCCAGTCCATTGTATTTTCTTTTTCTATGCAAAATTCACTTTCAAGTACTAAACTATAACGGCTTATCAACGCTATATACGGAATGTTATTTCACGAAGTCCATTGTATCGTCGTCGTGTGACGTAACATGATATTAATATCATCCGCCCTCACGGCGTAATCACGGGGAGACAAGACAAAGGCGGGACGCAGGAGGCTGCAAATACTGGGTCCTCTGTAGCTCCGTGATTCAATGTGTCTATAGAGTGCAGTTTGCGTTCAATTGGTTAGTACGGTGAGTATAGTCTGAGAGAGACCTATTTGGGAAGCTTACTGCTGAAAATCATTCAGTAGTATTTCTACCTTTTTTAAAGGATGTTTCAAACATCGATAAAGAAAAGACTAAAGATGAGTAACTTCATATCATACTTTAACTATTATTCAAATGCGACTATGGTAGTGTGTGTATCGCATTGTGTATGAACGTTCGCCATCAAGAGGTCCCTAGCGACCTTGTGCCATCCTACTCCCGCGCGCAGTTACCCCGTCTCGCTTGCCTGTACAAACCACACCACAGCTGCAGGGTACATAGGCGAGAGGTTTTTGACAGCTTGTATGACACGATTTGGACTAACTTGCTGAATCTAAAACTTTTCTATATCGATGGTTTCAAAAGTGCTAAAATATTAGTGGGGGTTTAGATAAGTATTGGGAATTAAATAGAATAGAATTCAGAATAGAAATAGAATGAATGTTCCCCGGGACTTGTAGAGGGTCAACCTTGGCGTCATCGTTTTACACCATTTTCGATCTTGGTTTACAGGAGTAACAGTCGGTGGGAGTGTGTGGCGGATCAGGGCATCGAGTCTTAACAACTGTCCATTGCGAAACCTTCGTGAATTCTTCATTGTATAGGTATCGAAAATTCTTGGTGTTCGAGATGTTTTCCGGCATCTATTCCCGGCAATTTTTAAGAGACTCCAGGCTCTGTTCTCAAAAAAAATATAGGCTACCTGCTCTCTCGTTCTGAAATCTAAGTTAAAATCTTGTAATTACGAACTTTCATTTTTGATTTTCTCTGTAAGTATTAAGTAATTGAATGTACGTACCACAGAGTCATAATATTATGTTAAATAAACGTTTAGGGCGCGGCGTTAAGATAGAGCCGCTTCTACTGAATAATATAACTCGAGTGTCGGCGTCTCGTGTTTGCTTCCCACAAATATAGTTCATAATTAAGTTTAGCACTTTACCAGTCGAACTTAACTTTATACTACAAGAGCTTTTCATAAAAATAGGTTGACTCTATTATGACTCTACTTGCCCAATTTTATCAAACTACAATAGCGGCATTTTACGATGGCCGGTTTGACATGTGGGGAGGGGGAAGAAAATGAACCTTATTATAACGGAATAAGACTGGCCGTTTTAAAAAATAAGAATGTCAAAAAATTAATGCGAAAATGAATTTTATTCCGTTATAATAAGGTTCATCCTTTCCCCTCCCACATGTCAAACCTGCCATCATAACGTGCCGCAGGTATAAACGATGACCGCTTGGCGCAATGGCTCGAGTGTATGCCGCTCGGCTCACTTCATCGGGTGGTTCGATTCCTGCCAGGGGCAAATTTCGGAAACGGCATTTTCGTAATTTGCTTCTGGGTGTCACTGGGATCGCCCCCAGTCTATTGTATGATTACAATAGTACGAGATTTGCATTTATTATTATTGATTTATAAATCTAACAAATTTTTGATAGACGTGAAATCCGCCAACCCGCACTGGGCCAGCGTGGTGGAATATGGCGCGAATCCCCCTCACATCAAGGGGAGGCCCGTGCTCAGGAGTGGGATGTTAAAAAGGCTAATATTATTATTATTTGTATTCCCAAATAACAATATTGCCATAGCATAAAATTAAGAGGAGGGTTCGAAATTTGGTTGATTTTCTATTCTACTGTTTCTTTAAGTAAGTATGTGGACTAGGAATCTTATATTTAGATGTATGATTTTTGACTATATTATCTTGAGTATCTTTAAATCCAAATCACGATTTGATGAAATTTTCTCGATAAAAAAATTTTATGAAATGAGCTCTAATTATTTACAATTTTCCTTGCTACCACGATGTTTTTACGATTTAGATCACGAAATTATTTCTAAAACATAGCAAATAATGATATCTAAACTACCCTTCAACCATATTTTAATTCATGAAGTAGTTTTTTTTTAATTCAAGAAAATGTGGTTTGGCGCTTACGTTGTTTATTTCCGAGCGCGCGCACAATATCGCCATCTCACATTTTAAGTACTTGAACTAACCATGTCTCTCTCTAACTTTGTATTGTCAGTGTCCGCTCGGACTTGTTCGACGTCGGACCTGTGAAGGATTTTTTAAAAAATATTACGAAAAAATATTACGGTCGTGCCACATTACAGGTACAGTACAGTATTTACAGTCCGCCGACGCCTATGATAAATAAATAAATATCCTTGGAAATTCTTTTACACATGACTACCTGATCCCAAACTAAGCAGAGCTTGTACTATGGAAACCAGATAACTGATATTACTACATATACTACTTTTTGTTTGTAAATACAAACTAAATATACACTTAATTACACCTAGACTCGGGACATGCGGACATGTTCATGCACACAAATGCATGTCCTGGGCAGGAATCGAACCTACGACCTGCACTGCAGCGTGATTTTCGTTTGCTTTTCCTTGTCTTGTGTAATTTATTTTCATCTCCTGTCATTTTGTGTCATCTCTTGTCATTTTGTGTCATCTCTTGTCATTTCATAGTTATTCGTGTCATTTCTGTAAAAACTCCCTATTTCGCTTACTGTTATATACTTGCAGCATGGTCTTGGGCCGACAGTGGGAATACATTGCTTGTCAAAACAATGGAGTCGCTTTATTGCGTTTGTTGTAGGTATGGATGGGCAAGTAATAAATATATCATACATCAATAAATTATCGTAAAAAATAACATTACAGATATGGATAGGAAAATGTTTGTCCGTCCTATTCAATCTATTATATTATAAACGAAAGTAACTCTGTCTGTTACCTTTTCACGGCTAAACCGCTGAACCAATGTTGATGAATTTTGGTATGGAGATAGACTGGGTCTTGGCGGAGAACATAGGCTACTTTTTAGGGTTCCAAAGGGTGCTAACGGGACCCTATTACTAGGCCTACGCTGTCCGTCTGTCTGTCTGTCCGTCTGTCAGCGCGGGCTGTATCTCACGAACCGTAACAGGTAGAGAGTTGAAATTTTCACTGAATGTGTATTTATGTTGCCGGTGCAGAACAAATACTAAAAATATAATAACATTTAAAAATAAATATCAAGTCTCAAACTTGATATTTTTGATGTGTTTATTCTACGGTGGTACGGAACCCTTTATGTGCGAGTCCGACGCCTTCAGATCTTATGAATGTTTTCTTGAAATAAATATAGTGTATTTTAAGTAATTAACTGGCCAACCCTCAGGTCCTACCTACCATGTTAGGATCTTTTTCGTTCTAGCGGGTGTAAACCGTGATTTAACGAGTTAATGTGATAATTTTTGTATTTAAATTATTCAATTCAATGTATTTGTTTCAGACATAGTCCAATATTGATTATTAAAATTATTATAATTTCACAATAAATATAAAACAATAAATAAAAGTAAAATTAAATTTAAAAAAATAAAAACATATTTTTTATTTTTCATGTTTTATCATTAAAATACAATATAATATAACATAAATTAAAATAAAATACAATAAAATAAAAACCTACCCCTAATTAAACAAATACCGTCCGCGTGGGATACTGGCTGCATGTCCTCCCTGTATTCAAGCTGTTCCTGTTGTCAAGCGAATTTTTTGAGCAAGGAAAGAGCCAGCCCTCTTGTCACCTGTGGCGGTAACCAGTCTAAGGGTGATTTTGATAGATAAAAAAATAAAGATAAAAAGATAAACAATAAATAAATGCATGGTTAAATCAATAAAATTAATAAAAACTGAAAATTAAATTAAAAAATAAATTAAATATGGTAAAAATAAATATTATGACACCGCTGATGACTTCATGACCGGCATCGAAGTTAAGTACCAAAGTATTCCTTTGCCTACGAAACATGAAAAAGATACTCATATCCGGCAGTCAGTCACTGACACAGAGTATGTACATTTTTACCCGACTACGGTGGGCGGAGGGTTATGATTTTGACCGATATGTATGTATGTTCATCTGCTCCCGTATAACGTCCAAACTATTTTTATCATAATAATTTGACTAATGAGATATCGTTGGACGCGTCTGGATCGTCCGCTGGTTATAGGCTATTATACGATCGAAATATTGTTATACGTATCTATCAGCATATTGTAGGTATCGTTTGTCTTCTTTTGACTTACTTTGTCTTCAGCAATAAAAACAACATAGAAATTAAATTATTTTTTTCAAATACACTCGACATAAAAATCCCATATAAGTAAAACGAAAAAAATATATTTGAATATTTTCATCCATTTCATCTATTTTAAAAGGTGCACTGGGACATATTATTTTAATTGTACGAATTAAACAATATTGTTCCTTCAAAAAATAACTATACTATAGTCTACTCCATAGCTGTTCTGTCCTAGCTAAGCGAGAGGGATATATCCTTCGGCAGCTCACGCGACGCTAGCCACACCCCGAAACTAAAATTCATTTTTTTCTTGTATCGTCTTAATGAAATATGTTAATCACAAAACAATAATCGTTGAACTTTCACTGTTGTTTCTAAATTCTTGGAGCTTTGAAACCCCATCTGTACTCGATTAGTTCTGAATTATGTTTTTCAGTTCCAAGTTTGGAAGCGAAAGGAAATAAATACTGTGCGCTTTTAGCTTTTGACATAATGATATCGGAACACAAAGTCGATAAATCGATAAAATTGCCTATTAAGAACTGGGATTTGAACTTTTAATTGGGGTTGCCTGAAATGTAACCCAGATGCGGAAATTTGTAATATTGATTGCTGTTTCTATACCAGCATCATGCGATCTACATTTCAATTGGCAGTAGCAAAAACGTTGCATAATACCGTCCAAATAATGTTATGTCAGCTTATTTATGTAGCTATAAGGTAAATCTCAGCAAAATTACGTGACCAATACCCATAAAATCTGACTTTAAACAGTATAATAAGTAACTTGTTTTCTTATGGCTTCATCATCCCTCGTTTTTGTAGTGTCCCAAATGGGACAAAGTTAATAGTATTTTTCATATTTTTCTTAGTAAGTATGTAACAGTAGCAAGTTTAGAGGATGCAACACACTTAGATCTTAACAATAGCTTAGATTTTTTTTAATCGTTTTTATTTTTATTATCCCACTGCTGAGAAAAGACCTCCCCTTCTCATCTCCGTAACTGACGGTCTGTGGCTATTTGATACCTTCTGACCGCAAAGGTGTCCAAATAGTCTCTCCACCTACGCCTCAATAAGATACTTACATACTTTGCGAATACTTATATGAACTTATATTATCTACATACTCACTTTCAGTCTCTTATAAGTAGGAATTTATGTCGATCGGACCGCCCATACCGCGTGCGGGCGCAATGAAAAATCAGATTTTCATATATTGAGGTGGGTGCCCAAATGGAGGCAATATCGAAGTGCTGATTTGTCGCTCCGCTGAATATTGGTCTGGCGTTGATTCAAATCGCTGGGAATGTCGAGCGGAGGTAAATCGGGCACGTTTAATTCACGGAACGAAATAAATAGCTCCACGTTTGGTGTAGCTACTAACGTTTTGTTGGTTCGAAAGGATTGCTTTAATTGCTATGATGGGTATGGTATTGCTTGCTTCTATTAAGTACTGTCCCTTGGAAAATGCTTCGTATTGAACCCATTGACGGAGTAGCCCGAATAAATTTGTGAGTAGGTCATAGTGACTCTATCTCTAAGTATTTTTAGGCATTTATTTAATAAATAAGAAGTAACTAATAATGCAACTAAAACTGCAGGAAACGACATTATAGATATATCATTTAAGTAAGTAAGTACCTAAATTTATTATTGTTAGCATTAAAAAACTTATAAGTAACTATAAAATAAATTGTTATTATTATTAATTTCTAGGAAATTAATGGATTAATAGCATCAACTAAGAGTAAAATGCACAAGCAATATTTAAATAGCTCTTTATTGTGAACTGGTAAAACGAAAAGTGTCACATAGAAGTCAATCAAGTTAATTTGTTTTTTTTTAGAATAGGCCTGCCGTAAAATTCAATATTTGATTAAAACCTCAACACTCCCACTAATTTTACATCAACCTCTTAAGCTACTTATACAAACATAACTCAAACCAAACATCATAATGAGAAAGAATATAAAAAAAACAACCCGATGTAAAACTCAAATAAATTCTATAAACACTCCACTAAATTTACATCAAGTTATTAACAGAAACTCTCCCACTATCATTAAGTTACTTCATGAAAAGAAACACACTTACTAACTTTCAAGTCAACAACTTAACAAAAAGTCATTAATAAACACACTGTTAAATCATTAAATAACTTAATGAAATTAAAACAATCTTTCTCTAAGCAGCTTAACTAAGTACATACATGACTTCTATTAAAACAAAACTTCTTTGAAGGTAGAGATTTGGTCAGAAAATCAGCTAACTGATGTGAACTTGCAACATAATTGACCTTTAAGAATCCTTGCTCTACCTTTTCACGAATAAATTTATACTTTATATCAATATGCTTAGATCTTTGATGATAAACAGGATTATTTATAAGTTTTATAGCAGCTTGATTATCAACAAATAAAGTTATATCACCTTGTGATTCTCCTAATTCAAACAAAAACTGTTTTAGCCACAAAAGTTCCTTAGTTGAATCACAAGCAGCCATAAACTCCGCTTCCATTGTCGATAAAGCAACAGTTTGTTGTTTGCGAATTTTCCATGTAATAGGACCATTATTAAACATAAAAATATACCCTGTAGTCGACTTTCTGGAGTCTATATCACTGGCATAATCTGAGTCTGAATATCCCACTAACTGAGCATTACCTTTATATTCAATACCCACATTTTTGGTTGCAATTAAATATCTAATAATGCGCTTTACTGCCCTAACATGATCAGAACTAGGATTATTAGTATACCTGCAAACTAAACCCACTGCAAATGCTATGTCTGGACGAGAAGCAGATGCTAAAAATAACAAAGACCCAACTGCTTCCCTATAAGGAAAATTTACAATAGATTCATTATCATTGTTTGTTAACGTCACATTATTATCTACAGGTGTAGAGCATGCATTTGCATCTGACATATTAAACTTTACAATTAATTGTTCTATATAATTCTTCTGGGTAATGCAAATTGATTCTTCAGTTTTATTAATTTCCAAACCAACAAAACAATTAAGATCTAAAATCTTTAAACAAAAACTTCTTTTAAGTGCATTAACCACTGCATTCAAAGTTTCAACGTTAGATGCAAATATTAAACCATCATCGACATAAATTAATTAATAAAACCTTTTCATTATTCAAATGACTAATAAAAACACAATGATCCGATTCTGACTGAATAAAACCAAATGACTTAAGAAAATTAGTAAACTTTAAGTTCCAACACCGAGGAGCTTGTTTTAGGCCATACAGAGACTTATTAAGTTTACATACTTTATCATTTCCAGCAATAACTCCCTTTGGAATTTCCATAACAATTTCTTCTTCAAGTTCTCCATACAAAAAGGCTGTCTTCACATCAAATTGTAATATTTTAAAATTATGTCTTGCTGCGATACTGAGTAGTATTCTAATTGAATCATATCTTGTCGTAGGAGCAAATGTCTCTGTATAGTCAACATTTTTAACTTGCGTAAACCCTCGAGCACATAACCTTGCCTTATATCTTTCAACCTCACCATCTTTGTTTTTCTTTATCTTAAATACCCATTTCGAAGTCAATGGTTTTCGACTTGTTCTATTAACAATAGTCCATGTCTTATTTTCCTCATGAGCATTCAGCTCTTCTTCAATGGCTATTTTCCATTTACTAGACTCTTGACTACTTATTGCTTCTTCATAAGTACTTGGTTCAAAATATTCAGTCAAATTGAAATCATATCTCCTGTTTGTTCTGGGTCTCAAATCCATATTCAGGACATTAGAGGTGTCACTGATTTCTCCTGATGGTTCAAAATCATCATCATCACCATCATTACAACTTCGTAAGCTGTCATCACTTACTGTATCAACTGTGTCTTCTGCCTGTGATTGAGATGAGACTGGAGTAGATGTTACTTGTTGCGGTTGTACTGAAACTTCATCTGGTTTTGACTCTTCAATTTCAATAATAGCAGAATCATTAGTGACTGGACTGTAATTCAATTCATCAAAGATTACATCTCGTGAAATTCTAATCTTCTTCGTATTCAAATCATACATTCTATAATTATTATTATCATAGCCAACTAAAATAATTTTACTGCTTTTCTTATCAAGTTTAGTTCTACATGCATCAGGAACATGTACATATCCACAAGAACCAAATACCCTTAAGTGTTGTATATATGGTTTTTCACCACACCAGATTTCATAAGGCGTCTTGTTTGGAGCTTGACTAGAGGTTGTCCTGTTAAGTAGATAAACTGCACATGCTACAGCTTCTGCCCATAAATTTAATGGCAATCTACGACCATAAATCATTGTACGTGCACTTTCAACAATAGTGCGTAATTCTCTCTCTGCACGTCCATTCTGTTGAGGCGTGTATGGAGCAGTACATTCATGTGCAATCCCATTCCGGTTCAAATAACCTCTTACATCATTATTGACATATTCTTTGCCATTGTCAGTATGTAAAATACGTACACTGTGACCGAAATTATTATTTACAATAGCATTATAAGTTTTAAAATTTTCAAAAACTTCACTTTTGTGACGCATAAAGTAAACATTTATAAAACTCGAAGCTGCATCTTTAAAAATGACAAAAAACTTCATACCTTGAACCGAAGACTCACTCATTGGTCCACACACGTCGCTGTATACCAGATCTCCAGGGCTCAACACGCCCCGCATCGAGGTATGAAATGGAATACGGCTTTGTTTTCCATACATGCAGGCTTCACACACAAATTCTTCAATGTCACAGTCTTTACACTGTATTAGTCCATTTTTCACCATGTTTTTAACTTCTTTTACATTTAAATGTCCAAGTCTTTCGTGCCACATTTTTAAATTATTCTGAGGTACTTGTACTACATTGCAACTAATATTAGTAACAGTTTTGAAATTCATCTCATAAAGATTATTACTCTTCTGCGATGCACTTAAAACCACTTCGTTGTCTTTGTATATAAGAGCGGTTATATTCTTCTTAACGATTGTGTATCCTAACCGCATTACAGTTCCTTCTGAGAACAAATTTTGACGCAGATCAGGTACATAAATAACTTCTTTGAGAATATTCTCCTATTAATTTCTAGGAAATTAATGGATTAATAGCATCAACTAAGAGTAAAATGCACAAGCAATATTTAAATAGCTCTTTATTGTGAACTGGTAAAACGAAAAGTGTCACATAGAAGTCAATCAAGTTAATTTGTTTTTTTTAGAATAGGCCTGCCGTAAAATTCAATATTTGATTAAAACCTCAACAATTATTATTATTATTATATCGATTTAGCGCGCCACACTCGCCAAATCCAATAATTATTCTACTTTAAAAATAAAAGACAGTAGGTCTATGATCTATGTTTAAAACATATAGGTACCCATAGTGTAAATAAGTAACTTAAATACCTCTTTAATTAATGTCGTACTTATGAAGATGTTATGAAGGATGGTAGGTAGGATTTAGGTACCGAAATGAAATGTATACCTATCCGACACAAATGGAGGGCTAATCCTAGGGGTTCTAGGGATAATCGTTGGATAAACAGTTGGTCTTTCGTAGAACCTGGCATGTTTCCACGAAAGCCCGTGACATTTATCTATACATCTTATAAAGCCCCCTAAATGCTACTGCCGTAATAATTCTATTGAATAAATAAATATCGCCAGACTACCTAACATATCAACTGTATAGTCCCGAACTAAGCAACGCTTGTACTATGGCTACCATACAATGGACTGGAGGCGACCCAGTGACACACAGACCATGGCAAATGAAGAAAAGGCCGTTTCCAAAATTTGCCTCTAGCGGGAATTGAAACCGCAACCACCTACCCGAACCACTGCGGCAAACGGTTGTCGGTATATCTTTATCATGCAAAGATTTTTACATTTTGTCATGTTTATCATTATTTTTTGCGTCATTTGCAACAGCAGATGACATTGAGGCATGTGGAAGATTAATCTGGGAGCGGTTGGGGACAGCCGGGCATCGGGTAGGGTTACTAGCCTTCCAGATTTGCCCGGACTTTGTGCGGCTTTTTAATTTGTCCGGATTTTTTACCAATTTATTTTCCAGGAGAGGCATCTGGAAGAATTTTGAACAGGTGCGTTTACATGAGCCGAGCGGCGCGCCTGAACAATCTGTTGACGTCTGACCACGTAGATATAACTGCATATCTGATCGCTCGGGCGGGGCTACTTACTCGGGCTTGTAGACATAGCTATGAATTTTGAATATTCGTGTCTAATAAACGTTCGCCGCGTGTGGGATTTATTATTTCATTTTGTGACCAAAATGTCCGGACTTTTTTTTTATATGTCCAGCTATTTGTCGGGACTGTTATTTCGAACTGGTAACCCTAGCCTCGGGAGGAGACCCGGTGAGTGGGAACCCCCCACTGCGGGGGTGTAGATGGCCGCGTTATTTAGTTGAGTATTATATCAAGCTCGGCGACGCCGTTCACCGCTCAAATTAAATCAACGTTCATTCAAGTGGCTGGGAGGAGTCGTTAGTCATTACATTTGTCAGCCGGAGAAATTGCGTTGCACATTTTTCCTTTTAAAATTTTTGATATTTAATTTACGTCGGTATTTTTGCCAGTATCATAATTTAAACTAGGTCTGAATGTACTTTCAAAGGGCCATCCAAAAGGCCATTCACGTGGTAACAAAAATGTCGGTGTACACAAGAACCGTATGAGTGAGCACAACCTACAATTTTTGTACTCCCACGAACTAAGTTCCATCGAAAAATTCTTAAGGAACGACTATCGAAACTTGAATCTGTAAGGTTTCAATTCAATCATGGCGCGAGTTCCATGGCTATATTTACGTCGTACCGTCTCCAAGAAAATATATTAGGAATCAAATTAGAGGAAGATTGAAATAACCTGGCCAAATTATGGGAATATGCCTCGGGCATCAGTGTTTACAACTTCGAGAATTTTGCTTGCGTTCGAAAAATACGCCACTGTAATTCGCTTTGAGTGAAACTGTCTACGCAGAGTGAATCCACTTTATTCTTTTAAATCCGTGGATAATATAGATAGAGTATGATGGAAACCATTTTTGACGTACAGTCAACATCAAAAATAACTTACGTACTAACTTATTTAAATTATTTTTGGAGGCTGATTGTAACTCCAAGGGTAGTACTTTTCCTAACCACCACGCTTGAAATGAAAATAACTTTCCGTAATACCCCATTGCAAAGCGTGTTCTGTTCTGAGTACCAAAAGTATAAAGACAACATAAGACGGCGGTAGCACACATGTAAAAACTCAACCCATTGTTTAAAGCCTGCGAAATCATGATGCTCTCTGAATGATATACAACGTAGAAACTAAAATGTTAAAGATACCATCGATGCAGTTAGAAATAAGTTCAATTTGATTCAAACACGCACTGTTCTCCGAACGTGCTCACGTTCGCATTGATAGATAGTTTAAACTCACTGCGCATGTAAACCTAACATAAACGTTTATTACAAAAGAAGTCTAGGTACTATACAAAGCTTTCATGATGTTACTGGATTCGACTAATTAAGAACTGTCTGTGGAATAACAGTCGAGTTATACAGAGTGGCTTCAGAGTAGCTTCAGTGCGACTCGGGGCCGATGTCCACTTCACTACGAAGAAGTTTGACTAGTAGGGTTACCAGGGTTTCATAAAATCAGAGAGAAATTATTCTCTTCCGTTTCGTCTGATTGGTCACGAGTGGTTGTAAGCGCCTGTTGGTAACGAGGTCAGGCTTCTATTCCTATACTCGTCAATAAGTTACTCAGGTTAACTTCAAAGCGATTTTGAGCAAGATTAGACAAAATTATTGTTTTTATGTTACAGAGGTAAAGATTTTAATAAAAACTCTTAACTGTGTTTTGCACGATGATCCCCGGCCCCATCGATCTCTTCTTGGCCAGGCCAAGGTTTTTAGTAGGGCAGTTCCAAACAAACCAACAGAAATGGTCACCATATTCTCACCAAAGTTTAAACAACCGTCGCAGTCGCAGTAATAGCAGTACAGTTTCAGTTACTCATAATCAGTTCTGAACAGTCATAATCCCAAAAGAACACAGCACTGAGAGTACTATATTTAAGGTAGCGTTACATTAACGTTAGCATTTCTGTTATTTCATATATTGGCTGTGCCCGCGTGTATTTTATTACGTCAGTCAATACTGCCTAGATTGCGAGACAATAAACGACTTACGGTCGCTCAAGAATTAGATCCATTAATGCAAGTAAACATTTTCATATTTGATACGGTACTGCTTGCGTGCCAAGTGGCCCTGACGGTGTTCATGTGAGCGTTTATGAAAATTTTGTCTGCAGTCGTTCCGGGTCCATATATTATTCAACAGTTCGCACTTTGCGCGCCTCTCCACGGCGCGGCGGGAAGGTGCCGCATCCAATTTATTAAGTCACTCTACATATTTCGTAGCTTCCTTCTTGCAAGAGTTCGCAAGTATCACGTGTATCGCAATCCATATCACAGCCCTAAGTCGCTTAGCCATTGTACTGCCATTGCCATTGAGCTGCTATAGTGATCGACACTCTTGATTGGTCGGTGGATTCTAACCGACTAATCAGGATTCTAACTGACCAATGACCAGGGTAAGTCAGTATAGCAGCTCAATGACAATAGCTAAACGACTTAGGGCCCAGTAGTAACGGTATCGCGAGAAAAATGTATTGATGCTCTGCAGGGCTATTACGTATCTTAGTTGACAACTGGCGTCGGTTGTACACCGAACTTTGATGGTAAATTATAATGATATAACATTGGTATTACGTATTTCCGTGAATGGATATCAAGGTACAGTGAGTTTAGATTAGGTTAGCCCTGCAAGAAATACGTAATACCAATGTTATGTCATTCTAATTTACCATCAAAGTTCGGTGCACAACCGAAGCCAGTTGTCAACTGACATACGTAATATCCCCGCAAACCTTTTTTATCAACTACCCTCCTAAATAGGAATATTTCCAGCGATCTTCACGTTTTCTGAAATCGGTTAAAATGCTACAGAATTATTTTCCACTAGAAATGCTACTTAAACTATAAAATTATGCTATTTGGTTTTATAATTTTCAAACCTCAATTTTACGTTGCACAGTAACTTTAAAGTTCAGCGGTGTGAGCGAAAACTATGAATTTTAATGGAGTTACCGACCGCGACTTGTTAATTTCTCATATTCATTCATATTGCTATGCAAATTTATCTAACTTACCTATTCTATAGGTACCAATTTAACCTCAGCTATTTAGGGGAGCATATTGCTTTATTTTATGGCTAATGGCATCTTATTTATAAATCACAGGCTTTCCATCCAATAATAAGTTTCTAATACTTATATCACGATAAACTAGCGTTATCACAATGAATCATTACAAAAGAAGAATAGATATAAAAAAACCGGTCAAGTGCGAGTAGGACTCGCGACCTGAGGGTTCCGTACAAATTGGGAGCCCCAAACTTCCACCCCTTATTTTACCCCCTTAGGGGTAGAATTTTCAAAAACGCTGAAATTGCTATTTCTTATTTGTAATTAATAGCTTAAATACAAATTTTCATGTTTCTAACTTCAGAAATGAGGGACTTTCATACAAACTTCCACCCCTTTGTTTACCCCCTTAGGGGTGGAATTTTCAAAAATCCTTTATATGCTCTTCTTCTTCACTGTAAAAGGTACCTACTGTTTAAATTTCGTGTTTGTAACTGCAGCGGTTTGGCCTGTGCAGGTATTGACAGACGGACAGACAGACAGACAGACAGACGGACAACAAAGTGGTCCTATAAGGGCTCCGTTTTTCCTTTTGAGGTACGGAACCCTAAAAATAAAAAAATGCCAGTCTTACACACCAACTGTTTGGTCCCAAACTAAGCAAAGCTTGCACTATGGGCCCCGTGCAATGGATTGGAGGCGATCCCAGTGACACCCATACCAGGGCAAGAATATGGAAATGCCGTTTCCAAAATTTGCCTCTGGTAGGAATCGAACCTGCAACCACCCAATGCAGTGAGCCGAGCCGGCTACGCTTGAAGCACTACGCCAAGCTGTCTTTTTATAGGAGAACATTCCTTTCAAATTGAATTTAAGTCGTAGGTACTATTTGTCCTTAATTCTTGCAATTCCAATTATAAGTAACCCTATACATTTTAGTTTCGTTTAAACCAGTAAAAAAATACTTCCAGTTCACGTAAAAAAGCTAAATTGAAAGTTCCGAGGTAGGTACCACATCCAAGGCTCTGTGAAGCCGAGCTTACCGGCTTTGGTATCACTTACTGAAATTAACAGTTTCCCTGCAAACCGCTTAGTTGCGTGATAGCTTAGAAGTTGTTTTGGAAAGGCTTATACGTGACGTCACCCGTTTTTAGGTATATCATAGAAAATAGAACACAGAGTACATCAGGGGGCTTACCACCACCTCTTATAGCAGTTTTGTGTTAATGTTTCAGCTACTTTTTGTGCAATGACGTTTCTTATTGTCATGACAATAAGGTACGTCATTGCACAAAAAGTCGCTGAAACGTTAAAACGTTCCTGTAATTGAATCGCGATAAGAGTTCGTGGTAAGCCCCCAGGCCCGCTGAGAGGGTCGCCAGTCGCCATAGTGTCAATCTACACAAATAAATAAAATTGAAGAGTCCGATTGCAATGTCAAAATAACAGTTCATATGAAACAAAAGTGTCAACAAAAGTTCATATGAAAATTATACGGTTTATAACAAAAAAAAAAATTTTTTTTTTTTATCTGTCTTCTTGTTCCGGCTAATCTCCGAAACGACTGGACCGATTTTAGATTTCGTTGCATTACTTTATTTTAAACTTTAGTTTCTCTTTTGGCCACTAGCCTGATTACTTTTGTTTCACTGTGCCTACTTTATCGGTAGATGTAGATGATACAGATAGGGTCGCGGAATAGGGATATCCTTTAAAACATACAAACATAACAAAAAGTTTTTATTTCAACAATATGATGTCAAACTTATTGCGATTGCACAGGCGCATTGAGTGTATCAATATTTCATTAATTACTTCATAATGTTCATTAAAGTAATGGAGTTTTCCTAGCCGCATGTTATTTTTTAATTACCGTGAAATGTTTTCAGTAAATAAAAATACACCTTGTATACGTTTTGTATAAGTTTTGTATTGAAAAATGATTTGAAAAATTTATATTTTCCAGGTTTGACTTTTATTTTAACAGACACCAAAGTATTTTAATAAAACCAATAAATCCGAACTTATTGGTATAATTTCGCGAGATAAAATCCGAAAAATCCCTTTTACGGCTTGCAATAACGAAAGAGAAATTTGTCGGGGTGTTATGGGCGCATGATATAAATCATGTTGGGTCTCGATATTTTATAGGTTTTAATTTCGGTGTTTTATGTTGTGATAACATCTGTGGTCGTTATGGCCGCCCCAGCCGCGGGCTTTACGAGGCCCCTTTATGACCCGATGTGATGCCTCGTTACTGAACTACGTAATTTTTCAGTGAAACTTTTGATATTACTGGGTAGTTAGTTAAAGTAGGGAGGCGATATTAAACATTATTTTACAATGGAATATGTGATCTTGTTTACTGACCATTAGCAGTTTAAAGAGGTATTTTTTGCTATGCCAATTATTATTTAGAATAAGGGTTTGGTATTAATATTATTGACGTGGTTGGTATGATTCCGCCTATCACGCTGCAGGTCGTAGGTTTGATTCCTACCCGGGACATGCACAACATATCTCTATGTCCCGAGTCTGGGTGTAATTATGTATGTATGTATTTACAACAAAAAAAGTAGTATAATGTAGTAATATCAGTTATCTGGTTTCCAAGCTCTGCTTAGTTTGGGATCAGGTAGCCGTGTGTAAAAAAGCATGTCCCAGGATATTTATTTTATTATATCTTGTGCATTATACGAATTAGGAGACTGGTACCTTTACGCTTCTATTCTCTGCAGGGGTAAGCTGCATATTTTTTTTGCATACCATCTACCTACCTGACTTTACTGTATAAAATCATTGCTTTTTTGTATAAAATAGTAAAGCAACATTATTTGCGTCGCGATTGGACAAAATATTTCATCAAAATGCAAAACAGCACAATTTCCCACTCCCCCCCCCCCCTCCCCACCGCCGACGAGAAAGAACTGAATTAACTGGACGCTGGAAAACAGATAACTCGATTTGCATAACTCGTTCACACGGGCATCGCCAGATAACCTCATTGGAGCTGACGGGTTCAAACGAGCGGCTAAAAGTATGGCGAAGTGTTGGTATTTTTGACAATTATGGGGCGGAACGTGATTGGGCGTTGGGTTGGATATGTTTAACATGCTTGGCAGCTTTAATATTTTTTGTACGGTCTGCAAAATAAGTCTCTGAACATTTTCAGTTTTTCAAATCGCTCTCGCATATGTTTCGCATCAAATCCATTATTTTTCTTCATATAAACAGATTTCATTAACATAGACTAATAAAAACATCCAAATTTCTATTAAATCATAAAAATATCATGGGGTAATAAAACTTTATAGATATTAAAAGAACACTTCTATGAACATGAAACCCGTTTAATCTTATTTCAAGGAAATGGAACCGTCTTCAGACAGAAGTAATCGATTCATGGTCTCTGTTAACCAGAGCTCATCGCGAGCTCTCCGGATATTACCCGGTAAAGGCGAGCACCCTCGAGACTATAATAACCCAATATTTTATTATAGATCCGATATGTAATGGAACGAGGAGTCTTTTATATCACTTCTATATCAGTGTCAGGAATAGGACCTTGACTTTAGGGATCCTAACGAGCGACTATATGCACATACGATAGACAATCAGTAAATAACCTTGAAAACAGCATAGGTGAGGCGCACTTTACGAATGCCACTTTATGGATCGGGAGCCCAGCGTGCTAATTATGGATTTACTCCGGCGTCGCTCAAACCTATTAGATTCGGTAGATGAGATGATAGGAAGAATACATTGTTCTGAATGTTTCCACTTTCAGCGGTGGGGGAAGTGTCTACATGATAATTTCAAAAAAAAGCAATGACATGAAAATATTGATACTTTTCATGCTCCAACATGATAAATTGAAAAAAAAAAGATTACTCGAGTGGGTCAGTTTTTGTAAGCATCTATAGGCTACGGTAACTGCTTAACATCAGGCGGGCCGTACGCTTTATTACCACCGCAGTCTTATAAAAAAATAACAATTTCAGAGTGGGTGTTCAGTGAAACTTCCAGATGCTCCCATTTCTTAGACTGACGATCAAATTAGCAAAATTTACACTTTTGACACTTCTTAGCTAGTAATTAATCCCCCTTATCTTAATCTGACGAGTTCGAGTATTTTAAGATGGTCTATATATTTTTTTGGTCCCCCTGAGCGTATCCACCAATATTAAGGGCTCATACTGGTTGGAGGTTCTTATCAATATGTAAACTATCTCCCTTATCTTAATCTGACGCGCTCGAGTAAATCCAGAAAATCCTTCTACGGCTCCCCATCTATTACGTCACTTCTTCGGAAGGGAGTAAAGACAACATAATTTTTTTCGACATTTTACGTGCCCTCCAAAGCACGAAAACGCTCAGTTCAAATACCACTAAACGGTTACCCATCTCTGACTGACCTTGCCAAGCGTTGCTTAACCTCCGATTCTTTACCAATTAGTGATTTCAGCTAGCTATGAGCGCCTCAAACTACCATCAATCTTACGGCTTGCTGTGGCTATCAAACTTTTACACAAACCCAAATTGAATTCCAGAAGTAACAATCCTTTGAAAACAAACGATAACATAATAATTTATTATAAAGATGAGATAAATGTTAATGTCATTTATAAAACTGTTTCTGTTTTATATATGCTAAAAGGCTAGCATTTATGTCTGTATAAGATCCGAGCACAATGTCGGATGTTCGCAGTTGTGCGTTTCTTATTTCCCATTCAGAGCCGACGAGCGAGCAGTTACCATTAAAAGGTCCGACGTTTGTCCCTCGAGAGCTCTTTCATCACGCTGTGTATGTGTTACTGGGATGATCACGTTTTTAGACAATTGGATGCGGTAGGTAAAAAAAAGCTATTTTATTCTGTAAACAAACTCTCAACTGTATTGGCGCGTTTTAAGCTCTGGTGCTTCGTTAAAAACCCAACAGTGCATTTTTTTTCCTTAAGACTGGGTACTGGACTTCCGGATTCGAATTATGACGAATTTAATTCCTTGTTATTGGGAAATAACTTTTTTTTTTAAGTATTTGCTCCTTACTCTTTCGCAACGAGACTGAGTTCTGCTCATTTCCCTTCCCATACCGAGCAAAAATTACTATGGGCGAACTAATAGATATAAAAAATAATGCCACAAAATACCGCTAAGTTATGCAGTGGCGAATATAAACCGGATGGATGGAATAGATGTTTGGCTAACACTGGAAGAACATAAAGGCTAGTCAAGTTGACGTCTACAAGCGTTCCTTCAAATCGCTACGTTCAATGTATGGAAATGACACAAGTCACGTGATCTACATAGCAACTTGTTGTTGATCTACATAGCGATGTTTAAGATTTCCATATATTGTGAAGTCTTCTATTCTATTCGATTAGCGTTCATGCCACTTGTCTAGGGGGGCTGAACAGAAAGTGGCCTGATGGATGGAGTACTTTGTGATCTGTGGAAATCCTGGGAAAGGTTTAGCAGTGGACGATAGAGCTGTGGAGTAGTAATCTATTCCATTCGTAGCTCCATGGTGGATGTAGCGACAAGCCTACCAGTGGTGTGCGAGCTACGACACCTGGCTAAAGACGGCGCCACTTGTTTGCGCTCGTTCGTGTATTCACTGCAGATGGCGTACGATAGCGGTCTTTGCGAGCTCTGATTGAATTGCACTTCCATTGTGATACCATGTTGTAGTTTACCTTTGAAAAGTATTATTTTGGAATGGTTTATTGCTCACGTTTCGAGTAGGATGTTGCTATCCCGGTATCTATAAAAGTCATTAAGTACTTGTTCTTAAGAATTTTCAAGTACCTACGACTTGTCTATAGATACGGGTGTTTCATAAGATGGGACTATCAGTAACATGAAAGAATCTTATGTCCGGTACAACAACAGAAATAAAGCACTTTCAATGATCTATCTAATAGGAATGAAAAATAAAAAAGCATAAGTTAAGTTAAGGAAAACATCGTGAGGAAACCTGAATGTCTTTAGACATGTGAAATCCATCAACCCGCACTGGGCCAGCGTGGTGGATTATGGCCTGAATCCCCCTCGCATTGAGGGGAGGCCCGTGCCCAGCAGTGGGACGTTGAAAAGGGCTAAATTATTATTTATTATTATTATTATAAGTTATCTTTAATATAATATAGTACTTGAAGTATTCAAATAAGTACCTATACTGATAATGATATTACCTACCTACAAAACTTAGGCCGTACTGACTTCAGAATTTGTAATTTCATTTCAAGAGCCGTTTTAATTCCGCTAAAACCTACATTCATCAAAGACACGGCTGTTATTTTTACGTGGACGTCCCGAAGCCGGGCAATATTAATTTACGTAAGTATCCCTCCGCATTCCATTGTGGGCTTTTACATTCCGCATCCACTCACAAAAGCAAGGAACGAATCATCTAATTAGATATTACGTCTGTTACAATTCTGAAATTCCTTTGTAATGCAGAATTTTATGCGTTCTTTGTTGCGATGACATTTTTAAAAGAGTAATGTAGAGATGGATTTTGTGCTTTGTCGTTCAGGCTTTAGGGTTCGTTTTTTCAATGGTGAATGTTGAGGTGGCGACAATCGCGAAGCGCAGTGAGAGATGCTAGCTAACGAGGCCCCCCCCCTCATTTTCATTTTATCCCCGCCCCCGCCGCACCTCTATTTACAGTTCTTTTGCACTGTCATAAGGTATCTCATTATGCAATATCCTAATGAGAAATTTTGAATATCTTTGTAGTCCACGGAGGTAATTTTGCTTGATGGTATGTTCATGGTAATGAAGACTAAACAAACGAAACAGTTCTTTGTTTTCAAGTATATTTCGCAATAATTTTTAAGTGCATTCGCTGGCGGGAGAAATCCATCGATTGCAATCATATTTTATACATACCTACAGACGATAGTTCGGCCATTATAGGCTCGGTTTTCATAGTTTACTATAGACGCTTCTATAGCCCGAACAAATGTTTAGGTCGGACGCATTTCGACCACAAGCTTCTGCTGGCCTACTCCGAAATACGAACCTAACGTTTCGGCTGACGGATTGTCGTGATTTGACATTCCTTCTTTCGTTTTTCTCTACGATTTGACATTGTTTTGATCGTAAATCGAATCCGTACTTCGGACGATCCGTCAGCGACGTATTTCGGAGTAACCCCCCTGATTCGGTGTTGGATACGTTTATAAAACTTTAGCGGAAAAGGGAAGATCTTCCAGCCAGGCGGGTGATATGCCTGGCGGGCCGACCGCTATGTTAAGGTAGGAGTTCGTTGCAAGCGGCAGACAGCAGACGACAGTCGGTCTTCTAGAAATTGAATGCCGTCTGCCGCCGCGGCACATGTCATCGCCACAATTTGTATGAGACCGACTGACGTCTGCTGTCTGCCGCTTGCAACGAACTCCTACCTTTAGCGGGGTCTTCGATGCGATGTGAGGCGAGCGATGTGCCGCGTCAATCTTGATATCGTGATTCAGATTCCTATGCAGATTCGCATGTTGTACTGGTGCATGCTTTCATCGCCATCTATTGGTGGCATCGTGAATGTGTAGTATGTAACGAGATATGAGATCTCTAAAAACATAGACGCAATTCATAGTTTGGTTAGTTGGTAGGGATAATTGATATACAGGGTGGTGACGACATCATGACAATAATTGAAACCACATACTGGGTATCACACTAGTAGTTCGCACATAAAATATTATGAAATTATACCCAAACTCCAAAGGTATTAGCCACGGGATTGCTTTTTTATTTTGACTATTTTAACTTTACGCCTACAAAGATACCGCTAAAAACACCGACACCGAAGCGATGTTGCCCTGCTTGTACCTACAGGTCAGTCTATGAGATCGGTAGACGTTTATAAAGGGTGTTTTGTTTCGTTTAGACTATTTCCGCATTTAATTTGTTTGAAAATTCGAAATATTTGGACTTTGATATAAACCTAATTTTATAATTTTAATGTGTTGTGATTAGATGTGTCCATATGGCGCGCATTACGTCAATGCGTTCCGACGTCAAAAGTGAGTGCTCGCGCGAGGCATGCGCCTGATGAAGACGCCGCCATTAGCTACGTCCAGAAGTGTCACATGCCGCGCGAGGCTGCTCACCCACATGCCTCGCGAAGCACGACGTTTGCCTCAGTCGCATGCCGCGCGAGGCAAATGGCGAGGCAACTGACACTCTAGACAGGGAAAGGTATACCCGATCAATCAGTTTGACACGTTTGACATCGTTCTGTCTCACGACTGCCAAACTAGGCGACGCAAATGTGAGTGCTCAGGTGAGGCAGGGCGCGCATTTGCCTCACGTGAGGCAAGTCAAACACCGCGAGGAAAATTTTCCTCGCGCGGCATGTGACACTTCTGGACGTAGCTATTGACTAGCGGGGATCGTGTTTTAATTTAATGTCACTATGTCGTCACCACTCTGTATACGTTCTTACTAGATGGGAGTCAAATAAACGAGCAAAGTTTTTTAATCACAATCAACATTATAATGAGATCTAAAGCACGTTATTCATTTGCAATGCTATTATAGTATAGGAAGTAAAGAATCCCACACAAGACGGTACAAGAGACATATTCACTTCGAGGGAACCGAACACGCAGATGCGGATTGGGCGAGTCGAAGTGAACCGCAGGAGGTCCTTGGTAGACCTCGAAAAGTTTTGATCTGAAACGTAAAAAGAGATTTTGGTTAGGGAGTTAACTCATCACTTACTCGCATCTGTGTTACTCTTGCAAGCAAGAATGATAAAGGTTAACGACAAAATTATAGACAGCTCAATTAAATAATTGATGACTATGAGTAACTAGTGCAGTTGCGGGTTCTGTTCCTGCAGCAGGCAAATTTCGGATACGCCCTTTTCATAATTTTCCCTGGTCTGGGTGTCACTAGGATCGCCCCCATTGTACGGTACCCATAGTACAAGCTTTTCTTAGTTTGGGACCATACTGTCTGTCTGTCTGTGTAAGTCTGGCGATATCTATTTATTTTTGGTATCTTCACTTACTTTGCAGTGAACGCACATACAGCTGACACAACTTCAGTCTCAATGCAACTGAGCTATTGTGTACTTTCTGGCCTGCTTTTGATAATAGGAATAAGGCAGACAGGAATACCACCATAGAGAATGTGTTTGAGGCTACGTCCGCCGGTGTAATCAGACCCTGCGGGGTTGATAAGATTATTGATTAACTAGCTCCCCCCGCAGTTTCACCCGCGTAGCAATTTATAGCCTATGTCATTTAGGAATAAAGTAGCTTTCTACTGGTGAAAGAATTTTAGAAATCGGCTCAGTAGTCTATGAGATTACTTGTTACAAACAAACTCACAAACTTACAAACTTTACTTATTTTTAATATTATAGTACCTATAGATGGTACTTGTTTAACTGTCTACCCACATCGTGCCACTGCTGGGCAAAGGTCTCCCCCACAATTCTCCACCTTTCCCTGTCATTGGCCATGTCAGGCCAGTTGTTATTAAATGCACCCAGTTAAAGATAAAAAAAAATCGGTTTCTGATTAGAAAAAAGGGTTGAATTTAATGGCTCTGTTCAGAGGATTTACACGCGTTATTTTATAATAGTAACATTTTAATACTTACTGCTAAACTATATTTAATGATAGAATATAACAAATTTATGAAGTACGTTGTCACTATCAACAGCATTATTGATAACTGAAAAAAATAATTGAGGTGATTATTTCTGAAATTTTAACAATGGTATTATTACTAAAAGTTAAACACGTTTTCAACTCGTGTCTAGACAAATTCCCCTTGATAGACCTTTTACATGTTTAACCTGTCTAATAACACCGTATGTTTTTTGAATATAAACAAAATATAAATAAACAAGCGCTTACCTGAACACCAAATATCGCGTTACATAAATCTGAAGTATCTTTAATATTCCTGTAAGCTTGCGTCCACTTATCAAAGCACTGGACTTGATCTCGGTACACTGCTATAACCCTTCCTCCCACAGTTGGTATATCCACATTCATATTGTCCATGCCCTTCTCTACCGATCGTGAGATAGCATCCAGCTGCTCCGAAATAGCGTACAATATGCAATACAAGAGAAAGTACTCAAATACGTATCGGATATAACTCACAAAAGTGATGGACTGGTTCAGAAATATAACAAGTAAATTATTTTCTAGAGATTTGACGAATTGTAAAATCTGCAACGGAAGAAACACCAACATTTTTATAGAAAAGAATAAAACGCCAACAATAGCCGAAGATCTCTGTAGTCTTCTTAAATTATTAGAGTAACGAGAGTCTTGAAAGACATTATAAATATCGAAATTTGAAAGCAGTCGGTGGAATCTCTTTGCGTGGTAAATAGAAGACAATATCAATCCAATAGAGAAACCGTTCACTGAATACATGTAAATACTTTGAATAGTAATGGGATAAAAAGCGTTATACATAGCGTACGTAACGATATTGTACGTCAAATTAATAATTTCAAGAAATATCCCAATCATGATTAGTTTTCGCCCCCAACTTTTGAACGAAGTGTAATTCCGGAATACGCCTATCAAGTTTTCCATAAATAGGATGTATTTTAAAGGTGTAATATTCATTATTATTCTGGTTACACGTCAAGCTTCTCAACACTATATTACTTAATGATAGGGCTTCGATCGCAGGAGTCCAGATTATTTGATTTTAATCTACTTAACTCATTAATTAAAGTGGCACCTGTATAAATTTATTCAGGCAGAAAAAGCACATATTATTATGAATGTTGAAGTGGGTAGCTTGCTTGTGGTGGGTTCTGTATTCGTACCTTTATTAATATAGGTAATTGATTAAAGATAATATTGGCAAAACGTTTTATTATTTTAAATTTCCTTTGTGGCACTGTTCGTAGTTAGTAAGGGCCTCCGCAGACTTGCTACTTTTAGCATCGGCGATCGGCGATTTTGATGCTGCGTCTCGCTAGTTCGCGCTCGAAGAAACGCGACGCAGCCTCGATACGTAACAAAATCGCCAGTCGTCGATGCTAAAAGTAGCAAGTCTGCGGAGGCCCTAAAGTTTAAAAAATTGTCCAGGTGCGTATTGACAAGCTCTTTATACATTTTGGTAAGTAAAGTTTAGACTAAGTACCTACTAACAAGTCTTTCAGAAGTTGACTTCCGCTTTCGATACCTATCGATGACAGCCGCAGGCAATTCTTCTAACTAAAGTGATCTTGCCGCGTTTTTTTTCACGGTAGGAATTGCTTGTGGAAGTCAACTTCTGAAAGTTCCTCTGTAAAATTGCATAACTTGCAAATACATTATTTTAAATAATCCAACGTTACATTTCCTATTTACTGTCTAAATAGCACTTTAATAAAAATACTTGCGGCGATAAGACCGCAATAATGTGACATTGTTAATTATTTTAGCTGAGCTCGGGAGAGCTCATCAGCTCTTGGGTTGTGGTACAAATGGGAGCCGGTATTAATATCGTGGAATGTGAGCGCCGGATAATGTTCGGATGGAAATACGGTAATAGATAAGTCGTTTCGTTATGGCTGGGCGGTTTAAGGGCTAAGCTCAGCTAGGTACCTATTGGGGAAATACGAAATCACTTTTTTGTACTGGCATGCCGGTTTTTTATACATACATACCTACTGACACATATTTTACTGAAAACACTAGTAAATAAAAACCTACCAATGGTCGCTTGTATTTTTTAATCCTGAAAATCGAATTAGTCCAAAATCCAAAAAAAAATATCGGAATAGAATAATAAATATCCTGGGACATTCTTTTACACACGGCTACCTGATCCGAAACCAAGCAGAGCTTGTACTATGGAAACCAGATAACTGATATTACTACATATACTACTTTTTGTTAACACCCAGACTCGGGACATGCAGACATGGTCATGCACACAAATGCATGTCCCGGGTACGAATCGGACCTACGACCTGCAGCGTGAAAGGCGGAATCTAAACCAACCACGCTAACGAGCCCGTCAAATCAATGAATGTTTCATTATTTCTTCTTTCATCTAATTATTGAAACTTTGGTGAGTAGTTACGCGAACGATACATTTCAGGGTCCCAATCTGATTCGCTACATGTTATTAAGGTTTCAGCGGTTTCGGTTGCTCGTAGCTTGCGCCGCGTCAGTACGCTGACGCTGCGCCGCGGTCGGTGTTTGCGCAGCACTGCAGCTCACTGTCACGCGGTAATGGATATTGAAGTGTGCGCGATGAGTTTTTGTTGCCTATGGAGAAATACGCCGATTGCGCCTGATGTAACTGATAGTGTTGTTTGATTTTCATTTGGCTAAGTGAAAAAGGATAGTTAATTTGTGAGAGTACCGGAAATCGTAGTTCAATGACTAATCTTGGGAAAAGTTGATGCTAGAAATCTGAGCCTCGAGTGTCTTAACAATTATCTATTGCTAATATTATCTTCGTGAATTCGCGATTCTTTTGCACTGGATGGCATCATAGTGCATTGTATGGCTAAGTAGGCGTTGGTAACAAATTACTTGTGCATATGGGGCGGAAAGGAAAAAGTTGCTCTATATTTCCGCGATAGGAAAATTGGAGATTCTATTTAGTATTTTCTTGGCTGTTCAGACTCCGTTTTCATGCCCGGTGATAATTTTTCGCTCACCCACAAGAGATAACAGAAAAATATCCGCCCATTCTGTTTCCCTTTAAATCTCCGGGATTTATTATTTTCCAGGGTAACAACGTTATTGCGATAGTATTTTCCCGGGCTATCATAAAAGATAATCCCCACGGTGTTGTGATGGGAGGCACAATCTCAGGGTTGAGTGCTGGGCATTAGCGCAATTACACACGAGGGCGGGGAAACGACCGTCGCGGGGCGGGCGGCGGTGACGTGCGGTTTACGATAAGGACGCATTATTCACACGCTACATAGTAAAGCATCAAAGATAACTACCCGCAGACAACAACTACATAATAACACATGTATAAAGTTGTCCTGTGATTTGGGAAGATCAAAATTAGCGACTCAACGACCTATACCCATTTGTATTTAAAACACAGTATTTTGATCTAATTTATCTTGTTGTTGGCATTGGTCTTGTTTCCTGAAAAGTTTTCAGTAACTATCTTCAGTATAATGATGTTCAGTAGGCTAATCAAAGCTGTAGAACTAGTATTTTTTTATTTAGTTATTTAAATTTATACATGGCTAAAGTTCATATTGGTTCCGAAAAAAAATCCGAGTGAATGATCGTCACTAAAGTTCTAATATCACGAGATATAAGTTATATCACGTAAGATCTTCTTAAGCACACTATCGTTCCCAACATTAGTACAATATTGACAGAGCGGCCGCGTTGGGCCGTGACTTGGCCGAAGTGCGGCCGAAAGTGGCCCCCATCCACGCTAATGGAAGGAAAGTGCTCGATTACAATTACCCGGTGAGTGGGAAGTTGAGCTTTCAGGATATATCTTATCTTATAAGACCTTTTTTTAATCAAGAGGGTAGTCTTATTGCGTTTTCGATTAAAATTGTAATTTTAATTGATTTCATTCTGCGAGTATTGCGCTCAGAGGTCATGATCATATAATGTGGATCATATCACGCTATAATTCATAGATTTATAAAAGTGTCGCGCGCTCGCTTTATCTAGATACCGCCTAATGGCTCTAATGGGCACAAAACATCAAAATAAAAATAATTCTAAAAAAGGTGGCAACTTATAATCGTCGCGGCACGACAGTTTCATACATTGGTTACTGTCAGACGTACTGAAGCATAAAGACAGTCGTTCGGCTTTTTTTTTTTTTTTTTTTTTGTATGTTTATATGTTGTTGGCCAGAGTGGCCTTAACAACTTCACCGGTCTGAGGGCGAGCGCACAAAGTGCGGCTCCAGCCGTAAGGGCAAGGGGGACAGCTGGCTCAAGGGCGCCACGTTGGGCACGGCCTCGGCTTGGGCTGCTGTCTTTTGAGAGAGCGGGGTAAAAAATTACCACCGGATCGTAACGCGGCCTCGCTGAGAAGATCCGGCAAGAAACTCAGCGGGCTTGTCGGGTGCCTAGGTGCGTCTATGTCCTGCTAGGCGCATAGAGGCACCTATTGGCGGCGGTGTGTGTTCGTCGACCTCGCCGGCGAGGTCGGAGTCTGTTGGGTGGTGTGCGTGTGGCGGTCTCCTCAACATCTGAGTCGAGGAGAACGGTGAGTGGATCGGGAGGGTCGAGCAGTACATGCCGCGGCCGGCGGCGGCTTGTACTTGGTGTGTGTGTAGGCTCGTAATCGGCGGCGGCGACGATTAGAGCATTTGTGTGATCGGAAGCCTTTTTAAAGTAGCGCTCAGACGCTTCTTTGAAGTACTTCCGAATTGAGACTAGGTTAAGATCGGAGTGAAGGTCTACGTTCCTAAGAAACCACGGGGCTCCCACGGCTTTGCGAAGGAAACGATTCTGGATGCGTTGGAGAGTGTCGATGTGATAGTTGGCCGCGTGGGCGAACACAACACTCGCATACGACATAATAGGGCGAATGCAAGTTTTGTATAGTGTGACCTTATTTCTAAGGGACATTTTACTACGCTTGCATATGAGGTAGTGAAGGCGACCGAGGACCATGGCGGCTCGGTTGCGGACACTTCTAATGTGGGGACCGAAGGTCATGGAGCCATCGAGTGTGACACCCAGATATTTGACAGAACTTGACCAGGGAATGGGTTGGTCATACAGGGATATTGAACCAAGGTGAGTTCGGGGGCGAGTTCTGGAGGGGCGCCGAGTGGTATTCCTGGCAAAAAGCACGGCTGCGCTTTTCTCCGGGTTCACCTCTATGCGCCACTTCCTGAACCACTCCCCGAGGGTATTGACTGCGCGTTGAAGAACGAGCGTGATGTACGCTTGGTTGCGGTGTGAATAGTATAAGGCGGTGTCGTCCGCATATAGGGCTAATTGTACATTGTCCGAGCGAGGAATATCGTTCGTGTACAGACTGTATAGTAGGGGCGAGAGCACAGAGCCTTGTGGGACTCCGGCTCTAATGGGATGGGGAGCTGAGAGCGTCCCTTCGACGCGATACCTAAAGGTACGATTCGACAAAAAGTCTCGTAAGATGAGCACGAGACTGTCAGGCACACCCATGAGGTACAGCTTGTAAATCAAGCCGTTGTGCCAGACTTTGTCGAATGCCTTAGCGACATCGAAGAAGAGAGCCCCAGTGGGCCGGGGCTTGGTCCGCCTGTTAAGGCCAGTGAGGACGTACTCCGTGATGCGGTGTACTTGGTGAACGCAAGAGTGCCCGGCTCGAAAGCCGAACTGCTCATCAATAAGTATATTGTTGGAGAAGATATACTCGCGTAGTCGAGCGTGAAGCACTCGTTCGTAGAGTTTGGCTAAGGCCTTGAGGAGGCTGATGGGGCGGTAGCTCGTAGGAAGATTACGGGGCTTACCGGGTTTGTAAATACCGATGACTATTGCATCCTTCCACGCATCGGGGAAGACACAATTCGTCAGGGCGGCATTAAAGATGGACACTAAGATGCAAATGAGTTGGGCGGGGAAGAGCTTGAGAACTCTATTAGAGACGCCGTCGGAGCCCGGGGCCTTCTTGAGTTTGTGATCCTTAATAAGATCCTTAACCTCTGTCTCAGTAACTGGTGTGAGTGTGGTGGTAGGTGGTAGGGAAGCCCTGCGCTCAACTTCCCTGTCAACGAGTTCCAGGTGGGAAGGATCAGTGGGTTGGGTGCTCGGGGAACACTGGGACTCGAGAGCGGAGGCTAGAAGCTCGGCCTTCTCGTCATCGTCAAAAGCGGGAGGATCACCTGAGGGGCGTGTCAGGGGGGGCATGTCAATAGTAACGTCTGTTTTCAGGGCCTTCGCCAACTTCCAGTAGGCCTGGTTCGTTGGCGAGATTCCTTCAAGAAGATTATCCCATCTGGTCTCCCTGAGTTCCGCAATACGACGCTTTACATCACGCTGCAAAGCCCGCATGCGGACACGGTTGGCCTCGGTGGGATATGAGTCGTACGCTCTGATGGAGGCGTTCTTATCTCGGACCAGTTCTTTAACATCGTCCGGGAGAACAAAGCGGTGAAAGTCACCGACTTCGACCTCTATGGACGAGCGGCTGATGGCCGAATCAATGTGTTTGGAGAAGGCTTCAACAGCCCGGGCAGTGTCCTGAGGGGACTGTATGGAGTCGGGGATGTTAGTAATCTCAGGCGAGGAGGTATCCGCTAGGGAGGCTCCTAGTTTCTCCCAATCCATCACCGTACGCATGATGGGTTGGGAAGAGGGGGGTGGTCCGAGCTGCATGAGGACGGGGCGGTGGTCAGAGTCAAGCTCCTGGAGGACTTCCAGGGAGCGCAATCTGAGTGTTACTCCCTTGAAGAGGGCTATATCCAGTACATCAGGGCGATGGGCTAGATTGACAGGAAAGTGGGTTGGGTGCATAGGGGCAATAACGTCAAAGTCGAGGTCATCGACCAGGGCGTCAAGTCGTCTCCCATTAGGGGTAGTCAGGAGGCTATTCCACCTAACATGCTTACAATTGAAGTCGCCGGCCAGAATGACCGCGCTTCCCAGATCAAGAAGAGCTTCGATGTCGCTTCTAAGGAGAAGCTTGTTAGGTGGGAGATAGACTGAGGCAATAGTGATAGCACTATGGCCAGTAAGGGCTAGACGGCAGACCGAGGCTTCGATGTTGGTGAGCGCAGGGGGGTCGATGGGGACACAGTGCAGGGACCTCCTGTAGTAAATGGCAGTGCCACCCCCTCGGGAGGTGGTTCTGTCATTACGTACCAGGTTGTAATTGGCGATTTTGGGATCGCGGTGGGACGGTTTGAGCAAGGTCTCCTGCACTAACATGACATCAACTTGGTGATCCCGGAGGAATTCACTAACCTGATCTCTCTGTAGGTAGAGTCCGTAGGCGTTGAAGAACGCTAGGGATAGATGGTGGGGTTTAGTCCTAGCTTGGCGTGAACCCATTACGGATTGACGGGAGCTTGGAAGGAGGACATGGACTCGTAGACGTCCGCGTATTCGCAGTAAGCTGCAAGGCGTTGCTCGCCTGAGCGTGCATCGCGTAGGCGCTGTGCGAGAGCGCGGACCCTGCTGTGGTTGATGGAGCCGAAAAAGCTACATACCAAGGCAAGGTCGCTGGAGACGCTGCTAGCCGCGGCAGGCGCAGAAGGCGCGGGGCGGGAGGTGGTGGGTACAGGGTGTGCAGGCGCGACGCGTTTCGCGGACGCAGTGTATGGGAGCGGGTTGCTCCATACATTGCGCTCTGGGAGCGTAGTCTCAAGCGACACGGGTGCGAGGTCGGAGGGTGCTGAAGGCACTTTATGCTGAGGCGCAGAGGGCGTCTTAGATTGAGGCGCAGAGGGCGCAGGTGGGTTGCAAGCGGGCTTATGCGCAGAAGGCGCGGGCTGTGAGGCAGCCGGGGCGGGCGCACGTCGGCGAGCACGCCTCGCCTTCCTTTTGTTAACCTTTGGGGCCCTGGAGCATCCACGATAGTTCGCGGGATGCCCCTGGGTTCCACAAAGGACACAGCTGGGAGGCTCAGTCGCAGTCGCCTTATTGCGCTCGCATTGAGCGGTAGCGTGGTCTCCGATGCATTTGACGCATCGGGGACGGGCAAAACAATTACGTGCAGAATGCCCGTAAAGTTGACAGTTGTGACACTGTGTAGGGATGCCGTTTTTATGTGGGGCCTCAATAGTGAGTCCGGAGAGTTGACATACAGCACTAAGGTAGAAGACCTTTTTGCCGGCATCGGATCTATCAAGGACTACCAGGACCATGTTATATGGTTCCCTGGTGCGGGGTCTATACATGCGGTGCACTTCGCGCACCGGTATGGACTGCGACTGAAGGTCGCTCTTAATGAGTTCGGTATCGAGCTCTTTCGGGAGGCCGCGGATGACAACGCGGAGTACGCGCTCATCCTCGAGCGCGTACGTGTGGTATGCGACCTTGTTGGATCGCAGGAAACCCGAAAGTTTCCGGTGATCGTCCGAGATTTGAACGCGCACTATTATGCCCTGCGAGGTAAGCTTCGCATTTAGGAAGTGGATATTACGCTCATGCAGCGCCTTGGTGATACGCTCCCATGCGTTCTTGTCTTGGATGACAAGAGGAGGGGGCTTTATTGACTTGGGCGTCGTCTGCTGTCGTCTGCTGCCTAGCAGGGCCCGGGCGAGAAATGGGGGACGCGTCGCGCGAGTCACCCTGATGGGGTCCCGGAGAGGGAGAGGGGGAAGCAGTGCCGGGAGCGGCCTTGCTAATCTTCGGGGGAGGGAGGTCACGCGGCTTGCGAGCCCTCTTCTTCCCCGTGACTACAGTGAAGTCGTCCTCCGAGGAGGACGACTGGGGTACAGGTGGGGAGGAGGGGGAGATAGCAATCTCCACCTCCATGTCCGTCTCCGATTCCGCCTCGGATCCGTCCACGGAGGCCGGGATGACCACCGGTTCGGGGGGAGAGGCGGGGGGAGAGACATCGGGAGAGGCAGGGGAGTCGGAGTCTCCCTTCTGGTGGAGCAGGTCCTCGACAACGCCGGGGCATCGGTCGAGGACTCTGCGGAAAACCGCCAGAAGGAGTTCTAACGTGGGAGGGTGGTCCATGGCAGGATGTGCAGTGGACGACGTACCCGCCCCACCTAGATGGCGGGGAGGGGTGGGTGCCTAGGGTGTATCCTACTTCTAGTGTGTGCCTTCGCTGAGGTGCAATGCGAAGGGTGAGTTTGGTGAGTGCCTACTTACGCCCACCGGCGTACCTACGTTCCCTACTCGTGGCTAACAGCCCCGGGGCAGAGGGAACTGTAGCCGGAAAACCGGCTCAGGCCCAAACAGCACCCGAGGAATAGGAAATAGGGAAAGGGTAGGGTGGGAGGGAGATGCTTGGTGTCGACGAGGGTAGCCCCCAAGGCCGGTGGTTCCAAGCCCAGCCAAGTTTGCCTACCCCTGAGGGGGGAGGGCGAGCGCTTGGGTCACGCTCGCTATCCACTTGTTGGCACCGTTAGGTTTCCCGTGGATAGCCGCAAACCTTGACAGAAAATATTTCTGTCAAAACAGAAACAATTGCAGTTTGTCGTGAAAACGACAAACCGCGACAACGCAGGTGTGCGCGGGGTGAGGCGGCGGCGGCGCGGGGCGCGAGGCGCGCGGCGATCCGGCAAGGGCAAGGGCCCTGCGGCAGAGGCGTGCGAGCGAGACGGGACGACTCGATGGCACATGGGTGCGCTGCACAGCGACTGGCGCGGAGCGCGGAACGGAGCGTGCGACTGCGACGGCTGCCGGAGCGGGACGCCTGTCGTTCGGCGTATCAGTTGCCACATTTTATAAGTGCGCATGCTCCCTCTACTAGCTGAAGCGCCCTCGCGGACACCAAAATTAATCTATGCTATAGCAAATCTATAAGATGACATTGATTTAATGATAATTCGTAACTCTCAATCCTATCTCTGGCGTGAGTCAGCATTATAGATTAGTTGAAAGGTCTAACGAGCCTACTAGGAGGTGATAATCACAAAGAAACCGGTCATAAAAATCGTACCAAGAAAAGTGCTGCCAAAAATGGCCAGCCGTTAGCCTTCCCCTCTAATGGAACGAAAGTGCTCGATATTACGACCTGCCGAGTGGAAAGATGAGCATTTATGATACGGAGTGAAAGGTCAGCAGTTTAAGGTGACGCTTTAGTGCGTAGATCTTAACTCTTGCATAAAACTTGTTATTGGGAATTTACGATTGGCGCGAGAAATAAGTAGCGTTGTCTTTATTTATATCGCGATGTTAAGAAACTAGTGTAAAAATATCGAAAATATTCAGTGGAATACTCGCTAAGTTAATCTATATTTATTTATTTTTACTATCATCGGGATTTAATAGTTTATTTGATAAAAACTTTCAATGACATAAAAAATCATTATTTGAATTAGTTTCTGATCCCGCATAAGAGAATGATTTTTTGATAAGGGATCGAAACGAAAACGAAATAAAAAATAATAATTAAACGTATCCTCTTCCGTAGATGGATCAAACCGGAAGCACTCCGATTCTTATGTTAGGGGTAGGGGGGGGGCTTTGTAACCGGTAATCAAAAACCTAATCAATATTCAAGTACGTTCTAGCTTAGTTTTACTTTGAGTTGGGTCGAATGGCAAAGTACAAAATGACACAGAAATATGCAGGACAAAGTATAATATTACCAAGATTTCACAAAGGGGAATTCTTCAAATACGTACCTGTCCACCTGAAAGCATCAGTTGTAATTTGAAGGAGCGGCGCCGTAACAAGTCACTCACAAAGGGACTCATTTTCCAGTTCAACAACTCACAATTCCTTATCTCTTGTCGATGTCAATTTGCTACACTGATTTCTCTACAGTGACGAAAAATATGAGTGTGTTGCTCAATAACTTTATTAATTCCACTAATATTAGTCATTTCAAAGTTTCTATCCGTATGAGATTATGAGTAAGTACAGTCAGCTTTCATAAGTGCAGTAGCACGGTCAAAATTGTATAGTATACGGTACCATAGATTAAGTAAACAGGGCCCTAAGTTTAGCTATTGTGGCGCCACTGTGGCATTTTGCTATAGTGATCGACCCTTTGATTGGGCGGTTGATTCCGACCGACCAATCAGAGGCCGACCAGCCGGTTGGCCGACCAATCCGAGGGTCGACCACTATTAGCAGCTCAATGGCAATGGCTAAACGACTTGAGATTACTAATGGAGTTCTGAACGTCACTGGCAGGTACGAAATGGAATATCTAATGAACATTGTGAATGTGAAGCAGATAGTTTTAATTTGAGATGAGTGTTATTTTATCCTCGTCAAAAAAAGATCAGTGCAAGATTATCGCCTCTAACGTGACTCTACATAAATCTCTCACATTAGCGGGTATTAAAAACAATATTGTAAGGGCAATTTTCAGTTTCTGCATTACTTCTTCTAGCTATAAGCTAAGTTATGTTAAGTATACGAAATAAAAAGAAAAAAGAAATTCTGATTTTAACGATGACTTTACGCAAGATCCGTTGGCCCATGTGCTATATAAAAATACCACATTACTAACTTTGCCTCAGAACAATAATAACGGAACACGCTTTCCCTATCTTCTTTTTGATTGCACTTAAATGTATAATAAAATTATTATATTTATTTAAACAAAGCCAGTATTCCAAGTAGTTTATTATGAGAATAAAAATTGTCACCGTCTTTTCACGAGTTGTTCGGGTGGAAAATCGCTAATGAGGCTGAACGGTACTCAAAGAGGACATACTCGGCGCAAATTTGCCTATCTCGAGTCCATTTCAACAAAATACAATTCTTTTTATTGTAGGTTCCTAAGCACAGTACCTACCAGTCTAGTTTTATCACTTTTTCTAAGAATGGGTTATATTTTGGTGGTTTATAAGTAATGAAGTACCCGCAGCAATATTAATGTACAATCTTCGAAAGGTACTGTAGAAAAATAAAATGAAATATTTAATCTAGAGACTTGTTACTTTATGCTTTCGATTTAGAAAGTAATATTTGTTTCGTACCGTAGCCGGGAGCTAAAAGACTAGACGAAAATTAATATCCCTACACTTCTATACAACTAAATTATAATCACAAATATCAAGTAGGTACTCAATTCACTCTATTATAATTTGTGTAGAGTTTCAAAGACAATAACATTTAATCCAAGATTAATTTGGAATGATTTAAAAAACGGTTGACAATGAATAACTGTTCTCTTTTCCTTGATAATTCATTCGTGCGGAAAATCGCAAAAGGGTTTTAAAGTGCTACGAATAAAAGGGGTGTTGCGGATTAAAACTGGTGGGGACAGGGGGGTGCAGGGTGGTGGGGGGAGGGTGCCCAGCTCGTTAGCGACAATTTTTCTCAAAGCTCTCCCCCGAGGAATTGTCACAATTCCGATTGTGACGAATTACGTCTCGTACAACGTGGCGTATTCCATTTATTTTTTCGATTAATTGAAATAGAACTTAACGACTATTGAGGGACGTGATCGATTGAACATCGTCTGATACCTTAGGGTTTTTACCTATAGTTGGAAATTTAATATAACCGCCTTATTACAAAAAGAAAAACATATAAGTAGTACATACTGAGCCTATGCGTTTAGATCACGCGATCAACTATTATGTAAAATGTGTGTGGATAGTTTTATGTATGTATGTGGGATTGTTATTGGAAAAGGGCAGCTTACAAGTGTTAGGTATATACCTATATGCTTGCAATATCTACGTCTCGATTAAGCTGGGTTTAACCACAATTACCTACTTAAGTAGGCAACTTAATCTCGCTTACCGCAAGCTTCGGGAGCGTTTGACCAAGTTTTGGCTGTGTATATAAATGTCCTTCAGATATCTTAGGTAAGTATTAATAATATATAATACTTAGGATTATATTAAGATTGATAAGCTAACTAAAATATATACCTTAGTATTGTTGTCCTTCTCATAGAATATAAGTAGATATAGATATATGTACAAACATTTGTGCACTGGTCAAAAAGTTATCCTGTATAGATAGGTATTAAAAAATAAGGAATGGTACTTCAACACCTCCGATTGGCGGAATTATTAATTGAACTTATAAACTTGCCATGATACATAAATTGTCTTAAACATGAACATTTTGCTTGAATAATTGCATATTATCGTTCGTCCGACGTCACGAGCAATTTAATCCGTCGGGTGATTGTATTAAATAGTAATTTATTTCAGTTCGCCTCGAAGGCGAGCCATGCGGCTGTTAATTACAAAACTAATTAAAACTGTCGATTCTGTAATTAATCTCCCCGCCAGAGGAAGGGGACGTCTCGTAAAAACACTGCGTATTACGTACAGCCCCCTAGACAAGTGGCATGAACGCTAATCGAATAGAATAGAATAGACTTCACAATCTATAGAAATGACATTACAAGTCGCTATGTAGATCACGTGACTTATGTCATTTCCATACATGAAGCGTAGCGATTTGAAGGAACGCTTGTAGACTTCAGCCACTAGGGGGCAGGGGTTTAACGCTAGTCGGTTGTGTTTACGTAAAATATTTGCTGTTAATTTGGGACTAGGCCCGCCACACATTACCACTGCTGTTACTGTAAGCCAGGTTGACAATGGTGTCCAACGATACGCTGGGGTTTGACCCTCGACGAGTCCCGGAGAAAAGCTGAATTGTCTTACCCGCATGCATTAAATCAACAGAATGAATAGGAGTAGTTGGAAGACGATTGAAATATTTACTAGCCAAACTGTGGATTATTTGAAGAACTAGTACTGCCGCACAATTTATAAACGCAGTAAGTACAACTGATTGCTTTGGAACTTACTGCGTTTATAAATTGTGCGGCAGAGTAGTTTGCCATACAATTATTTTAATAATCGCTAGTGATTATTTACTTTAGCGGGCTATATAACGCTTGTCCCCAAAACAAAATTCAGTGATCGTAATTAATTATATAATTACCTAGTTATGTAAATAAAATTAATTAGTATGAATATATTCAAGGTAATTTTCCAACGCTTGTCTGACATAAGACAAATGGTTTAGAATATTACAGAAATTTGACCTATATTCATTTAGTTACAAAGACGAAGATTGATTGCTTCAAATATGTTAATTTATTAAATTCTCATTATCGGCACAGTCCTGTTTTAATATCGCGTTAGCTTTGGATTTTAAACTTTATTTTACCCAGACTGATTTTCCTTTTAAATTCATTTGGGTAAATTTTATTAAGGTTTAGAAAATTTAAGTTGTTAAAAAGTCGGTTAATAAGAGCCATAACCATAGGGTAAACACTAAAGAAAGAGGTGTTCTTAGTAGATTTCTCTATGAAATAACGCGGGGAAATTTGCGCGGGATGGCGCGAGTGGTTAAGAAATGCGTGGCATCTATCTACCGATAAATAGCAGAACTACTCGCTTCGTTTTTTGTTCAGTGAAATTGCATGTTTTTTGTTGTACTAGCATAATTAGTTAAGAAGGTTTCACTAGATGTCGCTATGTCACAATTAGATCGCGGTATGACTTGTGTACGGTATTTAGTAAGGCTCTTCAATACTTTTTGATTTGTATGTATCTGTCCTACTAAGTTCGCTTGCTAGTAATAAACCTACAGTGGTAAATATAAAGTTTAGTTTTCTTTGAGACCGGGGCTCGTGCCTGTTCATGGTCCAGTTAGAGCCGGATGCTCTAGTCCTCGTGAGTGAGTGTGAACCGGACGGCGGTTGGTGAGTTGGGGTAATAACCAGTGGCAGAGTGCTACTGGAGGCCTAAACCCTGGTGAGGGTGAGTGGCGGAGGAGTTGCCTCCAGCCGGGAGCGTGGAGCTGCCCCAAGTCCTCCCATTTAGCACAACGTTACAAATGGACCAAGCTTATTCCAGAACCAAATATTATAGATGTGGTCGTAGTAAAGGAGGACCATTTACCTCCTACTCATTGGCTTTTGGGTAGAGTCAAATTTAAGCACCCAGGTTCAGACAAAGTCACGCGAGTCGTAACTCTCGTTGCAGTTGCAACGGATCGTTAAATGTTCTCCATCAAAGTTATGTATGTTGTCAGTTTATCTTAATGTTATTTGTTAGTTATCAGTTTTGTACAGTTTGTTTTAAACAGTTTTATTAGTTTTATATACAGTCCACATTTACAGTTGTTATAAGAAATATGAGAGCTATTGATTTTCAGTTTTGTTTAGTTTTACGGAAATTAATTTTATTTTCTGTTTGCATATTGCAGAGTCTATGTTATTGAGTTTAACTAGTTTATGTTGTAGTGCCCTTGACCTCATGGTGGGCGAAACATTGTTATTAAGGACATAAATTGATGTCCTTGGTGGGCGGTATGTTCAGTGAAATTGCATGTTTTTTGTTGTACTAGCATAATTAGTTAAGAAGGTTGCACTAGATGTCGCTATGTCACAATTAGATCGCGGTATGACTTGTGTACGGTATTTAGTAAGGCTCTTCAATACTTTTTGATTTGTATGTATGTGTCCTACTAAGTTCGCTTGCTAGTTATAAACCTACAGTGGTAAATATAAAGTTTAGTTTTCTTTGAGACCGGGGCTCGTGCCTGTTCAGCACTAGATGTCACTAAGTGTAGGATGATGAAAAATGACGTACAAAGGGACGCCATCTAGTGTCGAATAGAATTATATTTGGGATGCGAACGTTGGCAAGACGTCTGCACAGGACGAACGCCAACAGCACACTGACTTAAGCCACGCCCACTGTGATGACGTCAGCGGCCGAGTTGTGCGATGTCTAAGCAACGCGGCCGAGTTGCTTAGACCCGTCTTTCTTTAGTATTAGGATCATGGCCATAACACACTACTTACTATATTTGTATTTGTAAGTAGATATAGTAGTAAGTAAGTAAGTAGGTATATTGTACCTACGACTATACAGGGTGTTTCAATCGTGCGAAATAATACATAGGGGTTTGGATGAGTACCTATCGGGAATACCATTGCATGTAGTTTTATTATTATTTCGTACTCTTGAAATACTCTGTATTTGGGATTTAAAAAAAATGTTGATTCTCCTATATTTTTATATGCAAAGACCTTATCATAATAGGTAATCAGTTCCATGGAAAAGCGAGGGAAGTTCAAATTAGTCCGGTAAGTACATACTTACCTATTATTTACACTAATATATGTATTACAATCTTTTTCCCGATCTAAGTGTTATATCTTTATAGGGCTGAACATAAAACTACTAATAACTAACTACTATATTCGCAATCCTATACTAGGGGCGCTCTGCTGATAATACAAGTCGGATCTCATTCGACAACCCTAGGGATTAAACCTTCCTTTCCACCTAGTAACGTTTTGTTTATCCAATTTCTTACACCACAAGTGACCCAATTACTACAGATTACCTTACGAGACGATGTAAGACAGGTAATTACTCAACTTTCGACCCTACAGATATCTTGAGGTGTCGGGTAAGCCTTCGGGACGGTTATAGTTTCCAAACCTGTGATTAATAGGACCGTAAAGATAATAATCTGTTAGATAGTAACTGGTTAGGAAGATGAGTTATCATTTACGTAGGTAAAACTAAAACTATAGTTAAAACAAAACTCTACATTATCTCGGATTACTTCCAAGTAATAAAAAATACATAAATAAATAATAAACATACATAAATAATAAATAGTATGATGATAAATCAGCTTGGGACTGATCGCTCAAATACACTTAGTTAATAACAGTGTCATGTTAAAGTGTAGCGTGTCTTGCCTTGCTTATTTCGCAGGGCAGCACACTGGAGCTATTGTTTACCAAAATACATTGTATTAAAATAAGAAAAGGCGATTTAAAAAATATAATAAAATTAAAACAATGTAAAAAAGACAAGCCCGCTGAGTTTCTTGCCGGATCTTCTCAGTCGAGGTCGCGTTTCCGATCCGGCAGTAGAATTTAAGAAAAAATGTAAAATGACAATTTGTAAGTGCCCCCGTAGGCCTAAACAAAATAAACGTTTTGAATCTTGAATCTTGAATCTTTTGGTACACGGTCCTATTTAAAGGACAAGTTAGGTGATGCTGGTCGTCAGTTTTCCGCCATCGTACCCTTTGACGCTGGGAGAGATTTCACCAATACTACCTGGATTCCTGGTATCCCACAAATATACGTGCATCGCGAGCATTCCTCTCGCGCACATTCAAGAATCTCCCCTCCTTTGTACAACAATATGGGGTTCTTCAAAGTGCATGTTTACAGGTCCCTAAGAGGACGGCGCCGCGTCTGCTCCCCTTAAGTTGCAGATGTCCTGCACGGCAGTTTCCATTCCATAAAGTCTACTTTAACGACCATTTGGCGCCGTGGTTTGAGCGTAGGCCGCTTGACTCAAATATTTGTTTCATTTATCTGATAGCTCTGGCTTGGCTGCACTGAGGGGCTAGCCAAGTGGCATGAACGCTAATCGAATAGAATAGAATAAACTTCACAATGTATGGAAATGTCAAACGTCGCTATGTAGATCAACAACAAGTGTAATGTAGATCACTTGACTTATGTCATTTCCATATATGAAGCGTAGTGATTTCAACGAACGCTCGTAGACGTCAGCCACATCTGGGCATCTGCTCCTTCTGGGCTTGCTTGTCACAACAATTAACGAATCACATCTCAAAATATGTCTGTCTTGTTCAATGACCAATAAAATTTTGTGAAGTATTTTAAATACCCATTAAACCAATTTGCTTACCACATTACCTTATCTTACGTCCACACTGTACCCAATAATCTTCAAAATTATAATCCCACAAATAAACCTCGAGTATACGAGGGGAATAATAAACAGTAATACGACGTTTACGTGAGTGCCTGAATCGGAATAATTCCGTCTGATAAGGTAACAGGACAGGCTGTACTGGGATATATTATCAAATCGACCCAAAAGTTCGGCTGGCCTGCCCTACCCGCTGATAATACCTACTTCAGGCGACCGTTTTCCATCAGGCCGGATTTTGGGAATAAAATTTGCATACAAACGTGTTATATACGGTAATATACTGAAACTCGTTTCGAAACTACATTTGAATCCCGAGATGTTATTGGTTGGAATGATAAAATATTTTTGTTTGCATTTATTTTTCTTTTTTTTTAATACCATGTGTTTCAAAAGTATGAAATAATAATTAAACGACAATACGGTACCTGCCCCCTAGACAAGTGGCTTCGGTTACAAGCGTTTCTACAAAACTTTACGCTTAATTGTATGCAAGACACTTATCTAGGGGAGCTGATATGTAGATGCTTAGTGAAGACAAACTATACGTTTCTGAGTTACGGACCTTCGAATATTAGTAACAAACGTGTTGCGGCCTTAGAACGCATCAAATGAACTAGAATCTAGTGTACCTAAACTGCGTTTTGCAGTAGCAAACAGAAACATAAAAAAAATAGTTTGTGAAAATTTTCCATATTTTTTAAGATAAATAGGCGGAAAAAAATATTTGAAAGAAAGTGTTCGAATTTCAATAAAATTTTTAGACCATTTAATTCTATTCTCGATACTCATTCCAACCCCAGGCATTATTTAGCACTTTTGAAACACCTATTGCAAACGATTTTAAAATGATGGACAGATACATAGATAGGTAATTATAATTTAAAAACGTTTACGGCGTGTATCCGATCAAAATCATATTTTATCGATGTTGAAGCTCGCTGTTTGTATTTCATTTACACGGATTTCATTGCAAAAGGGAATTTATATCAAACAGTAATTATTCATTGGGAATTATTAAATCCTATAATAATATTTGAGTTGTGTTTATTTACAGATAATAACTATTTTCAGTGGAAATTTGTTATTAGTTATTAAATACCGCTATTTTAGGTGCCCTTACCATAGAGTATCAAAAGCCCGTATTCTAGCCAATGAACGAAAAGACGATCAAATCGAAATGGTTATTTTTTTCTATGAACAAAATGGCCAATAATCTTCGATCAAAGAATCGTTGCCAATAATAGAGCAAAATCAAATCTCTTCAAAAGCAGGGTGCACACGCATCTTCTGGGCGCGCTCGTTCCACCGTCGACGTCATCTTTGCCCCTGCGGCAAGATTGATGTCAAGAGCAAGCCCATTTTTAATTAAAAAAAAATGGAGAGTTGTGAGGGAGTCCTATGCCCAGCAGTGGGACGAGTGGGTTAAAAAAAAACAAGTGACGATACTCTACTTACCAACATTTTTATATTAAACTAAGCCCGAAGAAATGAGGCTTCTTCCGTCTCTACCGTAATATTATGTTTTCCTCACTCTCTTGTTCTCTATTGTAGGTATTGGTATAGTTTGGTGGTCCGGCCATATGTTGCGGTGTACTTAATTGCTACCGAACCCTTCAGATGCTACAGAAGTGTGGTCATTTGGTCGCATAATTTCGCTACCATCTGTAGGTACTTCGAATTAGTTTTGTCTGGCCCGTGATTGTGCGAGTTCTACGAGGGCAATACGAACACTTTTTGTGATTACCGTTCGCAATGACTTTTGCATACTTAACCATAGGTACATTTTGGCCGTAGGTGCCGTAGGACCGTAGTGCCGTATGTGGTCAAAATCTGCCAATATGTGCGAAAAAAAATTGCTTTCATCTTTGCTGGACCACGCTTCTCTTAACATACACGGACTGCATTTTTGCAGTTTGGTTGCAATCGACGACACGCGACTGCACACGGACTGCATTTTTGCAGTTGCGTGTATGGCGGCGCTTACTAATTGTCCATTGCGAAACCACTGGTCTCTAATATTATCTTCGTGTTTTCTTCATTGTAAATCGCACCTTCTTGGCAATCGGCAAATTATCCACATGCTAACTCGTTTGCCATGTGTGTTGGTTGTATATCGGCCAGGCCGCTAACTGCTAACAGATAACTAACAACATGTTGACCGCCAAGTATTTAAGATTTATAATAAAGATTTCACGAAGATAATACTAATTAAATGTAGAGACCATTATGTCATTTTCTTTTTGTTGGAGCAGACTCGAGAGCCTGGTTGAATGGTATTGTAAGAATTAATTTGGAACCTACCTGATCATAAGAGTATTACGCGCTAATTGATTAGCGGCATGTATAGCAGTAACTCTGCGATCCCAAATTAATTATTCTATAACGAATCACCTTTCAAACGGTATTAATAAGATTCGTATTCAAGGATCTACTTACTTTAGGGAAGATTTGCTCCTTTATTTTTATGTAGGTACTTATAGAATAGGTATATGTACAGGGTGATTTTGAAATCATTTCGATATAAAATATGACTATTCATAACGATTCTGATTATTTTTAGAAATAAAACGAAAAGATTGACTTAAAACAAATTTTAATCAAACGTCGTAAATCGTCGTAAATTACGAAAAGGCCGCTGCGGCCGTCTCCAATAAACTGCGCCAAGCGGTCGTCGTCGTACCAATAGTAAGTACCAATAGCTTCATATCCGGTTTTCCGGTAGCTATTAGGGCCTCCGCAGACTTGCTACTTTTAGCATCGGCGACCGGCGATTTTGTGACGCATCGATGCTGCGTCGCGTTTCTTCGAGCGCGAACGAGCGAGACGCAGCATCAAAATCGCCGATCGCCGATGCTAAAAGTAGCAAGTCTGCGGAGGCCCTTACACATTTATTTAACACTGAAACTCTATATCGGTTATATGTTTTCAACATTTCAATATCCTTAGATAATATAGATAAGAGGGTTCCGATAGCACTCAGCAAGTTGTATCTTTTTAGATATTGAGAGTGCTCGTATGCAAAATCTCATGCTTAGGTATTCAACTATCATCCCTACGACCGTTCCCTTGTATCCCCACTCCGAGAGAAAAAGAAAATAACAATTCTATTCCCTTTATTGAAAAGTTTATCAAGAAATAGGTGAAGGATAGAAAAACTTCATAATATAAATAGACAATATTATTGTATAAATTTCTTGTATACATATTAATATGTATAACCGAATTAACTAATTAATTACACTGACTAGATATCTGTCACTAGACTATTCGGTGGTTTCGTTTCTCAACTCCCTGAGTCTTGTGAGCAACCTGTGGACAAAAGAGTATCATTATTTCATGCGCTAGATAAGGAAAACACAATCTTATCATGTAAAATGTCTTAGAGTCTGGCCGCATTGCGAATAAAAAGTGCGCGGTTTTTATTCGCGCGGTTTATTTACCGGTTTTCAAACCGCAAGTGCGGATACATTCATAATCATTCCATGGGTTACAAAATTGCGGGAAAAAAACCGCGCAGTTTTTATTCGCAATGCGGGCTAGGCCATTTGTCGTTTTAGAAATACAAAATCACGCTTCCAGCCGTCATCGCAATATTTCGCTACCAGTTGCGACAAAGAAAATATAATTCCTTACCCGCAACTGGTTGCGGAATAAGAATTTTGCTGCTGTTTTCACAGCGGATATACCCTGAAGATTTTACAAAGAAGTAACACTAGTGTTGTAGCAATTAATACGAGTTTGGTAAATGGATGAATAGGCCTTAACTCCAGTAAGAAAGTTTTGACAGAAACTCACCGTGATCTGGGCAGTAATGTCGTCGGCGTCTCCGTCGCCGTTGGGCGTCGCACGCGTCCACACATGTTTCTTCTGTAACAAAATACAAATAATAATGACATTTCATCGCTGCTTGGAAAGCGATAACCACAGAGTACATCCATTTGGTCAAGCAGCGGGGCTAATAGCAACTCTATACAACCTTGCAGCAATTCTGCAAAAGCAATTCATTTTTCGACCTTCTAGCAGAATCCGATTTTACGTGAAACGGACACGAATAGCATAATTTTTTTTCAGAATTATATTTTTGTTTTACAGAAATTTTACAGAACTGCTAACGATTCCTCAGAAAATCAGATGTTGCGTAACGTTGCTATTAGCCCCCCAAGACTACAAAATCCTTGACCAAATTTCAAATCGCAATCTGCAAATTCAAACCCATTCAAGTTGTCTACCTATTTAAATTGTATTAATCAATACACTGCTAATTAGGAGTAGATGTTAGCAATGTATGGTACTGGTACTTGCCATCGCAGCACGGCGGGTGCGGCGGCGGCGCTGCGTCGTCGTCGTGCCGCGCGAGCGCACGCAGCTGCAGCGTATATGCGCGCGCGCCGCCGCTCGCGACGCCCGGCCCGCCCGCGAATGTTGCGTATGGACTTATCTCGTATACATCTGATGAAATTTAAGATAGATTTTGCTTTTGCTAGTGCAAAGGGTAAATTTTATACCTTAAATATTGTTAGGCTATGTAAGGCTGACACGGCGCTACTCATAATAAACTGGTCACTAAGTTAAATAACTAATGAGATGCTAGAATGTAATGCCTTATACTAGTATATATATGACGGTTCGTACAACGGTACTCAAAAGCTACTGGTTAGTAACTATATTTAGTAATTAGTAACACGTGAGTTGACATAAAAGTCGCGGGCGGCTAGATTCAAGAGTGATATCTATGGCATTTAAAAAAAAAACAGCCATTTAGAAAGGAATCCTAGAATGAAAAATGTTTGTTGACGCCCGAGATGATGATACAAGATATCCCCTTGTGTTTTAATAAAAAAGAACACTTAAAACCCAACGACAAAATCTATTTACTTAAAGAAACCACAACTCGTAATATAAATCCCTTGGGCTCGTGGTAGACATTTAGCTCCCTCATTCAATTTATTTAAAAAGCTAACTTTCTCGAACTAAAACATTGAATCCCTTGAGCGAGTGCCCTGAAAGTCAGTAAAACGTTCTTGAAGAAGTCTTGGTAGCCTTCATAATTAATTTGTTTGAGGGTTTTCAAGAATATCGTTAGGAATACCAATCAGCAGGATAAGGGGTTAAACAGAGAGATTAAACAGCCTTTATTATCGCTTAAACTTACTATTATTTTATGAACTCCTAGTACTTTGGTAAAAACTTCACATACTCTAAAAGTTATGCCCCTGGGCATTCGAGTTTACTCGAGATTTGGATCGACAACCAATCAAGTAAATAACGACATATAAATACAAAATACACAAAAGACCAACACAAAGGAAACATAAATTAGGCCTCAAGTTGGCCTTAAGTCTGTGAGTTTGAATTCCTTACCTGGTGGGTCCGGAGGCAGTTTGGTCGCCTGGTGAGGAGGTGCCCTATAAGTCCCACATGACGGTTTCTCAGCGCTCGTGGACACTCGGGCTACGGCACCGTCCGTCCTGATACACAAAGTCAGTAAAAAATTGTTATTTTTATGTAAGCTACAGGTAGCATTTATGAAATGTTAACATCAATATTTTAGCGTTACTACTAGTTCGTAATGTTGCTTTCATTGAGAAGAGCCGGCAAGAAACTCAATGATTACTCTTCAATAGAAAAGGAATTTTTTTTATACATTTAACAAGCAGTGAGTTTCTACTTCCATGCTCACGCTTTCATACGAAAACTCGTGAACATATCATTTCAATAGAGTTTTCATGAGTGTATCAAAAAATCGCACCATTCATTATCCGAATGCGCGCGTATTGACGCGACTCTATTCAACTGAGACTGCATTTGCGGAATTTTTCGGTCATTCCATACAGACGTTATCTACTCTCAATACTCTGTTTTATCTGGGTCGCGGTAGTTCCAATACTTTTATGAATATTTCTATTTTTTTAAACTGTGTATACTCGTACTATGTACCAGAATTTATTACAAGTCGACCATAAAATACGTTTACGAGTGTGCTTGTTGACTCACTAACGGCTCTCCCGATTATTTTTATGAGCTGCCGTATATTTCGTCTGCTTTTATGAGCTTTTAATTTTTGGGTAATGGATAAAATAAAAAATATTAGCCTACTTTTTATTATGTCAGAAACATCTATTGTTATTCGTTCATTTTAGAAATTAGGCAATCTAAGCAAAGTAGTTTTTGAACTTGGCTGGCGTTATTATGATACCAAGGTGAAAAATTATTAAAATCTTGTTGCTATAAAATGTGGAGATTGGAACGCATCAATATAATCAGTGATAATCGACAGTGATTCGTTTGCAATGAACCCAGACATACGGATAATTATTAGACCAAGAGGAAGCACCGATTATTTTTTTTTTTTTAAGTTTGTAAAATCTCCAAGATAAATTGGTGCAGTCTTTTACAGATGTGAAATATTTAACCAGTTCATTAGAACTTCTTACCAGAATATACAAATCTACTTTTGCACGAGTCCAAACTCGATATAAATACTTAAAAATATATATTTGTACTACCGCTTCTCGGCCTACAATCGTCGACGCTCGAAACTCGAGGTGATGAGTGAGAAGGGTCGATGGAGCGCGATTGTCGGCGAGGGCCCTTGTGTCAGCGCCTTGTCGCACACAGATCACGACTGCTAACGATCCGGCTTTATTTCAACTTACATTTTTCCTCTGTTCAGCTTAATGATGTAGGCATGAACGCTATATGTGACGTGTGCGATATCGAAGGGGATGTTGAAAATCGTATTATTGAGATCGATGGGGGAGGTAGCTTCACTCTTGTGTCACCACTTTTAAAAAATTGGTATTGATTTCATACGAGAAGTTAGAAGTCCTTCTCTCGGTGATGTATATCACAAGCGAATTCCGGTTATGTCATGAAATTTTACGAATCCATATATTAGAAGATTTGTTTCATGAATATTGTTGTCAAATCACTACGCTTCATCTAATTTGTTCGACCCTTCCTTGTTTAACGACACGTTAGAACAGAGATTCTATAGCATTGAGATAAGCGTATTGTTTATCCCATTTGATCTGTAATGTAAAATGTAATGTAACGTCACGACTTTTATCCCCGTTCGAGGGTAGTCAGACGCTTGAGTGCTACACCACCCATTATCCCATTTGATCTGATCTGGATAAAACATTACTTACCTTTTCCTCCTCAGCAGTATCGCCAATATGGTCAAGGCAGCTAATGACAGCGCCGCGCATAGCGCTAACAGTAATGCCAACTCTCCCGCGGTGGCTGGGAATGGGGCATCTACTTCCTCTGCCAGCCCACCTTCGGCCACAGTCGTGGTGAACTCGTATACTTCGCGAGTCCAACCTGCTTCGTTGGAAGCGCGGGCGGCTACGCGGTAACGGGATCCGGGTAATAGACCTATGAGGAAACCTCCTTGTTACAGTAAAAAAAGCCAGGGCAGTAGATGATTCAAGCCCTAATCACAAATAAAAACTCATTCAAGAAGACTTACCACTTAATATAACTTCACCACCAACAGCCACGTCTCTTGCTCCAGCGACTCCCGCTCCCAACCATTCCAGTTTCAAAGCCACAGGGCCACACCCTCCATCACTCCATGCGTTGGTATCAAAACTAGCATGCGTCGCATTGGTCCTGATCCATCTGGCATCCGAAGGGGCAGTTGGGGGACCACCAGATGTTCGGACAGCCAGTTCGGAACCTGATGCTCCTCCCGCTGAACCGTATGCTCGATAGGCAGAGCCACAACGGAGGCCTGTTAAGGTGACTGGGCCGGGTGTCACTGATTGCAAACGCCATTCACCCTAAGAAAGAACAATGGGTTTGAAGTTCTCTTTTAGAACTTCTGTTTAGACGTCTCATAAAAAATGGAAAAACTCGCTGTAAATGTTTTATGTTGTCTGTCTAGTAGTTTATTGTTACCAATCAGGCGTAGTCTTTAAATATCTACCCAAAAGAACCAAGAGACCCAATGGTTTTAGTGTAGTAAAATAAAAAATGGGGACGGGAAAAATAATTTTGACGAGTCAACTACTAATTCATACCTCCGGTGAAGCCAGCCTCCAATGTACACTGTAAGCCTTAGGTATAGCATGTCCAGGTGCTCTTGGGGCTGGTCGTAGTTCCAGCTCTAGTTCCCTGGAGCGAGCCTCTAATAAGGCCAAGCTCGGTGGGGTGGGAGGTCGGAGGACCACAACACGCCATGTTGCTGAGTCTGACCCATGAGGGTTTTCCGCCACGCAGGTGTAGTTATCAGCATGGGAGAGGTCTAAACCTGTTGCAAGAATAAGAATTTATAAACTTCTCTAAGTAACGAATGGTCGAGTAGTATTGGTTCTTGCTCACCTCTGATCAACAAAGCATCCCCATCAAGATGGAACGGCGGTCTGGGATGCAAAGGGTTTCCGCCTCGTAACCACCGTTTGGATGGAGGTGGAGCTCCCCCCACCACGCAGCGTAAGGACATAGAACCTCCAGCGGCACCTATTGCTACTCCACCGAATGATGAGATTCGAGCTGGTGCTGGTGATGGAAAAATAGAATACACTGATTGCTAAAAACACTCGAGTAAGTTCATAGCTTTGATAGAGTGCTCTTGAAAGTACACATAATCAGAGTGGAAGTTTTGAATCCCATGGTTTACGAAATGAGGCTCTGAGGATCTAGATTGCTCTGCTGTTCAGGATTAATAAACAGGCAAGACTGCCAGTATAGCTGCTTACAATACCTTCAAAACACCAGACTATAGCACATCAAAGGTTTTCCAAGAGCTAATACAATTCCACCATATACCTGCAGCACTAGTCTGGCAAGCCACAGTCGAAGATGGCGGTCCTTCACCAGCGATGGTAGCCGCCCGCACCCAGGCTTCATAAGTCCTGCCGGCTCGGAGACCACGCAGCGGTCTCATGCACTCCACCGAGCCACCTTCGCCCTCAGCGCAAGCGTTTACTCTTGTTACATTTGGTTCTTGAGACCTGTTGAGTTGAGATTTGAAGAAAAATATAAGGAGTACTTTACCAGGCACATTCCATCCCTAGTATCAGGTCCCAGGAAATTAAGATAATGATTAATGGCCGGTCCCTAGTAGAAGTTTGGCAGATAAGTTCCTAATACAAAATTCTACTGGCCGTAAGCAAAGCGAATCGTTTCTGGAATATATAGACTCCCAATACAATTACGGGTGGCCGCGTTAGGAACGACGCAGTGAAAGATAAAGGAGAACTGAGGGAAGTAGGTACTTAACTTAGTTTCATCAGAACATCATAGTACTAAACAGAACAACTCAAAGTAACATAGCGGTATATAATAGCTCAATTGGAGCGAGTATTACTTTGATTACTGTGCAACTTTGCTTATTTCCCGTCAGAACTGTTCTAAACTACCCTTTATCATGATGAAACTACTTAATTGGCTTAAGTTTTTAAACACTTAGCTAAGTTAATGTTCAACATAAAACGATGATGATAGGATCCGGTACGGAAATAAAAGACGTGGATGCGAAAAACACAAAGCCGCGAAAAATTTGAGTGATCTAGCCTCGCCATTGATGATAGGCTGGAAAAACAAAAATTGTCCGGGTAAATTAAAATACTATCTTACCCGGACAAATCCTTGACATAAAGCGCATAGTACGTCAATTTCCCGTTAGGTTCCGGTGGAGGCAGCCATGAGGCCCTGAGCGACCTCTCGCCAAGAGCTATCAGTTTCATGCCGCCTGGGGCGCTTGGCACTGCGAATATCAATAAAACATTATACAGCGAGTAAACGAGAAATAATGGCAAGATTCTGCTAGTTTTATGAACCTGCTATGGGTGTAACATCTGTGAGAAATATTCTATCGAACGCTCTTGGAATAAATATTTGATACTTACTAACTTAACTACAACTTCAATAAGAATTATAATTTCTAAAACTATGATTCTAGGTAGATATCTTGAACACGCCAAAATAACCTAGTAAAGAACCAACGAATGGAGTCCATCCGCTAAATTTCAATGCAAAACCAATAAAAGGCGTCAAGTGTAATGGTACAAATAATATTTGAGAGTATCGATTCAGATAATGTATATTGCTCGGAGGATGTAAATTATGACGATTCCTTTACCATCCTCGTCAGTCCTGCAGATTTGTGGTGCCGACAGCGGCCCGTCACCGGCTGCATTGTGCGCCCGTACTCGTATTTCATACTCCATGTATGAAGGCAGCCGCAGCACAGTCGCTTCCTCGCCCTGGTTCCAAATTCCATGAAAGCGAACACAACACGTTAGCCACTAAACCGATCTTGTCACCCTAATCGCAAACGTGCCCCGAATTGATAGACGTTTGCATTATCTAATTTCAATACTTAATGTATTTTGTAAAGTCAGAATCACATTTATTTCAAGAGAAAATGAAGTTAGTTTATGAAAGGGGAATGTGAATAGTAAGTATCCCTTAAGCTTGGGAAACCGTCTGTCCACGTATTTACAACTTTGCGGAAAAGTATGATCGAAAAAAATACAAGTAATAAAGCAAACTAACTCACAGGCTACTGGACACGTATTTGCTCATGAAGAAGATACTAAAATAGCTCAACATAAAAAGAAGTATAGTGTCTTAATAAATGCATAATTGTCCAACACACTTGTAGCTGCTGAGGACAACTATCATCTTACGATATAAATCCTGCAGAAGTCCCTTGCAGAAGTTCATTCTTACGAAGATAACTCAAGAGAAAACCATCATCGAATCCATATGACCATGGCATAGAAGAACAACCTATGAAGTTAGCACTCAGTCAAAACATACACAAAGTACAGGACATCCACTGACCTGTGCCCGAAGATGCGCGTCCTGAGTGGGTTGCAAAGGATCAGCATCCCGTCTTGTGTATTGCAGTGTATAGTGCGTTATGAGTCCTCCCCTCATGTCTATGGAAGGTGGACGCCATGACACGCGGAGGGAAGTAGAGCTGCTTGATATACACGCAACTGCCTCAGGAC